>JAJUPC010000120.1:600000-1000000 GCA_023614405.1 Avena insularis | reverse complement strand
TCATTGCATGTGTGTTCTTTTCACTAACCACATACCAGGGTCATTGCATGTGTGTTCTTGAATACCACACTTGGATCCACCAGTGTCATTGCATGTGTGTTCTTTTTACTAACAACAACCAGAGTCATTTGCATGTGTGTTCTTTTCACATACCACATATGGATCTACTAGTGTGATTGCATGTGTGCTCTTTTTACTAACAATAACCAGAGTCATTGCATGTGTGTTCTTTTCACATACCACCTATGGATCCACCAGTGTCATTGCATGTGTGTTCTTTTCACATACATATGGATCCACCAGTGTCATTGCATGTGTGTTCTTTTACTAACAACTATGGATCCAGTCATTGAAATGTGTGTTCTCTTCAGAGACCACACATGGATCCTGATGTCATTGCATGTGTGTTCTTTTCACTAACAACAACGAGTCATTGCATGTGTGTTCTTTTCACATACCACCTATGGATCCACCAGTGTCATTACATGTGTGTTCTTTTTACTAACAACAACTGGCGTCATTTCATGTGTGTTCTTTTCACATACCACATATGGATCCACCAGTGTCATTGAAATGTGTGTTCTCTTTAGAGACCACACATGGATCCACCAGTGTCATTGCATGTGTGTTCTTTTTCACATACCACATATGGATCGACCAACCTCATTGCATGTGTGTTCTTTTTACTAACAACAACTAGAGTCATTTCATGTGTGTTCTTTTCACATACCACATGGATCCACAGTGTCATTGAAATGTGTGTTTCTTTTCACATACCACCTATGGATCCACCAGTGTCATTGCATGTGTGTTCTTTTTACTAACATCACTGGAGTCATTTTCTTTTCACATACCACATATGGATCCACCAGTGTCATTGAAATGTGTGTTCTTTTCACATACCACATATGGATCCACCAGTGTCATTGCATGTGTGCTTTTTTACTAACAACAACTAGGGTCATTACATGTGTGTTCTCTTCAGAGACCACACATGGATCCACCAGTGTCATTGCATGTGTGTTGTTTTTACTAACAACAACCAGAGTCATTGAAATGTGTGTTCTTTTCACATACCACATATGGATCCACCGGTGTCATTGCATGTGTGCTTTTTTTACTAACAACAACTGGGGTCATTGCATGTGTGTTCCCTTCAGAGACCACACATGGATCCACCAGTGTCATTGCATGTGTGTTCTTTTCACAATCCACCTATGGATCCACCAGTGTCATTGCATTTGTGCTCTTTATACTAACAACAACCAGAGTCATTGCATGTGTGTTCTCTTCAGAGACCACACATGGATCCACCAGTGTCATTGCATGTGTGTTCTTTTTACTAACAACAACCAGAGTCATTCCATGCGTGTTCCTTTCACATACCACCTATGGATCCACCAGTGTCATTGCATGTGTGTTCTTTTTACTAACAACAACTGGAGTCATTTCATGACTGTTCTTTTCACATACCACATATGGATCCACCAGTGTCATTGAAATGTGTGTTCTTTTCACATACCACATATGGATCCACCAGTGTCATTGCATGTGTGCTTTTTTACTAACAACAACCAGAGTCATTACATGTGTGTTCTCTTCAGAGACCACCTATGGATCCACCAGTGTCATTGCATGTGTGTTCTTTTTACTAACAACAACTGGAGTCATTTCATGATTGTTCTTTTCACATACCACATATGAATCCACCAGTGTCATTGAAATGTGTATTCTCTTCAGAGACCACACATGGATCCACCAGTGTCATTGCATGTGTGTTCTTTTTACTAACAACAACCAAAGTCATTGCATGTGTGTTCTTTTCACATACCACCTATGGATCCACTAGTGTTATTGCATGTGTGTTCTTTTTACTAACAACAACTGGAGTCATTTCATGACTGTTCTTTTCACATACCACATATGGATCCACCAGTGTCATTGAAATGTGTTCTCTTGAGACCACACATGGATCCTGATGTCATTGCATGTGTTGTCTTTTTACTAACAACAACCAGAGTCATTGCATGTGTGTTCTTTTCACATACCACCTATGGATCCACTAGTGTTATTGCATGTGTGTTCTTTTTACTAACAACAACTGGAGTCATTTCATGACTGTTCTTTTCACATACCACATATGGATCCACCAGTGTCATTGAAATGTGTGTTCTCTTCAGAGACCACACATGGATCCACCAGTGTCTTTGTATGTGTGCTCTTTTCACAATCCACCTATGGATCCATCAGTGTCATTGCATGTGTGCTCTTTTTACTAACATCAACCAGAGTCATTGCATGTGTGTTCTCTTCAGAGACCACACATGGATCCACCAGTGTCATTGCATGTGTGTTCTTTTTAGAAACAACAACCAGTGATTTTGCATGTGTGTTCTTTTCACATACCACCTATGGATCCACCAGTGTCATTGCATGTGTGTTCTTTTTACTAACAACAACTGGAGTCATTTCATGATTGTTCTTTTCACATACCACATATGGATCCACCAGTGTCATTGCATGTGTGCTTTTTTTACTAACAACAACTAGGGTCATTACATGTGTGTTCCCTTCAGAGACCACACATGGATCCACCAGTGTCATTGCATGTGTGTTTTTTTACTAACAACAACCAGAGTCAATGAAATGAGTGTTTTTTTCACATACCACAAATGGATCCACCAGTGTCATTGCATGTGTGCTTTTTTTTACTAACAACAACTAGGGTCATTGCATGTGTGTTCCCTTTAGAGACCACACATGGATCCACTAGTGTCATTGCATGTGTGTTCTTTTCACAATCCACCTATGGATCCGCCAGTGCCATTGCATTTGTGATCTTTTTACTAACAACAACCAGAGTCATTGCATGTGTGTTCTCTTCAGAGACCACACATGGATCCACCAGTGTCATTGCATGTGTGTTCTTTTCACTAACAACAACCAGAGTCATTGCATGTGTGTTCTTTTCACATACCACCTATGGATCCACCAGTGTCATTGCATGTGTGTTCTTTTTACTAACAACAACTGGAGTCATTTCATGATTGTTCTTTTCACATACCACATATGAATCCACCAGTGTCATTGCATGTGTGCTTTTTTTACTAACAACAACTAGGGTCATTACATGTGTGTTCCCTTCAGAGACCACACATGGATCCACCAGTGTCATTGCATGTGTGTTGTTTTTACTAACAACAACCAGAGTCAATGAAATGAGTGTTTTTTCACATACCACAAATGGATCCACCAGTGTCATTGCATGTGTGCTTTTTTTACTAACAACAACTAGGGTCATTGCATGTGTGTTCCCTTTAGAGACCACACATGGATCCACTAGTGTCATTGCATGTGTGTTCTTTTCACAATCCACCTATGGATCTGCCAGTGCCATTGCATTTGTAATCTTTTTACTAACAACAACCAGAGTCATTGCATGTGTGTTCTCTTCAGAGACCACACATGGATCCACCAGTGTCATTGCATGTTTGTTCTTTTCACTAACAACAACCAGAGTCATTGCATGTGTGTTCTTTTCACATACCACCTATGGATCCACCAGTGTCATTACATGTGTGTTCTTTTTACTAACAACAACTGGAGTCATTTCATGACTGTTCTTTTCACATACCACATATGGATCCACAAGTGTCATTGAAATGTGTGTTCTCTTTAGAGACCACACATGGATCCACCAGTGTCATTGCATGTGTGCTCTTTTTACTAACAACAACCAGAGTCATTGCATGTGTGTTCTTTTCACATACCACCTATGGATCCACCAGTGTCATTGCATGTGTGATCTTTTTACTAACAACAACTGGAGTCATTTCATGACTGTTATTTTCACATACAACATATGGATCCACCAGTGTCATTGAAATGTGTGTTCTCTTTAGAGACCACACATGGATCCACCAGTGTCATTGCATGTGTGTTCTTTTTACTACTAACAACCAGAGTCATTGCATGTGTGTTCTCTTCACATACCACCTATGGATCCACCAGTGTCATTGCATGTGTGTTCTTTTTACTAACAACAACCAGAGTCATTTCATGACCCTTCTTTTCACATACCACATATGGATCCACCAGTGTCATTGAAATGTGTGTTCTCTTCAGAGACAACATATCATTCCACCAGTGTCATTGTATGTGTGCTCTTTTCACAATCCACCTATGGATCCACCAGTGTCATTGCATGTGTGCTCTTTTTACTAACAACAACCAGAGTCAGTGCATGTGTGTTCTCTTCAGAGACCACACATGGATCCACTTGTCTCATTGCATGTGTGTTCTTTTTACTAACAACAACCAGAGTCATTGCATGTGTGTTCTTTTCACATACCACCTATGGATCCACCAGTGTCATTGCATGTGTGTTCTTTTTACTAACAACAACTGGAGTCATTTCATGACTTTTATTTTCACATACCACATATGGATCCACCAGTGTCATTGAGATGTGTGTTCTCTTCAGAGACCACACATGGATCCACCAGTGTCATTGCATGTGTGTTCTTTTTACTAACAACAAGTGGAGTCATTTCATGTCTGTTCTTTTCACATACCACATATGGATCCACCAGTGTCATTGAAATGTGTGTTCTTTTCACATACCACATATGGATCCACCAGTGTCATTGCATGTGTGCTTTTTTACTAACAACAACTAGGGTCATTACATGTGTGTTCTCTTCAGAGACCACACATGGATCCACCAGTGTCATTGCATGTGTGTTGTTTTTACTAACAACAACCAGAGTCATTGAAATGTGTGTTCTTTTCACATACCACATATGGATCCACCGGTGTCATTGCATGTGTGCTTTTTTTACTAACAACAACTAGGGTCATTACATGTGTGTTCTCTTCAGAGACCACACATGGATCCACCAGTGTCATTGCATTTGTGTTGTTTTTACAAACAACAACCAGAGTCAATGAAATGTGTTTTTTTTCACATACCACAAATGGATCCACCAGTGTCATTGCATGTGTGCTTTTTTTACTAACAACAACTGGGGTCATTGCATGTGTGTTCCCTTCAGAGACCACACATGGATCCACCAGTGTCATTGCATGTGTGTTCTTTTCACAATCCACCTATGGATCCACCAGTGTCATTGCATTTGTGCTCTTTTTACTAACAACAACCAGAGTCATTGCATGTGTGTTCTCTTCAGAGACCACACATGGATCCACCAGTGTCATTGCATGTGTGTTCTTTTTACTAACAACAACCAGAGTCATTGCATGTGTGTTCTTTTCACATACCACCTATGGATCCACCAGTGTCATTACATGTGTGTTCTTTTTACTAACAACAACTAGAGTCATTTCATGACTGTTCTTTTCACATACCACATATGGATCCACAAGTGTCATTGAAATGTGTGTTCTCTTTAGATACCACACATGGATCCACCAGTGTCATTGCATGTGTGTTCTTTTTACTAACAACAACCAGAGTCATTGCATGTGTGTTCTTTTTACTAACAACAACTGGAGTCATTTCATGACTGTTGTTTTCACATACCACATATGAATCCACTAGTGTCATTGAAATGTGTGTTCTATTCAGAGACCACATATGGATCCACTAGTGTCATTGCATGTGTGTTCTTTTTACTACTAACAACAAGAGTCATTGCATGTGTGTTCTATTCACATACCACCTATGGATCCACCAGTGTCATTGCATGTGTGTTCTTTTTACTAACAACAACTGTAGTCATTTCATGACTGTTATTTTCACATACAACATAAGGATCCACCAGAGTCATTGAAATGTGTGTTCTTTTCACATACCACCTATGGATCCACCAGTGTCATTGCATGTGTGTTCTTTTTACTAACAACAACCAGAGTCATTGCAAGTGTGTTCTTTTCACATACCACATATGGATCCACCAGTGTCATTGCATGTGTGATCTTTTCACAATCCACCTATGGATCCACCAGTGTCATTGCATGTGTGTTCTTTTTTATAACAACAACCAGAGTCATTGAAATGTGTTTTCTTTTCACATACCACATATGTATCCACCAGTGTCTTTGCATGTGTGCTTTTTTTTACTAACAACAACTGGGGTCATTGAAATGTGTGTTCTCTTCAGAGACCACACATGGATCCACCAGTGTCATTGTATGTGTGTTCTTTTCATAATCCACCTATGGATCCACCAGTTTCATTGGACGTGTGCTCTTTTTACTAACAAGAACCAGAGTCATTGAAATGTGTGTTCTCTTTAGAGCCCACACATGGATCCACCAGTCATTGCATGTGTGTTCTTTTTACTAACAACAACCAGAGTCATTGCATGTGTGTTCTTTTCACATACCACCTATGGATCCACCTGTGTCATTGCATGTGTGTACTTTTTACTAACAACAACTGGAGTCATTTCGTGACTGTTCTTTTCACATAGAAAATATGGATCCACAACTGTCATTGAAATGTGTGTTCTCTTCAGAGACCACACATGGATCCACCAGTGTCATTGCATGTGTGTTCTTTTTACTAACAACAACTAGAGTCATTCCATGCGTGTTCTTTTCACATACCACCTATGGATCCACCGGTGTCATTGCATGTGTGTTCTTTTTACTAACAACAACTGGAGTCATTTCATGACAGTTCTTTTCACATAGAAAATATGGATCCACAAGTGTCATTGAAATGTGTGTTCTCTTCAGAGACCACACATGGATCCACCAGTGTCATTGCATGTGTGTTCTTTTTACTAACAACAACCAGAGTCATTGCATGTGTGTTCTTTTCACATACCACCTATGGATCCACCAGTGTCATTGCATGTGTGTTCTTTTTACTAACAACAACTGGAGTCATTTCATGACTGTTATTTTCACATACCACATATGGATCCACCAGTGTCATTGAAATGTGTGTTCTCTTCAGAGACCACACATGGATCCACCAGTGTCATTGCATGTGTGTTCTTTTTACTAACAACAACCAAAGTCATTGCATGTGTGTTCTTTTCACATACCACCTATGGATCCACTAGTGTTATTGCATGTGTGTTCTTTTTACTAACAACAACTGGAGTCATTTCATGACTGTTCTTTTCACATACCACATATGGATCCACCAGTGTCATTGAAATGTGTGTTCTCTTCAGAGACCACACATGGATCCACCAGTGTCATTGTATGTGTTCTCTTTTCACAATCCACCTATGGATCCACCAGTGTCATTGCATGTGTGCTCTTTTTACTAACAACAACCTGAGTCATTGCATGTGTGTTCTCTTCAGAGACCACAATGGATCCACCAGTGTCATTGCATGTGTGTTCTTTTTACTAACCACAACTGGAGTCATTTCATGACTGTTATTTTCACATACCACATATGGATCCACCAGTGTCATTGAAATGTGTGTTCTCTTCAGAGACCACACATGGATCCACCAGTGTCATTGCATGTGTGTTCTTTTTACTAACAACAACCAAAGTCATTGCATGTGTGTTCTTTTCACATACCACCTATGGATCCACTAGTGTTATTGCATGTGTGTTCTTTTTACTAACAACAACTGGAGTCATTTCATGACTGTTCTTTTCACATACCACATATGGATCCACCAGTGTCATTGAAATGTGTGTTCTCTTCAGAGACCACACATGGATCCAGATGTCATTGTATGTGTGCTCTTTTCACAATCCACCTATGGATCCACCAGTGTCATTGCATGTGTGCTCTTTTTACTAACAACAACCTGAGTCATTGCATGTGTGTTCTCTTCAGAGACCACAATGGATCCACCAGTGTCATTGCATGTGTGTTCTTTTTACTAACAACAACCAGAGTGATTGCATGTGTGTTCTTTTCACATACCACCTATGGATCCACCAGTGTCATTGCATGTGTGTTCTTTTTACTAACAACAACTGGAGTCATTTCATGTCTGTTCTTTTCACATACCACATATGGATCCACCAGTGTCATTGAAATGTATGTTCTTTTCACATACCACATATGGATCCACCAGTGTCATTGCATGTGTGCTTTTTTTACTAACAACAACTAGGGTCATTACATAGGTGTTCTCTTCAGAGACCACACATGGATCCACCAGTGTCATTGCATGTGTGTTGTTTTTACTAACAATAACCAGAGTCAATGAAATGTGTGTTTTTTTCACATACCACAAATGGATCCACCAGTGTCATTGCATGTGTGCTTTTTTTACTAACAACAACTGGGGTCATTGCATGTGTGTTCCCTTCAGAGACCACACATGGATCCACCAGTGTCATTGCATGTGTGTTCTTTTCACAATCCACCTATGGATCCACCAGTGCCATTGCATTTGTGCTCTTTTTACTAACAACAACCAGAGTCATTGCATGTGTGTTCTCTTCAGAGACCACACATGGATCCACCAGTGTCATTACATGTGTGTTCTTTTTACTAACAACAACCAGAGTCATTGCATGTGTGTTCTTTTCACATACCACCTATGGATCCACCCGTGTCATTACATGTGTGTTATTTTTACTAACAACAACTGGAGTCATTTCATGACTGTTCTTTTCACATACCACATATGGATCCACAAGTGTCATTGAAATGTGTGTTCTCTTTAGAGACCACACATGGATCCACCAGTGTCATTGCATGTGTGTTCTTTTTACTAACAACAACCAGAGTCATTGCATGTGAGTTCTTTTCACATACCACCTATGGATCCACCAGTGTCATTGCATGTGTGTTCTTTTCACTAACAACAACTGGAGTGATTTCATGACTGTTCTTTTCACATACCACATATGAATCCACCAGTGTCATTGAAATGTGTGTTCTCTTCAGAGACCACACATGGATCCACCAGTGTCATTGCATGTGTGTTCTTTTTACTTCTAACAACTAGAGTCATTGCATGTGTGTTCTATTCACATACCACCTATGGATCCACCAGTGTCATTGCATCTGTGTTCTTTTTACTAACAACAACTGTAGTCATTTCATGACTGTTATTTTCACATACAACATAAGGATCCACCAGAGTCATTGAAATGTGTGTTCTTTTCACATACCACATATGGATCCACCAGTGTCATTGCATGTGTGCTTTTTTTACTAACAACAACTAGGGTCATTACATGTTTGTTCTCTTTAGAGACCACACATGGATCCACCAGTGTTATTGCATGTGTGTTCTTTTCACAATCCACCTATGGATCCACCAGTGTCATTGCATGTGTGCTCTTTTTACTAACAACAACCAGAGTCATTGCATGTGTGTTCTCTTCAGAGACCACACATGGATCCACCAGTGTCATTGCATGTGTGTTCTTTTTACTAACAACAACCAGAGTCATTGCATGTGTGTTCTTTTCACATAACACCTTTGGATCCACCAGTGTCATTACATGTGTGTTCTTTTTACTAACAACAACTGGAGTCATTTCATGATTGTTCTTTTCGCATACCACATATGAATCCACCAGTGTCATTGAAATGTGTGTTCTCTTCAGAGACCACACATGGATCCACCAGTGTCATTGCATGTGTGTTCTTTTTACTAACAACAACCAGAGTCATTGCATGTGTGTTCTTTTCACATACCACCTATGGATCCACCAGTGTCATTGCATGTGTGTTCTTTTTACTAACAACAACTAGAGTCATTTCATGACTGTTATTTTCACATACCACATATGGATCCACCAGTGTCATTGAAATGTGTGTTCTCTTCAGAGACCACACATGGATCCACCAGTGTCATTGCATGTGTGTTCTTTTTAGTAACAACAACCAAAGTCATTGCATGTGTGTTCTTTTCACATACCACCTATGGATCCACTAGTGTTATTGCATGTGTGTTCTTTTTACTAACAACAACTGGAGTCATTTCATGACTGTTCTTTTCACGTACCACATATGGATCCACCAGTGTCATTGAAATGTGTGTTCTCTTCAGAGACCACACATGGATCCACCAGTGTCATTGTATGTGTGCTCTTTTCACAATCCACCTATGGATCCACCAGTGTCATTGCATGTGTGCTCTTTTTACTAACAACAACCAGAATCATTGCATGTGTGTTCTCTTCAGAGACCACACATGGATCCACCAATGTCATTGCATGTGTGTTCTTTTTACTAACAACAACCAGAGTGATTGCATGTGTGTTCTTTTCACATACCACCTATGGATCCACCAGTGTCATTGCATGTGTGTTCTTTTTACTAACAACAACTGGAGTCATTTCATGACTGTTCTTTTCACATACCGCATATGGATCCACCAGTGTCATTGAAATGTGTGTTCTTTTCACATACCACATATGGATCCACCAGTGTCATTGCATGTGTTCTTTTTTTACTAACAACAACTAGGGTCATTACATGTGTGTTCTCTTCAGAGACCACACATGGATCCACCAGTGTCATTGCATGTGTGTTGTTTTTACTAACAACAACCAGAGTCAATGAAATGTGTGTTTTTTTCACATACCACAAATGGATCCACCAGTGCCATTGCATGTGTGCTTTTTTTACTAACAACAACTGGGGTCATTGCATGTGTGTTCCCTTCAGAGACCACACATGGATCCACCAGTGTCATTGCATGTGTGTTCTTTTCACATACCACCTATGGATCCACCAGTGTCATTGCATGTGTGTTCTTTTTACTAACAACAACTAGAGTCATTTCATGACTGTTATTTTCACATACCACATATGGATCCACCAGTGTCATTGAAATGTGTGTTCTCTTCAGAGACCACACATGGATCCACCAGTGTCATTGCATGTGTGTTCTTTTTAGTAACAATAACCAAAGTCATTGCATGTGTGTTCTTTTCACATACCACCTATGGATCCACTAGTGTTATTGCATGTGTGTTCTTTTTACTAACAACAACTGGAGTCATTTCATGACTTTTCTTTTCACGTACCACATATGGATCCACCAGTGTCATTGAAATGTGTGTTCTCTTCAGAGACCACACATGGATCCACCAGTGTCATTGTATGTGTGCTCTTTTTACAATCCACCTATGGATCCAGCAGTGTCATTGCATGTGTGCTCTTTTTACTAACAACAACCTGAGTCATTGCATGTGTGTTCTCTTCAGAGACCACACATGGATCCACCAATGTCATTGCATGTGTGTTCTTTTTACTAACAACAACCAGAGTGATTGCATGTGTGTTCTTTTCACATACCACCTATGGATCCACCAGTGTCATTGCATGTGTGTTCTTTTTACTAACAACAACTGGAGTCATTTCATGACTGTTATTTTCACATACCACACATGGATCCACCAGTGTCATTGAAATGTGTGTTCTTTTCACATACCACATATGGATCCACCAGTGTCATTGCATGTGTGCTTTTTTACTAACAACAACTAGGGTCATTACATGTGTGTTCTCTTCAGAGACCACACATGGATCCACCAGTGTCATTGCATGTGTGTTGTTTTTACTAACAACAACCAGAGTCAATGAAATGTGTTTTTTTTTCACATACCACAAATGGATCCACCAGTGTCATTGCATGTGTGCTTTTTTTACTAACAACAACTGGGGTCATTGCATGTGTGTTCCCTTCAGAGACCACACATGGATCCACCAGTGTCATTGCATGTGCGTTCTTTTCACAATCCACCTATGGATCCACCAGTGCCATTGAATTTGTGCTCTTTTTACTAACAACAACCAGAGTCATTGCATGTGTGTTCTCTTCAGAGACCACACATGGATCCACCAGTGTCATTGCATGTGTGTTCTTTTTACTAACAACAACCAGAGTCATTGCATGTGTGTTCTTTTCACATACCACCTATGGATCCACCAGTGTCATTACATGTGTGTTCTTTTTACTAACAACAACTGGAGTCATTTCATGACTGTTCTTTTCACATACCACATATGGATCCACAAGTGTCATTGAAATGTGTGTTCTCTTTAGAGACCACACATGGATGCACCAGTGTCATTGCATGTGTGTTCTTTTTAGTAACAACAACCAAAGTCATTGCATGTGTGTTCTTTTCACATACCACCTATGGATCCACTAGTGTTATTGCATGTGTGTTCTTTTTACTAACAACAACTGGAGTCATTTCATGACTTTTCTTTTCACGTACCACATATGGATCCACCAGTGTCATTGAAATGTGTGTTCTCTTCAGAGACCACACATGGATCCACCAGTGTCATTGTATGTGTGCTCTTTTCACAATCCACCTATGGATCCACCAGTGTCATTGCATGTGTGCTCTTTTTACTAACAACAACCTGAGTCATTGCATGTGTGTTCTCTTCAGAGACCACACATGGATCCACCAGTGTCATTGCATGTGTGTTCTTTTTACTAACAACAACCAGAGTGATTGCATGTGTGTTCTTTTCACATACCACCTATGGATCTACCAGTGTCATTGCATGTGTGTTCTTTTTACTAACAACAATTGTAGTCATTTCATGACTGTTATTTTCACATACAACATAAGGATCCACCAGAGTCATTGAAATGTGTGTTCTTTTCACATACCACATATGGATCCACCAGTGTCATTGCATGTGTGCTTTTTTTTTACTAACAACAACCAGAGTCATTGCATGTGTGTTCTCTTCAGAGACCACACATGGATCCTGATGTCATTGCATGTGTGTTCTTTTTACTAACAACAACTAGAGTCATTCCATGCGTGTTCTTTTCACATACCACCTATGGATCCACCGGTGTCATTGCATGTGTGTTCTTTTTACTAACAACAACTGGAGTCATTTCATGACTGTTCTTTTCACATACCACATATGAATCCACCAGTGTCATTGAAATGTGTGTTCTCTTCAGAGACCACACATGGATCCACCAGTGTCATTGCATGTGTGTTCTTTTTACTAACAACAACCAGAGTCATTGCATGTGTGTTCTTTTCACATACCACCTATGGATCCACCAGTGTCATTGCATGTGTGTTCTTTTTACTAACAACAACTGGAGTCATTTCATGACTGTTATTTTCACATACCACATATGGATCCACCAGTGTCATTGAAATGTGTGTTCTCTTCAGAGACCACACATGGATCCACCAGTGTCATTGCATGTGTGTTCTTTTTATTAACAACAACCAAAGTCATTGCATGTGTGTTCTTTTCACATACCACCTATGGATCCACTAGTGTTATTGCATGTGTGTTCTTTTCACTAACAACAACTGGAGTCATTTCATGACTATTCTTTTCACATACCACATATGGATCCACAAGTGTCATTGAAATGTGTGTTCTCTTCAGAGACCACACATGGATCCACCAATTGTATGTATGCTCTTTTCACAATCCACCTATGGATCCACCAGTGTCATTGCATGTGTGATCTTTTTACTAACAACAACCTGAGTCATTGCTTGTGTGTTCTCTTCAGAGACCACACATGGATCCACCAGTGTCATTGCATGTGTGTTCTTTTTACTAACAACAACCAGAGTCATTGCATGTGTGTTCTTTTCACATACCACCTTTGGATCCACCAGTGTCATTACATGTGTGTTCTTTTTACTAACAACAACTGGAGTCATTTCATGATTGTTCTTTTCGCATACCACATATGAATCCACCAGTGTCATTGAAATGTGTGTTCTCTTCAGAGACCACACATGGATCCACCAGTGTCATTGCATGTGTGTTCTTTTTACTAACAACAACCAGAGTCATTGCATGTGTGTTCTTTTCACATACCATCTATGGATCCACCAGTGTCATTGCATGTGTGTTCTTTTTACTAACAACAACTAGAGTCATTTCATGGCTGTTATTTTCACATACCACATATGGATCCACCAGTGTCATTGAAATGTGTGTTCTCTTCATAGACCACACATGGATCCACCAGTGTCATTGCATGCGTGTTCTTTTTAGTAACAACAACCAAAGTCATTGCATGTGTGTTCTTTTCACATACCACCTATGGATCCACTAGTGTTATTGCATGTGTGTTCTTTTTACTAACAACAACTGGAGTCATTTCATGACTTTTCTTTTCACGTACCACATATGGATCCACCAGTGTCATTGAAATGTGTGTTCTCTTCAGAGACCACACATGGATCCACAAGTGTCATTGTATGTGTGCTCTTTTCACAATCCACCTATGGATCAAACAGTGTCATTGCATGTGTGCTCTTTTTACTAACAACAACCTGAGTCATTGCATGTGTGTTCTCTTCAGAGACCACACATGGATCCACCAGTGTCATTGCATGTGTGTTCTTTTTACTAACAACAACTAGAGTGATTGCATGTGTGTTCTTTTCACATACCACCTATGGATCCACCAGTGTCATTGCATGTGTGTTCTTTTTACTAACAACAACTGGAGTCATTTCATGACTGTTCTTTTCACATACCACATATGGATCCACCAGTGTCATTGAAATGTGTGTTCTTTTCACATACCACATATGGATCCACCAGTGTCATTGCATGTGTTCTTTTTTTACTAACAACAACTAGGGTCATTACATGTGTGTTCTCTTCAGAGACCACACATGGATCCACCAGTGTCATTGCATGTGTGTTGTTTTTACTAACAACAACCAGAGTCAATGAAATGTGTGTTTTTTTCACATACCACAAATGGATCCACCAGTGCCATTGCATGTGTGCTTTTTTTACTAACAACAACTGGGGTCATTGCATGTGTGTTCCCTTCAGAGACCACACATGGATCCACCAGTGTCATTGCATGTGTGTTCTTTTCACATACCACCTATGGATCCACCAGTGTCATTGCATGTGTGTTCTTTTTACTAACAACAATTGGAGTCATTTCATGACTGTTATTTTCACATACCACATATGGATCCACCAGTGTCATTGAAATGTGTGTTCTCTTCAGAGACCACACATGGATCCACCAGTGTCATTGCATGTGTGTTCTTTTTACTAACAACAACCAAAGTCATTGCATGTGTGTTCTTTTCACATACCACCTATGGATCCACTAGTGTTATTGCATGTGTGTTCTTTTTACTAACAACAACTGGAGTCATTTCATGACTGTTCTTTTCACATACCACATATGGATCCACCAGTGTCACTGAAATGTGTGTTCTCGTCAGAGACCACACATGGATCCACCAGTGTCATTCTATGTGTGCTCTTTTCACAATCCACCTATGGATCCACCAGTGTCATTGCATGTGTGCTCTTTTTACTAACAACAACCAGAGTCATTGCATGTGTGTTCTCTTCAGAGACCACACATGGATCCACCAGTGTCATTGCATGTGTGTTCTTTTTACTAACAACAACCAGAGTGATTGCATGTGTGTTCTTTTCACATACCACCTATGGATCCACCAGTGTCATTGCATGTGTGTTCTTTTTACTAACAACAACTGGAGTCATTTCATGACTGTTATTTTCACATACCACACATGGATCCACCAGTGTCATTGAAATGTGTGTTCTTTTCACATACCACATATGGATCCACCAGTGTCATTGCATGTGTGCTTTTTTTTACTAACAACAACTAGGGTCATTACATGTGTGTTCTCTTCAGAGACCACACATGGATCCACCAACCAGAGTCAATGAAATGTGTTTTTTTTTCACATACCACAAATGGATCCACCAGTGCCATTGCATGTGTGCTTTTTTTACTAACAACAACTGGGGTCATTGCATGTGTGTTCCCTTCAGAGACCACACATGGATCCACCAGTGTCATTGCATGTGCGTTCTTTTCACAATCCACCTATGGATCCACCAGTGCCATTGAATTTGTGCTCTTTTTACTAACAACAACCAGAGTCATTGCATGTGTGTTCTCTTCAGAGACCACACATGGATCCACCAGTGTCATTGCATGTGTGTTCTTTTTACTAACAACAACCAGAGTCATTGCATGTGTGTTCTTTTCACATACCACCTATGGATCCACCAGTGTCATTACATGTGTGTTCTTTTTACTAACAACAACTGGAGTCATTTCATGACTGTTCTTTTCACATACCACATATGGATCCACAAGTGTCATTGAAATGTGTGTTCTCTTTAGAGACCACACATGGATGCACCAGTGTCATTGCATGTGTGTTCTTTTTAGTAACAACAACCAAAGTCATTGCATGTGTGTTCTTTTCACATACCACCTATGGATCCACTAGTGTTATTGCATGTTTGTTCTTTTTACTAACAACAACTGGAGTCATTTCATGACTGTTCTATTCACATACCACATATGGATCCACCAGTGTCATTGAAATGTGTGTTCTCTTCAGAGACCACACATGGATCCACCAGTGTCATTGTATGTGTGCTCTTTTCACAATCCACCTATGGATCCACCAGTGTCATTGCATGTGTGCTCTTTTTACTAACAATAACCTGAGTCATTGAAATGTGTGTTCTCTTCAGAGACCACACATGGATCCACCAGTGTCATTGCATGTGTGTTCTTTTTACTACTAACAACCAGAGTCATTGCATGTGTGTTCTATTCACATACCACCTATGGATCTACCAGTGTCATTGCATGTGTGTTCTTTTTACTAACAACAATTGTAGTCATTTCATGACTGTTATTTTCACATACAACATAAGGATCCACCAGAGTCATTGAAATGTGTGTTCTTTTCACATACCACATATGGATCCACCAGTGTCATTGCATGTGTGCTTTTTTTTTACTAACAACAACCAGAGTCATTGCATGTGTGTTCTCTTCAGAGACCACACATGGATCCACCAGTGTCATTGCATGTGTGTTCTTTTTACTAACAACAACTAGAGTCATTCCATGCGTGTTCTTTTCACATACCACCTATGGATCCACCGGTGTCATTGCATGTGTGTTCTTTTTACTAACAACAACTGGAGTCATTTCATGACTGTTCTTTTCACATACCACATATGAATCCACCAGTGTCATTGAAATGTGTGTTTCTTCAGAGACCACACATGGATCCACCATGTCATTGCATGTGTGTTCTTTTACTAACAACAACCGTAGTCATTGCATGTGTGTTCTTTTCACATACCACCTATGGATCCACGAGTGTCATTGCATGTGTGTTCTTTTTACTAACAACAACTTGAGTCATTTCATGACTGTTATTTTCACATACCACATATGGATCCACCAGTGTCATTGAAATGTGTGTTCTCTTCAGAGACCACACATGGATCCACCAGTGTCATTGCATGTGTGTTCTTTTTATTAACAACAACCAAAGTCATTGCATGTGTGTTCTTTTCACATACCACCTATGGATCCACTAGTGTTATTGCATGTGTGTTCTTTTTACTAACAACAACTGGAGTCATTTCATGACTATTCTTTTCACATACCACATATGGATCCACAAGTGTCATTGAAATGTGTGTTCGCTTCAGAGACCACACATGGATCCACCAATTGTATGTGTGCTCTTTTCACAATCCACCTATGGATCCACCAGTGTCATTGCATGTGTGCTCTTTTACTAACAACAACCAGAGTCATTGCTTGTGTGTTCTCTTCAGAGACCACACATGGATCCACCAGTGTCATTGCATGTGTGTTCTTTTTACTAACAACAACCAGAGTCATTGCATGTGTGTTCTTTTCACATACCACCTATGGATCCACCAGTGTCATTACATGTGTGTTCTTTTTACTAACAACAACTGGAGTCATTTCATGATTGTTCTTTTCGCATACCACATATGAATCCACCAGTGTCATTGAAATGTGTGTTCTCTTCAGAGACCACACATGGATCCACCAGTGTCATTGCATGTGTGTTCTTTTTACTAACAACAACCAGAGTCATTGCATGTGTGTTCTTTTCACATACCATCTATGGATCCACCAGTGTCATTGCATGTGTGTTCTTTTTACTAACAACAACTAGAGTCATTTCATGGCTGTTATTTTCACATACCACATATGGATCCACCAGTGTCATTGAAATGTGTGTTCTCTTCATAGACCACACATGGATCCACCAGTGTCATTGCATGCGTGTTCTTTTTAGTAACAACAACCAAAGTCATTGCATGTGTGTTCTTTTCACATACCACCTATGGATCCACTAGTGTTATTGCATGTGTGTTCTTTTTACTAACAACAACTGGAGTCATTTCATGACTTTTCTTTTCACGTACCACATATGGATCCACCAGTGTCATTGAAATGTGTGTTCTCTTCAGAGACCACACATGGATCCACAAGTGTCATTGTATGTGTGCTCTTTTCACAATCCACCTATGGATCAAACAGTGTCATTGCATGTGTGCTCTTTTTACTAACAACAACCTGAGTCATTGCATGTGTGTTCTCTTCAGAGACCACACATGGATCCACCAAATGTCATTGCATGTGTGTTCTTTTTACTAACAACAACTAGAGTGATTGCATGTGTGTTCTTTTCACATACCACCTATGGATCCACCAGTGTCATTGCATGTGTGTTCTTTTTACTAACAACAACTGGAGTCATTTCATGACTGTTCTTTTCACATACCACATATGGATCCACCAGTGTCATTGAAATGTGTGTTCTTTTCACATACCACATATGGATCCACCAGTGTCATTGCATGTGTTCTTTTTTTACTAACAACAACTAGGGTCATTACATGTGTGTTCTCTTCAGAGACCACACATGGATCCTGATGTCATTGCATGTGTGTTGTTTTTACTAACAACAACCAGAGTCAATGAAATGTGTGTTTTTTTCACATACCACAAATGGATCCACCAGTGCCATTGCATGTGTGCTTTTTTTACTAACAACAACTGGGGTCATTGCATGTGTGTTCCCTTCAGAGACCACACATGGATCCACCAGTGTCATTGCATGTGTGTTCTTTTCACATACCACCTATGGATCCACCAGTGTCATTGCATGTGTGTTCTTTTTACTAACAACAATTGGAGTCATTTCATGACTGTTATTTTCACATACCACATATGGATCCACCAGTGTCATTGAAATGTGTGTTCTCTTCAGAGACCACACATGGATCCACCAGTGTCATTGCATGTGTGTTCTTTTTACTAACAACAACCAAAGTCATTGCATGTGTGTTCTTTTCACATACCACCTATGGATCCACTAGTGTTGCATGTGTGTTCTATTTACTAACAACAACTGGAGTCATTTCATGACTGTTCTTTTCACATACCACATATGGATCCACCAGTGTCATTGAAATGTGTGTTCTCTTCAGAGACCACACATGGATCCACCAGTGTCATTGTATGTGTGCTCTTTTCACAATCCACCTATGGGTCCACCAGTGTCATTGCATGTGTGCTCTTTTTACTAACAACAACCTGAGTCATTGCATGTGTGTTCTCTTCAGAGACCACACATGGATCCACCAGTGTCATTGCATGTGTGTTCTTTTTACTAACAACAACCAGAGTGATTGCATGTGTGTTCTTTTCACATACCACCTATGGATCCACTAGTGTCATTTCATGTGTGTTCTTTTTACTAACAACAACTGGAGTCATTTCATGACTGTTCTTTTCACATACCACATATGGATCCACAGTCATTGAAATGTGTGTTCTTTTCACATACCACATATGGATCCACCAGTGTCATTGCATGTGTGCTTTTTTTACTAACAACAACTAGGGTCATTACATGTGTGTTCTCTTTAGAGACGACACATGGATCCACCAGTGTCATTGCATGTGTGTTGTTTATACTAACAACAACCAGAGTCAATGAAATGTGTGTTTTTTTCACATACCACAAATGGATCCACCAGTGCCATTGCATGTGTGCTTTTTTTACTAACAACAACTGGGGTCATTGCATGTGTGTTCCCTTCAGAGACCACACATGGATCCACCAGTGTCATTGCATGTGCATTCTTTTCACAATCCACCTATGGATCCACCAGTGCCATTGAATTTGTGCTCTTTTTACTAACAACAACCAGAGTCATTGCATGTGTGTTCTCTTTAGAGACCACACATGGATCCACCAGTGTCATTGCATGTGTGTTCTTTTTACTAACAACAACCAGAGTCATTGCATGTGTGTTCTTTTCACATACCACCTATGGATCCACCAGTGTCATTACATGTGTGTTCTTTTTACTAACAACAACTGGAGTCATTTCATGACTGTTCTTTTCACATACCACATATGGATCCACAAGTGTCATTGAAATGTGTATTCTCTTTAAAGACCACACATGGATCCACCAGTGTCATTGCTTGTGTGTTCTTTTTACTAACAACAACCAGAGTCATTGCATGTGTGTTCTTTTCACATACCACCTATGGATCCACCAGTGTCATTGCATGTGTGTTCTTCTTATTAACAACAACTGGAGTCATTTCATGACTGTTCTTTTCACATACCACATATGAATCCACCAGTGTCATTGAATGTGTGTTCTCTTCAGAGACCACACATGGATCCACCAGTGTCATTGTATGTGTGTTCTTTTTACTACTAACAACCAGAGTCATTGCATGTGTGTTCTATTCACATACCACCTATGGATCCACCAGTGTCATTGCTTATGTGTTGTTTTTACTAACAACAACTGTAGTCATTTCATGACTGTTATTTTCACATACAACATAAGGATCCACCAGAGTCATTGAAATGTGTGTTCTTTTCACAAACCACATATGGATCCACCAGTGTCATTGCATGTGTGCTTTTTTTACTAACAACAACTGGAGTCATTTCTTGACTGTTCTTTTCACATACCACATATGGATCCACCAGTGTCATTGAAATGTGTATTCTCTTCAGAGACCACACATGGATCCACCAGTGTCATTGCATGTGTGTTCTTTTTACTAACAACAACCAGAGCCATTGCAAGTGTGTTCTTTTCACATACCACATATGGATCCACCAGTGTCATTGCATGTGTGCTCTTTTCACAATCCACCTATGGATCCACCAGTGTCATTGCATGTGTGTTCTTTTTATAACAACAACCAGAGTCATTGAAATGTGTTTTCTTTTCACATAGCACATATGGATCCACCAGTGTCTTTGCATGTGTGCTTTTTTTACTAACAACAACTGGGGTCATTGAAATGTGTGTTCTCTTCAGAGACCACACATGGATCCACCAGTGTCATTGTATGTGTGTTCTTTTCATAATCCACCTATGGATCCACCAGTGTCACTGGACGTGTGCTCTTTTTACTAACAAGAACCAGAGTCATTGAAATGTGTGTTCTCTTTAGAGCCCACACATGGATCCACCAGTCATTGCATGTGTGTTCTTTTACTATCAACAACCAGAGTCATTGCATGTGTGTTCTTTTCACATACCACCTATGGATCCACCTGTGTCATTGCATGTGTGTTCTTTTTACTAACAACAACTAGAGTCATTTCATGACTGTTCTTTTCACATACCACATATGGATCCACCAGTGTCATTGAAATGTGTGTTCTCTTCAGAGACCACGCATGGATCCACTAGTGTCATTGTATGTAAGATCCCTCCTTTGTAAAGGAAAAGATCCCTGTGATTGCAATGCTAGTCCCTGGATCAATGCTAGCATCCACAGTTTAAGATGAAGTACACAGATACAAAGGTCGTTTATTACAGTCATTCCATAGATAAAACATAGTCTTTTACAACTCATGGCCAAAGGCCTAGTACAAGAGTTTATGGAATATGTAAATAAACATAAGTCTTCATCTTCATGTGCCACAGGCAAGCATGTTGAGTGTAGACTCATGACTCCTATTCATCATCAGAGTAACCTGCAACATCATAAGTTACAGCCACAGAGGGTCAATACTTTGGAATAGTATTGGCTAGTGATACCTTAGTATATATTTAAGTGGACTATAATACTATATGCTTTTGGCTGGTGGAGCTTAGGCTTGCATTGCTCAAAATAGATTTTTCCTTAACTTTTGAAAATACTAAGTTTTTGTTTGGTAAAAACTTTCCAAGACATCTTCCAATCCAAGACTGAAGATCCACTCAGGGCATCTACTAATCAAGGACTGAAGATTTACTTGGCAAAAACACCCAAGGCATCTATCAAACAAAGACTCTAGATCCACTCAGGGCATCTAGCAATCAATGACTGAAGATCCTTTTATCCCTTTGTTCACCCACAAGTTTTATTTAGAAATTGGAGTGATGAGATTCTTGAAGTTTTCATGTCTTGATGCTCAAATTGTCCTTTACCAGGGACATGGCTAAGTACTTAGGTTTTTCACTCTGCAGAGGTGGTGCACTTTCCCCACAAGTCTTGGTTTCCCAAGAATGATCCTTCAGTAGCCTTTCCTTAGTCAAATGGACGCGCTCCAACCTATCAACCCATCTACCACCCACTGTCCAAGAGACTAAGTTCCAGCATCCTAAGATCATGGCAGAGCCCATAATGCCAAGTGGTTTCACTTGAAGCTTCTCAACATTAGACATCTCAAATCCCTTTGTTTCCTGGGTGGCCATCCACAAGTGAGATACACAAGCCAAGTCCATGGCCTTGTGAACCACTCAACATAAGCCATTCCTTCCATTCCACCCAGGTGGTTCATTTAACTTAGTGGTTTTATTTTACAAAAACATAAGTCCTTAGACTTAGAAATTTTTCCATAGTGAATATATAAACCACCCTTGTTTTCTAGTAGCTAGGCTAAGCATGATAGTAATAGGAATCTTGACTTAGGTAATTTTCACTAAGGTTTTACCTAATAGGTTTTCCCAAAGCATAGCTTGTACTTAGCAAAAATCCATGCAAGTCCTATACTTAGAAAAATAATACTAATGCATATATAAAATATAGGAATGGAATATTCATGATGATATCACTTGCCTTGGTAGTGTGGAGAGTAGCACTCGTCACAATCACAATCACTAGCAAAATCTACACACAAAGTTGTAGCACACAATTACACACAAATCTATACAAACAAGAAATAGTATGAATGCATGCATGCATGAATCTACCAAGTGATAATTTTTGAAAACTCAACCAAGCAAGTGCATGAATACAGAAACTAAACAAGTCACAAAATAGCCAAGACAACTTAAATAACCCTAAAACAAAATACTAAACTAAATCTATACTCAAAAAGGCCTCAAACAAGTTTCTGTAATTTAAGCCAAACTAATGGTTACTATTTGCTAAACAAAAAGGATAGGCAGAAAGGTCTTGTTTTTCTGAATCCAACGGTATAAAGTTTGCAAAATTCTAACGTGGAATTCAAAAGATATTGGCATTTGAAATCTGGATCAAAATCTGTTTTAAATTCTATTTTCAGATCAGCTCCTAGCCACGCCATATGTTCTTATTCGCCTGCATCGTTCGGTTAAATGCGGATCGAGCGATACAGACCGCTGGATCTAAAGGGCAGGTGCGCTCAGATCGCTGCATCGCTTCGGGTTAAGTGGATCTATCCTAGCGCCACGATGCGATCTAACGGCCGCTACTTCTCGCCAAGAATCGGGCGGGCGAGCTGGCTACCGGCGGCGGAACTGTCGATGATGTTGCCGACGATGCAGGAGGTAAGTGAGATCGAGGAGTAGCTCACCGGGCTCAGGAGGTCACGGCGAAGCTCGTCGCACTTGCGGTTGGTCAAGGGGCGCTCGGGCACGGCTGTGATTGCTCACCGGAGTTCGTGGCGGCGTCGGGTGCGTCGGGTGGTCGTCGGGGACGTCGCTATGAATCACCCCAAGGCAA
Organism: Avena insularis; assembly: GCA_023614405.1. NCBI lineage: Eukaryota > Viridiplantae > Streptophyta > Magnoliopsida > Poales > Poaceae > Avena > Avena insularis. The sequence goes on along the minus strand of JAJUPC010000120.1, from coordinate 976,313 downwards.
GATAATGACACGGTTAGGTTCACAGGGTCAAGGCAGAGCTATGTGCGTGAACTAGAAAGTGCGGGGCGGTCTGGACTTACCACTGGAGTTCGCCGGAGTTCGTGCAGACGTTGGTGGCGACTAGTCGACGATGTTGCCAGAGCTACGGTCCATGCGAGAGCAAACGAAATGTGTTAAAAGAAGCGCAGAGGCTCACTGAATCAGTTTGCAAGATCGAGAGGCATAGGGGAGCTCTGGACTCACCGGAATTCGCCGGCGCGGTCGTCGGAGACGGCGGGGTTTCAGAGAGCAATACACGCAGCCTGGTGGCGCTCTGGGTTCGGGGTTTGAGGGAGAAGAGAGAGGGGACAGAGGGGTTTCTTATAGCCTGGTCACGAGCGAGAATTACTCGGCCAATAAATCGAATTGACGCGAATTAAACACGTAAACGCCTGCGTTGATTTGGGGATGAACGGGTTGTGCGGGTGGAGACGACGGTGACGTGGAGAAGGCCCGCTTGTCAGCGAGGAGCTGGAGTACGTGGTGGGCCTGCCGCTGGTTCTGTTCAAGGCTCAAGGCGTGTGAGAAGGAAAAGGAGGTCCCCGGTGGGCTTGTTGGCTTCATCCATCTTTGGGCCAGATTCGCCGCGACCTTTTTCTTTGTTTTAAGCTTTTCTTTTTCTAATTCCATTTTCTGAATAGAATTTGATATGAATTCAAATCCTTTTGAATTCAAACTTCTTTGGGGATTTTTGCAGGGTTCTGTGGGTTCACAAACAATCAAATAACCTAGTGGTTACCTTGCAAAGGCTTGGTCAAGCTTGGGTTTCAAAATAAACAGAGATTTGCTCTAGTTGCAAATATTTGGAAAAGGGTTTAGAAAATATTTCTAAATTTGGAATCTTGGGTTTAAATTCTACTTATAATCTTTCCAACCATGGAGGCAAGCAAACAAGTTCATAGACAATCAAATCTCAAAGGGTGATGTCCAATTGAGATAAATTTCCCACATGAAATCATAGCCAAAGTTTGTGTTTCTAAATGATTTTGAGAAAAACCCTAAATGGATGAATGATGCAAAGATGATATGAATGAGTTTTGAAACATGATTTTTAGGGATGTTACAATCTAACCCTTTAAGATGAATCTCGCCTCGAGATTCAGATTGGCTAGCAAAATAGGTGTGGGTGGTCTTTCCGAAGATCATCTTCTCTTTCCCATGTTGCTTCTTCTTCGGAATGATGATTCCATTGTACTTTGCAAAACTTGATAGTCTTTGTCCTCGTGACTCTTTCTGTGGTCTCAAGTATCTTGACAGGCTTTTCTTCATAGGTGAGATCACTTTCTAGATGAACTTCTTCCAAAGATATGGTATCTTTCAAAGATGTTTCTTCCATTTCTGGGTGACATTTCTTAAGTTGGCTTACATGAAAAACATTATGGACTGCTGATAGAGATGCTGGCAATTCAATTTCATATGCAACTTCTCCCTTGCGACTTAGAATGTTAAATGGTCCAACATATCTTGGTGCCAACTTTCCTTTGACTCCAAATCTTTTCACTCCACGAAGTGGTGATACTCTAAGATAAGCTCTATCCCCAACTTTGTAAGTGACTTCTCTACGCTTAGTATCTGCGTAGCTTTTCTGTCGAGACTGTGCTATCTTCAATCTGTCTCTAACCAATTTGACCTTTTCTTCGGCGTCTTTGATAAGGTCTGGTCCAAACAAACTTCTTTCTCCCACACCATTCCATAGCAATGGGGTGGTACACTTTCTTCCGTATAGAAACTCAAATGGTGCCATCCCAATACTAGATTGGTGACTGTTGTTGTAAGAGAACTCTGCGTAAGGCACTTTCATCCCAACTTGCTCCATAGTCTAGGGCACATGCCCTCAACATGTCTTCAAGAATTTGATTAGTCCTTTCTGCTTGTCCATCGGTTGAGGATGAAAGCAGTGCTGAATTCCAATCTCGTTCCTAAAGATTCATGAACTTGTCTCCAAAAGTGAGAAGTGAACTGAGTTCCTCTATCAGACACAATACTCTTAGGTACACCGTGAAGGCATACAATTCTGCTCATGTAGATTTTGGCTAACTTGGCACTAGTATAAGTTGTCTTTACGGGTATAAAATGAGCCACTTTAGTTAGGCGATCTACTATTACCCATATGGAATCATACCCTGACCTGGTCCTTGGTAATCCGGTAATGAAATCCATACCAATATTTTCCCACTTCCATTCAGGAATAGGCATTGGTTGAAGCAAACCTGCTGGTTTCTGATGCTCCGCTTTCACTCTACTACACACATCACACAAAGCAATGTGTTCGGCGATGTCCCTTTTAAGATTGTTCCACCAAAATCTTTCTTTCATGTCCATGTACATTTTGGTGTTTCCCGGGTGAATAGAATACGGAGAGTTATGGGCTTCTTGTAGAATAAGTTTCCGCAATTCCGGATCTTGTGGAACACAAATACGTTTCCCGTGCCATAAAGTACCTTGTTCGTCCATATGGAAACTTTTGGCTTTCCCTTGGCTAATCTTTTCCTTGATCTCCTCGATTTCTTTATCCGTCTTTTGGGCTTCTTTAATCTTATCCAACAGAGTGGGTTGAACATCCAAAGACATGAGATGTCCTTCTAGCACAATCTCCAACCTGAGTTCCTTGAATTGCTTACACAAATCATCAGGCAATTCACCTTTGGTAAGACCATTTTCAAACGCCTTACGACTTAGAGCATCTGCTACTACATTTGCTTTACCGGGGTGGTATTGCAAATTCAAGTCGTAATCCTTGATAAGTTCTAGCCATCTTCTTTGTCTCATATTGATCTCCTTCTGGGTGAAGATATATTTCAAGCTCTTATGGTCGGTGAACACTTCACAACGTTTTCCCAAAAGGTAATGTCTCCATGTTTTGAGTGCATGGACAATGCTAACTCTAAATCATGAGTAGGATAATTTACTTCATGAGTTTTGAGTTGTCTCGAGACATAAGCCACAACTTTTCCGCCTTTGCATAAGTACTCCTAATCCTTGATGCGAAGCATCACAATACACTTGGAAATCCTTTTCCAAATCTGGTAGGCACAAGATCGGTGTTGACACAAGTCTCTTCTTTAATTCTTGAAAGCTGAGTTCACATCCTTCGTAAGCAAATTTCTTATCTTTCTTTAACAATTCCGTCATTGGTTTAGCAACCTTAGAAAATTTTTCAATGAATCTTCCGTAGTAACCTCGCTAAACCAAGGAAACTACGAACCTCTTTTACATTCTTAGGAGATTCCCATTCTGTTACGGCTGAAACCTTAGCAGATCAATCGCTACACCATCCTTTGTCATAACATGACCAAGAAATCCAACTTCCTCTAACCAAAACTCACACTTGCTGAACTTGGCATAAAGTTTATGTTCCCTTAGTTTCTCAAGTATCAAGCGTAGATGTCTTTCATGTTCTTCCTTGCTCTTGGAGTAGACTAGGATGTCATCGATGAAAACGACAACGAACTTGTCGAGAAATTCCATGAACACTTTATTCATCATATTCATGAAGTATCCGGAGCGTTGGTTAATCCAAAAGGCATCACAGTGTACTCATACAATCCATACCTCTCGTGGTGAAGGCTGTTTTAGGTATGTCTTGCTCTCTTATCTTGAGTTGAAAATAGCCTGACCGAAGATCAATCTTCGAGAACACACAAGCTCCTTCTAGCTGATCAAACAAGTCATTGATTCTTGGCAAAGGATATTTGTTCTTGATGGTTACCTCGTTGAGAGAACGGTAATCTATGCATAATCTTTGAGTTTTGTCTCTTTTCATTTAACAAAACTGGAGCTCCCCAAGATGAAGAACTTGGTGGATGAATCCTTTCTGCAATTGATCTCCAAGTTGTTTCTTGAGTTCTTTAAGTTCGCTAACCGACATTTTATAAGGCCTCTTTGCCCTTGGTCCGTAACTGGTACCAAATCTATTATAAACTCCACATCTCTATCTGGTGGCATTCCTGGTAATTCTTCCGGGAACACATCCGGATACTCACACACAATTGGCACACTGTCCATGCTAACCCCCTTAAGAGAATTTAGCTTGCTTCCTTTAGATTTAAAGTTGGACTTGAATACTATCCTCTTACTTTCAGGGGTTGTGAGTGAAATTGTACGATTTGCACAATCTAGTACTCCCTCATATTTAACCATCCAATCCATTCCCAAAATTACATCCAATCCTTGGGAATTTAGGATTATTAGGTTTATCGAAACTTATGTTTTCCGATCTCTATGACTAGATCCCGCATCCAAGACTCACTATCATATCTCCTCTGGAGAGCTAACTTTATCGGACACCCAATGTTTTCAGACGCAAACCCGCTTTCTATCAACAAATGCTTTTGATATGAATGAATGAGATGCACCAAGATCAAAGAGTACAAATGCTGAGATGGAATTGAGTCCGAACTTACCAAAGAACAAAGATCGTGCTCTTCAAAGACCTCCTCCACATTGATGTGGTTAACCTGTCCTTTCCGAAAAGGATTTGGCTTGTTAGGTCCTTCAACTTTCTTTTCGTGGCACTTATTAGCATAATGCCCCAGCTTCTTCTTGCATTTGTAGCATTCGACTGGCCGATGTCCGTCTTAGGTGACTTCCACTTTGGTGGCTCTTATATCCACTCTTGTGGTTCTTGTACTTATCATTTTCATGACTGCGATGATGCTTGTTGTCATGACGGTTGTGATTGTGGTGTTTTTTAAACTTCTCATGCTTGTGGGATCCTGGTGACACTATCATCATGGTGAGATCGTTTATGAGATGATCCCAAGCTGTGCTTGTCAGAGTGTTTCCTCTTCTTACTCTCGACTTGCTTCATTTTATTCTCCACAATAACAGCCTTGTCACACAGCGACTGGTAAGTTGGAACATACGCCACGCATACCGCAGATTTAGCTCATCATTCAAGCCTTCTAGAAACTTTTCCTTCCTTTTGGCATCGATGTCAACCTCATCCTGCATAGCGCCATGATTGTTGAACTCTTCGATGTATTCAGCATACTGTGGTGGCTGCTTCAGTTGTGAAATTCCTTCTTTTCAGGCTCATCATGCCGGTGAGATATGAGTAGTCTGAAATCCATCTTCAAAGATAGCCCAAGTCACCTCATCAATAGGCGGTAACTGAAGTTGTCCCACCATGCGGCTGGTCCTTCCAACAGATGTGCCGCGAACCCGACCTTTTCAGCATCTGCATCCTACGGTCACTAAGTCTTTGTTCACGAACGTAGCCAATCATTGGCCACCATGGGATCGTCGTTCGAAAAACTTAGCTGGCCTTAGACGCAGAAATCTGGTGAGCATATCAAAACACGGAGGGTTGTTGTTGTTATTGTTGTTATTATTGTTGTTGTTGGGGTTGTTGTTGTTGTTGTTACGGATGAACGTCGTCATCATTTGCATAAGCCGTGTTCCGCAAAGATTCATCATTTGTTGCATTTCCGGGTAATGTTGGGGTTGGTGTTTGCGTGACGGGAGGCATCTGTGGTTTATTCATATAGAGATAAGAATGAGATACCCTTACATGATTTATGCACAATACATTACACAAGCAAACACATAGCAAGCAACACTAGGATAAAAGCTAAACAACAAGATAACAAAAGTCTCAAAGTACAAACACACAAGTGGCAAGCCATCCACATGTCGATGGTCCAACAATAAGTTCTCAAATAACAAGTGCGGAAAATAAAGATAATCGAGTAGTCAAATTTACTCGTCAATGGCATCAATCTCCTCCTCGACAAAGGTAAGACCTCGTTCTCCATTGCGGTCTTGTTCTCCTCGATGGTAGTGGTCAAAGAGTCGATCTTGGCCTTGAGAGCCCTCTTCCGGGAACGCCTCTCAATCACCTGTCTCGCTGCTCTAACTCGAAGTCCTTGACTGCAGCTTCCTCGGTCATATCACGAATCCTCTTGTTCCTATCCTCGACACGCTTCTCTTGACTCTTGAACTTACGGTCTTGGGTCTCGAACTTTGCCTCCATCTCCTTGACTATCTCTGCCCCGTCTTTGAAGAGCTTGTCCTTCTCGCGGCTGCACTGGAGCTCGTCATTACTAAGCATGACGTTGGTCCTATCGGTATCCACGTGCCTAATAAGAGTCTCTAAGTCCCGGAGGTACAGGCGTATCGGCTCTCTTGCGGACCTCGAGTCGCCCTCAAAGTCAATGGACTCTCCATCATCATCACGCCTTCAAGGCGTGGAAGTGAGTGCCTCTAACTGCCGGGAGTGACGCCCTACAGCCGTCCTATCGATCCTGCATGACAACCTCCATGCCTCTCTCCCTGCCATCGCATAAGCTTGAAGACGATGGCCTCCGTAGTAGGCTCTCAAGGCCCCTGGCTGGTTCACCTTGAATCCCAAAGGTCCTTCCTCTCAAACTTGGTGAGTGGGTGCACCAGAAAGATAGGAAGAGGGAGATCGAGTAAAGTAGTAAGCTCTACGATACGAGGACCAAAACGGGTAGCCTGGAACTCCTCAACAGTGCTGATGGCAATAGGCATCTATTTATAAGATTGAAAAAGTTAGAACAACACAATTTGAATTAAACAAGACAAGCATTCAAGCATAATCACACCATGCATACATAAATCCATTACATCAACCAAGGTTCAAACTTATTTAAGGTATCATTTTGGAAAATAAGGTGATAGGTGGTGGTCCAACTAACGAAGTGCGCTTACAATCCTATCTCATTGGATCTGGTGGCTAACACAATGTTCCTAGTGGCAATCACCCTATCTTGTTCACATGCTTCTATCACTAAGTCTATAATATCTCCTCTTAAGGATTGGTTGGTGATTTCCAACTCTTGGGTATGTTCCTTCTCTTTCTCTAAGTCTTTTTGGAGGTTGAGCATCCTGCACTTGACTCTAGCACTTAGTTCCTTGATAGTCTTCCAAGCTGCTTCTTTTGCTGACTCAAAGAATGTGGTGTGCATAAAAGTTTTGGTGTACATGCAGAAGCCTTTTTCTTTGTGGTTGTCTTCCTTGTTCTTGTACAAGTGAAGTTGCACCCACCAATACTCCACTCCATCCTCCATCACTGGAAAGCCTTTGTACACTGCACCATGTACTCCCATGGTTTCCATGAGGTCCTTGAGAATCTTGGGAAACCAGTCTCACACTCCAAGGTCATGGTCATGAGTGGTCCTTTCTTCACGGCTTGTGGACGGAGTTCATCTACAAATAGAGATGAGAAGGAGAAGATTAGAAAAGTTCTGAGAAGAATAGACAAGTGTAGAAGAAGTAAAATTTTCCTTAGTGGTTTCCAATCCTAGGGTCATAATCCTACAGGCAACACAAAGGTTCGATACCATCTGAAGATCCCTCCTTTGTAAAGGAAAAGATCCTGTGATTGCAATGCTAGTCCCCGGATCAATGCTAGCATCCACGCTTTAAGATGAAGTACACAGATATACAAAGGTCGCTTTATTACGGTCATTCCAGAGATAAAACATAGTCTTTACAACTCATGGCGAAGGCCTAGTACAAGAGTTTATGGAATATGTAAATAAACATAAGTCTTCATCTTCATGTGCCACAGCAAGCATGTTGAGTGTAGACTCATGACTCCTATTCATCATCAGAGTAACCTGCAACATCATAAGTTACAGCCACAGAGGTCAATACTTTGGAATAGTATTGGCAAGTGATACCTTAGTATATATTTAAGTGGACTATAATACTATATGCTTTTGGCTGGTGGAGCTTAGGCTTGCATTGCTCAAAATAGATTTTTCCTTAACTTTTGAAAATACTAAGTTTTTGTTTGGTAAAAACTTTCCAAGACATCTTCCAATCCAAGACTGAAGATCCACTCAGGGCATCTACTAATCAAGGACTGAAGATTTACTTGGCAAAAACACCCAAGGCATCTATCAAACAAAGACTCTAGATCCACTCAGGGCATCTAGCAATCAATGACTGAAGATCCTTTTATCCCTTTGTTCACCCACAAGTTTTATTTAGAAATTGGAGTGATGAGATTCTTGAAGTTTTCATGTCTTGATGCTCAAATTGTCCTTTACCAGGGACATGGCTAAGTACTTAGGTTTTTCACTCTACAGAGGTGGTGCACTTTCCCCACAAGTCTTGGTTTCCCAAGAATGATCCTTCAGTAGCCTTTCCTTAGTCAAATGGACGCGCTCCAACCTATCAACCCATCTACCACCCACTGTCCAAGAGACTAAGTTCCAGCATCCTAAGATCATGGCAGAGCCCATAATGCCAAGTGGTTGCACTTGAAGCTTCTCAACATTAGACATCTCAAATCCCTTTGTTTCCTGGGTGGCCATCCACAAGTGAGATACACAAGCCAAGTCCATGGCCTTGTGAACCACTCAACATAAGCCATTCCTTCCATTCCACCTGTGGTTCATTTAACTTAGTTGTTTTATTTTATAAAAACTTAAGTCCTTAGACTTAGAAATTTTTCATAGTGAATATATAAACCACCCTTGTTTTCTAGTAGCTAGGCTAAGCATGATAGTAATAGGAATCTTGACTTAGGTAATTTTCACTAAGGTTTTACCTAATAGGTTTTCCCAAAGCATAGCTTGTACTTAGCAAAAATCCATGCAAGTCCTATACTTAGAAAAATAATACTAATGCATATATAAAATATAGGAATGGAATATTCATGATGATATCACTTGCCTTGGTAGTGTGGAGAGTAGCACTCGTCACAATCACAATCACTAGCAAAATCTACACACAAAGTTGTAGCACACAATTACACACAAATCTATACAAACAAGAAATAGTATGAATGCATGCATGCATGAATCTACCAAGTGATGATTTTTGAAAACTCAACCAAGCAAGTGCATGAATACAGAAACTAAACAAGTCACAAAATAGCCAAGACAACTTAAATAACCCTAAAACAAAATACTAAACTAAATCTATACTCAAAAAGGCCTCAAACAAGTTTCTGTAATTTAAGCCAAACTAATGGTTACTATTTGCTAAACAAAAAGGATAGGCAGAAAGGTCTTGTTTTTCTGAATCCAACGGTATAAAGTTTGCAAAATTCTAACGTGGAATTCAAAAGATATTGGCATTTGAAATCTGGATCAAAATCTGTTTTAAATTCTATTTTCAGATCAGCTCCTAGCCACGCGTCATGTTCTTATTCGCCCGTACCGGTTCGTCTAGATCGAGCGATACAGACCGCTGGATCTAAAGGGGCAGGTGCGGCTCAGATCGCGTACCGCTTCGGGTTAAGTGGATCTATCCTAGCGCTACGATGCGCATCTAACTACTTCTACCGCCAAGAAGCGGCTGAGCGGCGGCTACCGGCGCGAATCGCCGGTCGATGAAGTTGCCGACGATGCAGGAGGTAAGTGAGATCGAGGAGTAGCTCACCGGCTCGGAGGTCACGGCTAAGCTCGCATTGCGGTTGGTTGGTCAAGGGCGCCGCACGGCTGTGATTGCTCACCAGAGTTCGTGGCGGCGTCGGGTGCGTCGGGTGGTCGTCGGGGACGTCGCTGTGAATCACCCCAAGGCAAGATAATGACACGGTTAGGTTCACAGGGTCAAGGCAGAGCTATGTGCGTGAACTAGAAAGTGCGAGGCGGTCTGGACTTACCACTGGAGTTCGCCGGAGTTCGTGCAGACGTCGGTGGCGACTAGTCGACGATGTTGCCGGAGCTACGGTCCATGCGAGAGCAAACGAAATGTGTTAAAAGAAGCGCAGAGGCTCACTGAATCAGTTTGCAAGATCGAGAGGCAGAGGGGAGCTCTGGACTCACCGGAATTCGCCGCCGGTGATGCCGGAGACGGCGGGGTTTCAGAGAGCAATACACGCAGCCTGGTGGCGCTCTGGGTTCGGGGTTTGAGGGAGAAGAGAGAGGGGACAGAGGGGTTTCTTATAGCCTGGTCACGAGCGAGAATTACTCGGCCAATAAATCGAATTGACGTCGCGAATTAAACACAGAAACGCCCCCGTTGATTTGGGGATGAACGGGTTGTGCGGGTGGAGACGACGGTGACGTGGAGAAGGCCCGCTTGCCGAGGAGCGCTGGAGTGTGTGGGTCTGGCCGCAAGGTTCTGCTCAAGGGCTCAAGGTGAGAAGGAAAAGGAGGTCCCCGGGTGGGCTTGCTGGGCTTCATCCGCTGCTGGGCCAGATTCTGGCCGCGCGACCTTTTTCTTTTGTTTAAGCTTTTTCTTTTTCTAATTCCATTTTCTGAATAGAATTTGATATGAATTCAAATCCTTTTGAATTCAAACTTCTTTGGGGATTTTTGCAGGGTTCTGTGGGTTCACAAACAATCAAATAACCTAGTGGTTACCTTGCAAAGGCTTGGTCAAGCTTGGGTTTCAAAATAAACAGAGATTTGCTCTAGTTGCAAATATTTGGAAAAGGGTTTAGAAAATATTTCTAAATTTGGAATCTTGGGTTTAAATTCTACTTATAATCTTTCCAACCATGGAGGCAAGCAAACAAGTTCATAGACAATCAAATCTCAAAGGGTGATGTCCAATTGAGATAAATTTCCCACATGAAATCATAGCCAAAGTTTGTGTTTCTAAATGATTTTGAGAAAAACCCTAAATGGATGAATGATGCAAAGATGATATGAATGAGTTTTGAAACATGATTTTTAGGGATGTTACAATCTAACCCCCTTAAGATGAATCTCGCCCTCGAGATTCGGATTGGCTAGCAAAATAGGTGTGGGTGGTCTTTCCGAAGATCATCTTCTCTTTCCCATGTTGCTTCTTCTTCGGAATGATGATTCCATTGTACTTTGCAAAACTTGATAGTCTTTGTCCTCGTGACTCTTTCTGTGGTCTCAAGTATCTTGACAGGCTTTTCTTCATAGGTGAGATCACTTTCTAGATGAACTTCTTCCAAAGATATGGTATTTTTCAAAGATGTTTCTTCCATTTCTGGGTGACATTTCTTAAGTTGGCTTACATGAAAAACATTATGGATCGATAGAGATGCTGGCAATTCAATTTCATATGCAACTTCTCCCTTGCGACTTAGAATGTTAAATGGTCCAACATATCTTGGTGCCAACTTTCCTTTGACTCCAAATCTTTTCACTCCACGAAGTGGTGATACTCTAAGATAAGCTCTATCCCCAACTTTGTAAGTGACTTCTCTACGCTTAGTATCTGCGTAGCTTTTCTGTCGAGACTGTGCTATCTTCAATCTGTCTCTAACCAATTTGACCTTTTCTTCGGCGTCTTTGATAAGGTCTGGTCCAAACAAACTTCTTTCTCCCACACCATTCCATAGCAATGGGGTGGTACACTTTCTTCCGTATAGAAACTCAAATGGTGCCATCCCAATACTAGATTGGTGACTGTTGTTGTAAGAGAACTCTGCGTAAGGCAGACTTTCATCCCAACTTGCTCCATAGTCTAGGGCACATGCCCTCAACATGTCTTCAAGAATTTGATTAGTCCTTTCTGTTTGTCCATCAGTTTCAGGATGAAAAGCAGTGCTGAATTCCAATCTCGTTCCTAAAGATTCATGAACTTGTCTCCAAAAGTGAGAAGTGAACTGAGTTCCTCTATCAGACACAATACTCTTAGGTACACCGTGAAGGCATACAATTCTGCTCATGTAGATTTTGGCTAACTTGGCACTAGTATAAGTTGTCTTTACGGGTATAAAATGAGCCACTTTAGTTAGGCGATCTACTATTACCCATATGGAATCATACCCTGACCTGGTCCTTGGTAATCCGGTAATGAAATCCATACCAATATTTTCCCACTTCCATTCAGGAATAGGCATTGGTTGAAGCAAACCTGCTGGTTTCTGATGCTCCGCTTTCACTCTACTACACACATCACACAAAGCAATGTGTTCGGCGATGTCCCTTTTAAGATTGTTCCACCAAAATCTTTCTTTCATGTCCATGTACATTTTGGTGTTTCCCGGGTGAATAGAATACGGAGAGTTATGGGCTTCTTGTAGAATAAGTTTCCGCAATTCCGGATCTTGTGGAACACAAATACGTTTCCCGTGCCATAAAGTACCTTGTTCGTCCATATGGAAACTTTTGGCTTTCCCTTGGCTAATCTTTTCCTTGATCTCCTCGATTTCTTTATCCGTCTTTTGGGCTTCTTTAATCTTATCCAACAGAGTGGGTTGAACATCCAAAGACATGAGATGTCCTTCTAGCACAATCTCCAACCTGAGTTCCTTGAATTGCTTACACAAATCATCAGGCAATTCACCTTTGGTAAGACCATTTACAAACGCCTTACGACTTAGAGCATCTGCTACTACATTTGCTTTACCGGGGTGGTATTGCAAATTCAAGTCGTAATCCTTGATAAGTTCTAGCCATCTTCTTTGTCTCATATTGATCTCCTTCTGGGTGAAGATATATTTCAAGCTCTTATGGTCGGTGAACACTTCACAACGTTTTCCCAAAAGGTAATGTCTCCATGTTTTGAGTGCATGGACAACAGCGGCTAACTCTAAATCATGAGTAGGATAATTTACTTCATGAGTTTTGAGTTGTCTCGAGACATAAGCCACAACTTTTCCGCCTTGCATAAGTACGGCTCCTAATCCTTGATGCGAAGCATCACAATACACTTGGAAATCCTTTTCCAAATCTGGTAGGCACAGTACTGGTGCTGACACAAGTCTCTTCTTTAATTCTTGAAAGCTGAGTTCACATCCTTCAGACCAAGCAAATTTCTTATCTTTCTTTAACAATTCCGTCATTGGTTTAGCAACCTTAGAAAATTTTTCAATGAATCTTCTGTAGTAACCTGCTAAACCAAGGAAACTACGAACCTCTTTTACATTCTTAGGAGATTCCCATTCTGTTACGGCTGAAACCTTAGCAGATCAATCACACCATCCTTTGTCATAACATGACCAAGAAATCCAACTTCCTCTAACCAAAACTCACACTTGCTGAACTTGGCATAAAGTTTATGTTCCCTTAGTTTCTCAAGTATCAAGCGTAGATGTCTTTCATGTTCTTCCTTGCTCTTGGAGTAGACTAGGATGTCATCGATGAAAACGACAACGAACTTGTCGAGAAATTCCATGAACACTTTATTCATCATATTCATGAAGTATGCTGGAGCGTTGGTTAATCCAAAAGGCATCACAGTGTACTCATACAATCCATACCTCGTGGTGAAGGCTGTTTTAGGTATGTCTTGCTCTCTTATCTTGAGTTGAAAATAGCCTGACCGAAGATCAATCTTCGAGAACACACAAGCTCCTTCTAGCTGATCAAACAAGTCATTGATTCTTGGCAAAGGATATTTGTTCTTGATGGTTACCTCGTTGAGAGAACGGTAATCTATGCATAATCTTTGAGTTTTGTCTCTCTTTTCTACGAACAAAACTGGAGCTCCCCAAGATGAAGAACTTGGCTGGATGAATCCTTTCTGCAATTGTTCTCCAAGTTGTTTCTTGAGTTCTTTAAGTTCGTCAACTGACATTTTATAAGGCAACTTTGCCCTTGGTCCAGAACTGGTACCAAATCTATTATAAACTCCACATCTCTATCTGGTGGCATTCCTGGTAATTCTTCCGGGAACACATCCGGATACTCACACACAATTGGCACACTGTCCATGCTAACCCCCTTAAGAGAATTTAGCTTGCTTCCTTTAGATTTAAAGTTGGACTTGAATACTATCCTCTTACTTTCAGGGGTTGTGAGTGAAATTGTACGATTTGCACAATCTAGTACTCCCTCATATTTAGCCATCCAATCCATTCCCAAAATTACATCCAATCCTTGGGAATTTAGGATTATTAGGTTTACTGGAAACTTATGTTTTCCGATCTCTATGACTAGATCCCGGCATCCAAGACTCACTATCATATCCCCTCCCGGAGAGCTAACTTTTATCGGACACCCAATGTTTTCAGATGCAAACCCATTTATATCAACAAATGCTTTTGATATGAATGAATGAGATGCACCAGTGTCAAAGAGTACAAATGCTGAGATGGAATTGAGTCTGAACTTACCAAAGAACAAAGATCGTGCTCTTCAAAGACCTCCTCCACATTGATGTGGTTAACCCGTCCTTTCTGAAAAGGATTTGGCTTGTTAGGTCCTTCAACTTTCTTTTCGTGGCACTTATTAGCATAATGCCCCAGCCTTCTTGCATTTGTAGCATTCGACCGGCCGATGTCCGCCTCTTAGGTCGACTTCCACTTCCACTGTGGTGGCTCTTATATCCACTCTTGTGGTTCTTGTACTTATCATTTTCATGATCTGATGATGCTTGTTGTCATGATTGCCAGATTGTGGTGTTTGTTAAACTTCTCATGCTTGTGGGATCTGAAATGACACTATCATCATGGTGAGATCGTTTATGAGATGATCCCGAGCTGTGCTTGTCGGAGTGTTTCCTCTTCTTACTCTCGACTTGCTTCATTTTATTCTCCACAATAACAGCCTTGTCACACAGCGACTGGTAAGTTGGAACATACGCCATGCATACCGCAGATTTAGCTCATCATTCAAGCCTTCTAGAAACTTTTCCTTCCTTTTGGCATCGTGTCAACCTCATCCTGCATAGCGCCAGATTGTTGAACTCTTCGATGTATTCAGCCATTGTGGTGGCGCTGTTTCAGGTTGTGAAATTCCTTCTTTTTCAGGCTCATCATGCCTGGTGAGATATGAGTAGTACGAAATCCATCTTCAAAGATAGCCCAAGTCACCTCATCAATAGGCGTGGTAATCTGGAAGTTGTCCCACCATGCGTGCTGGTCCTTCCAACAGATGTCTGCGAAACCCTGACCTTTTCAGCATCTGCATCCCACGGTCACTAAGTCTTTGTTCACAGAACGTAGCCAATCATTGGCCACCATGGGATCAGTCGTTCCCGAAAACTTAGCTGGCCTTAGACGCAGAAATCTGGTGAGCATATCAAAACCTGGAGGGTTGTTGTTGTTGTTGTTATTGTTGTTATTGTTGTTGTTGGGGTTGTTGTTGTTGTTGTTGTTCTGGTTCTGGATGAACGTCGTCATCATTTGCATAAGCTGGTCTCGCAGATTCATCATTTGTTGCATTTCCGGTAATGTTGGGGTTGGGGTTGGTGTTTATGCCGACGGGATGCATCTGTGGTTTATTCATATAGAGATAAGAATGAGATACCCTTACATGATTTATGCACAATACATTACACAAGCAAACACATAGCAAGCAACACTAGGATAAAAGCTAAACAACAAGATAACAAAAGTCTCAAAGTACAAACACACAAGTGGCAAGCCATCCACATGTCGGATGGTCCAACAATAAGTTCTCAAATAACAAGTGCGGTAAATAAAGATAATCGAGTAGTCAAATTTACTGCCGGCATCAATCTCCTCCTCGACAAAGGTAAGACCTACGTTCTCCATTGCGGTCTTGTTCTCCTCGATGGTAGTGGTCAAAGAGTCGATCTTGGCCTTGAGAGCCCTCTTCCGGGAACAAGCCTCTCAATCACCGTCACGCTGCTCTAACTCAAGTCCTTGACTGCAGTTCCTCGGTCATATCACGAATCCTCTTGTTCCTATCCTGGACACGCTTCTTGACTCTTGAACTTACGGTCTTGGGTCTCGAACTTTGCCTCCATCTCCTTGACTATCTCGCCCCGCCACAAGAGCTTGTCCTTCTCGAAGCTGCACTGGAGCTCGTCATTACTAAGCATGACGTTGGTCCCATCGGTATCCACGCCTAATAATAAGAGTCTCTAAGTCCTGGAGGTACAGGCGATCGGCTCTGTGACCCTCGAGTCGCCCTCAAAGTCAATGGACTCTCCGTCATCATCACGCCTTCAAGGCGTGGAAGTGAGTGCCTCTAACTCGGGAGTGACGCCCTAATACCGCCCTATCAGATCCTGCATGACAACCTCCATGCCTCTCTCCCGCCATCGCATAAGCTTGAAGACGATGGCCTCGAGTAGGCCTGGCTCAAGGCCCCGGCTGGTTCACCTTGAATCCCCAAAGGTCCTTCCTCTCAAACTTGGTGAGTGGGTGCACCGTAAAGATAGGAAGAGGGAGATCGAGTAAAGTAGTAAGCTCTACGATACGAGGACCAAAACGGGTAGCTGAACTCCTCAACAGTCTGATGGCAATAGGCATCTATTTATAAGATTGAAAAGTTAGAACAACACAATTTGAATTAAACAAGACAAGCATTCAAGCATAATCACACCATGCATACATAAATCCATTACATCAACCAAGGTTCAAACTTATTTAAGGTATCATTTTGGAAAATAAGGTGATAGGTGGTGGTCCAACTAACTAAGCGCCACAATCCTATCTCATTGGATCCGTGGCTAACACAATGTTCCTAGTGGCAATCACCCTATCTTGTTCACATGCTTCTATCACTAAGTCTATAATATCTCCTCTTAAGGATTGGTTGGTGATTTCCAACTCTTGGGTATGTTCCTTCTCTTTCTCTAAGTCTTTTGGAGGTTGAGCATCCTGCACTTGACTCTAGCACTTAGTTCCTTGATAGTCTTCCAAGTCGCTTCTTTGTCGACTCAAAGAATGTGGTGTGCATAAAAGTGTTGGTGTACATGCAGAAGCCTTTTCTTTGTGGTTGTCTTCCTTGTTCTTGTACAAGTGAAGTTGCACCCACCAATACTCCACTCCATCCTCCATCACTGGAAAGCCTTTGTACCTTCTTTGCACCATGTACTCCCATGGTTTCCATGAGGTCCTTGAGAATCTTGGGAAACTAGGCCTCACACTCCAAGGTCATGGTCATGAGTGGTCCTTTCTTCACGGCTTGGACGGAGTTCATCTACAAATAGAGATGAGAAGGAGAAGATTAGAAAAGTTTACGAGAAGAATAGACAAGTGTAGAAGAAGTAAAATTTTCCTTAGTGGTTTCCAATCCTAGGGTCATAATCCTACAGCAACACAAAGGTTCGATACCATCTGTAAGATCCCTCCTTTGTAAAGGAAAAGATCCTGTGATTGCAATGCTAGTCCTCGGATCAATGCTAGCATCCACAGTTTAAGATGAAGTACATGATACAAAGGTCGCTTTATTACGGTCATTCCAGAGATAAAACATAGTCTTTATAACTCATGGCCAAAGGCCTAGTACAAGAGTTTATGGAATATGTAAATAAACATAAGTCTTCATCTTCATGTGCCACAGGCAAGCATGTTGAGTGTAGACTCATGACTCCTATTCATCATCAGAGTAACCTGCAACATCATAAGTTACAGCCACAGAGGGTCAATACTTTGGAATAGTATTGGCAAGTGATACCTTAGTATATATTTAAGTGGACTATAATACTATATGCTTTTGGCTGGTGGAGCTTAGGCTTGCATTGCTCAAAATAGATTTTTCCTTAACTTTTGAAAATACTAAGTTTTTGTTTGGTAAAAACTTTCCAAGACATCTTCCAATCCAAGACTGAAGATCCACTCAGGGCATCTACTAATCAAGGACTGAAGATTTACTTGGCAAAAACACCCAAGGCATCTATCAAACAAAGACTCTAGATCCACTCAGGGCATCTAGCAATCAATGACTGAAGATCCTTTTATCCCTTTGTTCACCCACAAGTTTTATTTAGAAATTGGAGTGATGAGATTCTTGAAGTTTTCATGTCTTGATGCTCAAATTGTCCTTTACCAGGGACATGGCTAAGTACTTAGGTTTTTCACTCTACAGAGGTGGTGCACTTTCCCCACAAGTCTTGGTTTCCCAAGAATGATCCTTCAGTAGCCTTTCCTTAGTCAAATGGACGCGCTCCAACCTATCAACCCATCTACCACCCACTGTCCAAGAGACTAAGTTCCAGCATCCTAAGATCATGGCAGAGCCCATAATGCCAAGTGGTTGCACTTGAAGCTTCTCAACATTAGACATCTCAAATCCCTTTGTTTCTGGTGGCCATCCACAAGTGAGATACACAAGCCAAGTCCATGGCCTTGTGAACCACTCAACATAAGCCATTCCTTCCATTCCACCCAGGTGGTTCATTTAACTTAGTTGTTTTATTTTACAAAAACATAAGTCCTTAGACTTAGAAATTTTTCCATAGTGAATATATAAACCACCCTTGTTTTCTAGTAGCTAGGCTAAGCATGATAGTAATAGGAATCTTGACTTAGGTAATTTTCACTAAGGTTTTACCTAATAGGTTTTCCCAAAGCATAGCTTGTACTTAGCAAAAATCCATGCAAGTCCTATACTTAGAAAAATAATACTAATGCATATATAAAATATAGGAATGGAATATTCATGATGATATCACTTGCCTTGGTAGTGTGGAGAGTAGCACTCGTCACAATCACAATCACTAGCAAAATCTACACACAAAGTTGTAGCACACAATTACACACAAATCTATACAAACAAGAAATAGTATGAATGCATGCATGCATGAATCTACCAAGTGATGATTTTTGAAAACTCAACCAAGCAAGTGCATGAATACAGAAACTAAACAAGTCACAAAATAGCCAAGACAACTTAAATAACCCTAAAACAAAATACTAAACTAAATCTATACTCAAAAAGGCCTCAAACAAGTTTCTGTAATTTAAGCCAAACTAATGGTTACTATTTGCTAAACAAAAAGGATAGGCAGAAAGGTCTTGTTTTTCTGAATCCAACGGTATAAAGTTTGCAAAATTCTAACGTGGAATTCAAAAGATATTGGCATTTGAAATCTGGATCAAAATCTGTTTTAAATTCTATTTTCAGATCAGCTCCTAGCCACGCGTCATGTTCTTATTCGCCCGTACCGGTTCGTCTGGATCGAGCGATACAGACCGCTGGATCTAAAGGGGCAGGTGCGGCTCAGATCGCGTACCGCTTCGGGTTAAGTGGATCTATCCTAGCGCTACGATGCAGATCTAACTTGCTACTTCTTCCGCCAAGAACTGGCGGCGGAGCGGCGGCTACCGGCGGCGGAACTGTCGGTCGATGACGTTGCCGACGATGCAGGAGGTAAGTGAGATCGAGGAGTAGCTCACCGGGCTCAGGAGGTCACGGCGAAGCTCGTCGCACTTGCGGTTGGTCAAGGGGCGCTCGGGCACGGCTGTGATTGCTCACCAGAGTTCGTGGCGGCGTCGGGTGCGTCGGGTGGTCGTCGGGGACGTCGCTGTGAATCACCCCAAGGCAAGATAATGACACGGTTAGGTTCACAGGGTCAAGGCAGAGCTATGTGCGTGAACTAGAAAGTGCGAGGCGGTCTGGACTTACCACTGGAGTTCGCCGGAGTTCGTGCAGACGTCGGTGGCGACTAGTCGACGATGTTGCCGGAGCTACGGTCCATGCGAGAGCAAACGAAATGTGTTAAAAGAAGCGCAGAGGCTCACTGAATCAGTTTGCAAGATCGAGAGGCAGAGGGGAGCTCTGGACTCACCGGAATTCGCCGGGCGTCGCCGGAGACGGCGGGGTTTCAGAGAGCAATACACGCAGCCTGGTGGCGCTCTGGGTTCGGGGTTTGAGGGAGAAGAGAGAGGGGACAGAGGGGTTTCTTATAGCCTGGTCACGAGCGAGAATTACTCGGCCAATAAATCGAATTGACGTCGCGAATTAAACACAGAAACGCCTGCGTTGATTTGGGGATGAACGGGTCGTGCGGGTGGAGACGACGGTGACGTGGAGAAGGCCCGCTTGTCAGCGAGGAGCGCGGAGTACAGGTGGGGTCGGGCTGCTGTCAATTCTCAAGGTGGGCTCAAGCGTGAGAAGGAAAAGGAGGTCCCCGGGTGGGCTTGCTGGGCTTCATCCGCTGCTGGGCCAAATTCTGGCCGCGCGGCCTTTTTCTTTTGTTTAAGCTTTTTCTTTTTCTAATTCCATTTTCTGAATAGAATTTGATATGAATTCAAATCCTTTTGAATTCAAACTTCTTTGGGGATTTTTGCAGGGTTCTGTGGGTTCACAAACAATCAAATAACCTAGTGGTTACCTTGCAAAGGCTTGGTCAAGCTTGGGTTTCAAAATAAACAGAGATTTGCTCTAGTTGCAAATATTTGGAAAAGGGTTTAGAAAATATTTCTAAATTTGGAATCTTGGGTTTAAATGCTACTTCTAATCTTTCCAACCATGGAGGCAAGCAAACAAGTTCATAGACAATCAAATCTCAAAGGGTGATGGCCAATTGAGATAAATTTCCCACATGAAATCATAGCCAAAGTTTGTGTTTCTAAATGATTTTGAGAAAAACCCTAAATGGATGAATGATGCAAAGATGATATGAATGAGTTTTGAAACATGATTTTTAGGGATGTTACATTGTATGTGTGCTCTTTTCACAATCCACCTATGGATCCACTAGTGTCATTGCATGTGTGCTCTTTTTACTAACAACAACCAGAGTCATTGCATGTGTGTTCTCTTCAGAGACCACAGATGGATCCATCAGTGTCATCGCATGTGTGTTCTTTTTACTAACAACCAAAGTTATTGCATGTGTGTTCTTTTCACATACCACCTATGGATCCACCAGTGTCATTGCATATGTGTTCTTTTTACTAACAACAACTAGAGTCATTTCATGACTGTTCTTTTCACATACCACATATGGATCCACCAGTGTCATTGAAATGTGTGTTCTTTTCACATACCACATATGGATCCACCAGTGTCATTGCATGTGTGCTTTTTTTACTAACAACAACTAGGGTCATTACATGTGTGTTCTCTTCGGAGACCACACATGGATCCACCAATGTCATTGCATGTGTGTTGTTTTTACTAACAACAACCAGAGTTATTGAAATGTGTGTTCTTTTCACATACCACATATGGATCCACCAGTGTCATTGCATGTGTTTTTTTTACTAACAACAACTGGGGTCATTGCATGTGTATTCTCTTCGGAGACCACACATGGATCCACCAGTGTCATTGCATGTGTGTTCTTTTCACAATCCACCTATGGATCCACCAGTGTCATTGCATTTGTGCTCTTTTTACTAACAACAACCAGAGTCATTGCATGTGTGTTCTCTTCAGAGACCACACATGGATCCACCAGTGTCATTGCATGTGTGTTCTTTTTACTAACAACAACCAGAGTCATTGCATGTGTGTTCTTTTCACATACCACCTATGGATCCACCAGTGTCATTGCATGTGTGTTCTTTTTACTAACAACAATTGGAGTCATTTCATGACTGTTATTTTCACATACCACATATGGATCCACCAGTGTCATTGAAATGTGTGTTCTCTTCAGAGACCACACATGGATCCACCAGTGTCATTGCATGTGTGTTCTTTTTACTAACAACAACCAAAGTCATTGCATGTGTGTTCTTTTCACATACCACCTATGGATCCACTAGTGTTATTGCATGTGTGTTCTTTTTACTAACAACAACTGGAGTCATTTCATGACTGTTCTTTTCACATACCACATATGGATCCACCAGTGTCAATTAAATGTGTGTTCTCTTCAGAGACCACACATGGATCCACCAGTGTCATTGTATGTGTGCTCTTTTCCCAATCCACCTATGGATCCACCAGTGTCATTGCATGTGTGCTCTTTTTACTAACAACAACCTGAGTCATTGCATGTGAGTTCTCTTCAGAGACCACACATAGATCCACCAGTGTCATTGCATGTGTGTTCTTTTTACTAACAACAACCAGAGTGATTGCATGTGTGTTCTTTTCACATACCACCTATGGATCCACTAGTGTCATTTCATGTGTGTTCTTTTTACTAACAACAACTGGAGTCATTTCATGACTGTTCTTTTCACATACCACATATGGATCCACCAGTGTCATTGAAATGTGTGTTCTTTTCACATACCACATATGGATCCACCAGTGTCATTGCATGTGTGCTTTTTTTACTAACAACAACTAGGGTCATTACATGTGTGTTCTCTTTAGAGACGACACATGGATCCACCAGTGTCATTGCATGTGTGTTGTTTATACTAACAACAACCAGAGTCAATGAAATGTGTGTTTTTTTCACATACCACAAATGGATCCACCAGTGTCATTGCATGTGTGCTTTTTTTACTAACAACAACTGGGGTCATTGCATGTGTGTTCCCTTCAGAGACCACACATGGATGCACTAGTGTCATTGCATGTGTGTTGTTTTCACAATCCACCTATGGATCCACCAGTGCCATTTCATTTGTGCTCTTTTTACTGACAACAACCAGAGTCATTGCATGTGTGTTCTCTTCAGAGACCACACATGGATCCTGATGTCATTGCATGTGTGTTCTTTTACTAACAACAACGAGTCATTGCATGTGTGTTCTTTTCACATACCACCTATGGATCCACCAATGTCATTACATGTGTGTTCTTTTTACTAACAACAACTGAGTCATTTCATGTGTTTTTCACATACCACATATGGATCCACAAGTGTCATTGAAATGTGTGTTCTCTTTAGAGACCACACATGGATGCACCAGTGTCATTGCATGTGTGTTCTTTTTACTAACAACAACCAGAGTCATTGCATGTGTGTTCTTTTCACATACCACCTATGGATCCACCAGTGTCATTGCATGTGTGTTCTTTTTAACAACAAGCTGGAGTCATTTCATGACTTTCTTTCACATACCACATATGAATCCACAGTGTCATTGAAATGTGTGTTCTCTTCAGAGACCACACATGGATCCACCAGTGGCATTGCATGTGTGTTGTTTTTACTACTAACAACCAGAGTCATTGCATGTGTGTTCTATTCACATACCACCTATGGATCCACCAGTGTCATTGCATGTGTGTTCTTTTTACTAACAACAAGTGTAGTCATTTCATGACTGTTATTTTCACATACAACATAAGGATCCACCAGAGTCATTGAAATGTGTGTTCTTTTCACATACCACCTATGGATCCACCAGTGTCATTGCATGTGTGTTCTTTTTACTAACTACAACTGGAGTCATTTCATGACTGTTCTTTTCACATACCACATATGGATCCACCAGTGTCATTGAAATGTGTATTCTCTTCAGAGACCACACATGGATCCACCAGTGTCATTGCATGTGTGTTCTTTTTACTAACAACAACCAGAGTCATTGCAAGTGTGTTCTTTTCACATACCACATATCGATCCACCAGTGTCATTGCATGTGTGCTCTTTTCACAATCCACCTATGGATCCACCAGTGTCATTGCATGTGTGTTCTTTTTATAACAACAACCAGAGTCATTGAAATGTGTTTTCTTTTCACATAGCATATATGGATCCACCAGTGTCTTTGCATGTGTGCTTTTTTTTACTAACAACAACTGGGGTCATTGAAATGTGTGTTCTCTTCAGAGACCACACATGGATCCACCAGTGTCATTGTATGTGTGTTCTTTTCATAATCCACCTATGGATCCACCAGTCATTGGACGTGTGCTCTTTTTACTAACAAGAACCAGAGTCATTGAAATGTGTGTTCTCTTTAGAGCCCACACATGGATCCACCAGTCATTGCATGTGTGTTCTTTTACTAACAACAACCAGAGTCATTGCATGTGTGTTCTTTTCACATACCACCTATGGATCCACCAGTGTCATTGCATGTGTGTTCTTTTTACTAACAACAACTGGAGTCATTTCATGACTGTTCTTTTCACATACCACATATGAATCCACCAGTGTCATTGAAATGTGTGTTCTCTTCAGAGACCACACATGGATCCACCAGTGGCATTGCATGTGTGTTGTTTTTACTACTAACAACCAGAGTCATTGCATGTGTGTTCTATTCACATACCACCTATGGATCCACCAGTGTCATTGCATGTGTGTTCTTTTTACTAACAACAAGTGTAGTCATTTCATGACTGTTATTTTCACATACAACATAAGGATCCACCAGAGTCATTGAAATGTGTGTTCTTTTCACATACCACCTATGGATCCACCAGTGTCATTGCATGTGTGTTCTTTTTACTAACTACAACTGGAGTCATTTCATGACTGTTCTTTTCACATACCACATATGGATCCACCAGTGTCATTGAAATGTGTATTCTCTTCAGAGACCACACATGGATCCACCAGTGTCATTGCATGTGTGTTCTTTTTACTAACAACAACCAGAGTCATTGCAAGTGTGTTCTTTTCACATACCACATATGGATCCACCAGTGTCATTGCATGTGTGCTCTTTTCACAATCCACCTATGGATCCACCAGTGTCATTGCATGTGTGTTCTTTTATAACAACAACCAGAGTCATTGAAATGTGTTTTCTTTTCACATAGCATATATGGATCCACCAGTGTCTTTGCATGTGTGCTTTTTTTACTAACAACTGGGGTCATTGAAATGTGTGTTCTCTTGAGACCACACATGGATCCACCATGTCATTGTATGTGTTCTTTCATAATCCACCTATGGATCCACCAGTCATTGGACGTGTGCTCTTTTACTAACAAGAACGAGTCATTGAAATGTGTGTTCTCTTTAGAGCCCACACATGGATCCACCAGTCATTGCATGTGTGTTCTTTTACTAACAACAACCAGAGTCATTGCATGTGTGTTCTTTTCACATACCACCTATGGATCCACCTGTGTCATTGCATGTGTGTTCTTTTTACTAACAACAACTAGAGTCATTTCATGACTGTTCTTTTCACATACCACATATGGATCCACCAGTGTCATTGAAATGTGTGTTCTCTTCAGAGACCACACATGGATCCACTAGTGTCATTGTATGTGTGCTCTTTTCACAATCCACCTATGGATCCACCAGTGTCATTGCATGTGTGCTCTTTTTACTAACAACAACCAGAGTCATTGCATGTGTGTTCTCTTCAGAGACCACAGATGGATACATCAGTGTCATCGCATGTGTGTTCTTTTTACTAACAACCAAAGTTATTGCATGTGTGTTCTTTTCACATACCACCTATGGATCCACCAGTGTCATTGCATATGTGTTCTTTTTACTAACAACAACTGGAGTCATTTCATGACTGTTCTTTTCACATACCACATATGGATCCACCAGTGTCATTGAAATGTGTGTTCTCTTCAGAGACCACACATGGATCCACCAGTGTCATTGTATGTGTGCTCTTTTCACAATCCACCTATGGATCCACCAGTGTCATTGCATGTGTGCTCTTTTTACTAACAACAACCTGAGTCATTGCATGTGTGTTCTCTTCAGAGACCACACATGGATCCACCAGTGTCATTGCATGTGTGTTCTTTTTACTAACAACAACCAGAGTGATTGCATGTGTGTTCTTTTCACATACCACCTATGGATCCACTAGTGTCATTTCATGTGTGTTCTTTTTACTAACAACAACTGGAGTCATTTCATGACTGTTCTTTTCACATACCACATATGGATCCACCAGTGTCATTGAAATGTGTGTTCTTTTCACATACCACATATGGATCCACCAGTGTCATTGCATGTGTGCTTTTTTTACTAACAACAACTAGGGTCATTACATGTGTGTTCTCTTTAGAGACGACACATGGATCCACCAGTGTCATTGCATGTGTGTTGTTTATACAAACAACAACCAGAGTCAATGAAATGTGTGTTTTTTTCACATACCACAAATGGATCCACCAGTGTCATTGCATGTCTGCTTTTTTTACTAACAACAACTGGGGTCATTGCATGTGTGTTCCCTTCAGAGACCACACATGGATCCACCAGTGTCATTGCATGTGTGTTGTTTTCACAATCCACCTATGGATCCACCAGTGCCATTTCATTTGTGCTCTTTTTACTGACAACAACCAGAGTCATTGCATGTGTGTTCTCTTCAGAGACCACACATGGATCCACCAGTGTCATTGCATGTGTGTTCTTTTTACTAACAACAACTAGAGTGATTACATGTGTGTTCTTTTCACATACCACCTATGGATCCACCAGTGTCATTGCATGTGTGTTCTTTTTACTAACAACAACTGGAGTCATTTCATGACTGTTCTTTTCACATACCACATATGGATCCACAAGTGTCATTGAAATGTGTGTTCTCTTTAGAGACCACACATGGATGCACCAGTGTCATTGCATGTGTGTTCTTTTTACTAACAACAACCAGAGTCATTGCATGTGTGTTCTTTTCACATACCACCTATGGATCCACCAGTGTCATTGCATGTGTGTTCTTTTTACTAACAACAACTGGAGTCATTTCATGACTGTTCTTTTCACATACCACATATGAATCCACCAGTGTCATTGAAATGTGTGTTCTCTTCAGAGACCACACATGGATCCACCAGTGGCATTGCATGTGTGTTGTTTTTACTACTAACAACCAGAGTCATTGCATGTGTGTTCTATTCACATACCACCTATGGATCCACCAGTGTCATTGCATGTGTGTTCTTTTGACTAACAACAACTGTAGTCATTTCATGACTGTTATTTTCACATACAACATAAGGATCCACCAGAGTCATTGAAATGTGTGTTCTTTTCACATACCACCTATGGATCCACCAGTGTCATTGCATGTGTGTTCTTTTTACTAACAACAACTGTAGTCATTTCATGACTGTTATTTTCACATACAACATAAGGATCCACCAGAGTCATTGAAATGTGTGTTCTTTTCACATACCACCTATGGATCCACCAGTGTCATTGCATGTGTGTTCTTTTTACTAACTACAACTGGAGTCATTTCATGACTGTTCTTTTCACATACCACATATGGATCCACCAGTGTCATTGAAATGTGTATTCTCTTCAGAGACCACACATGGATCCACCAGTGTCATTGCATGTGTGTTCTTTTTACTAACAACAACCAGAGTCATTGCAAGTGTGTTCTTTTCACATACCACATATCGATCCACCAGTGTCATTGCATGTGTGCTCTTTTCACAATCCACCTATGGATCCACCAGTGTCATTGCATGTGTGTTCTTTTTATAACAACAACCAGAGTCATTGAAATGTGTTTTCTTTTCACATAGCATATATGGATCCACCAGTGTCTTTGCATGTGTGCTTTTTTTTACTAACAACAACTGGGGTCATTGAAATGTGTGTTCTCTTCAGAGACCACACATGGATCCACCAGTGTCATTGTATGTGTGTTCTTTTCATAATCCACCTATGGATCC
Source organism: Avena insularis (assembly GCA_023614405.1). Lineage (NCBI taxonomy): Eukaryota > Viridiplantae > Streptophyta > Magnoliopsida > Poales > Poaceae > Avena > Avena insularis. Next base: position 949,257 of record JAJUPC010000120.1, on the reverse strand, counting down.
ACCAGTGTCATTGGACGTGTGCTCTTTTTACTAACAAGAACCAGAGTCATTGAAATGTGTGTTCTCTTTAGAGCCCACACATGGATCCACCAGTCATTGCATGTGTGTTCTTTTACTAACAACAACCAGAGTCATTGCATGTGTGTTCTTTTCACATACCACCTATGGATCCACCTGTGTCATTGCATGTGTGTTCTTTTTACTAACAACAACTAGAGTCATTTCATGACTGTTCTTTTCACATACCACATATGGATCCACCAGTGTCATTGAAATGTGTGTTCTCTTCAGAGACCACGCATGGATCCACTAGTGTCATTGTATGTGTGCTCTTTTCACAATCCACCTATGGATCCACTAGTGTCATTGCATGTGTGCTCTTTTTACTAACAACAACCAGAGTCATTGCATGTGTGTTCTCTTCAGAGACCACAGATGGATACATCAGTGTCATCGCATGTGTGTTCTTTTTACTAACAACCAAAGTTATTGCATGTGTGTTCTTTTCACATACCACCTATGGATCCACCAGTGTCATTGCATATGTGTTCTTTTTACTAACAACAACTGGAGTCATTTCATGACTGTTCTTTCACATACCACATATGGATCCACCAGTGTCATTGAAATGTGTGCTCTTTTCACAGACCACATATGGATCCACCAGTGTCATTGCATGTGTGCTTTTTTTACTAACAACAACTAGGGTCATTACATGTGTGTTCTCTTCGGAGACCACACATGGATCCACCAATGTCATTGCATGTGTGTTGTTTTTACTAACAACAACCAAAGTTATTGAAATGTGTGTTCTTTTCACATACCACATATGGATCCACCAGTGTCATTGCATGTGTGTTTTTTTACTAACAACAACTGGGGTCATTGCATGTGTATTCTCTTCGGAGACCACACATGGATCCACCAGTGTCATTGCATGTGTGTTCTTTTCACAATCCACCTATGGATCCACCAGTGTCATTGCATTTGTGATCTTTTTACTAACAACAACCAGAGTCATTGCATGTGTGTTCTCTTCAGAGACCACACATGGATCCACCAGTGTCATTGCATGTGTGTTCTTTTTACTAACAACAACCAGAGTCATTGCATGTGTGTTCTTTTCACATACCACCTATGGATCCACCAATGTCATTGCATGTGTGTTCTTTTTACTAACAACAATTGGAGTCATTTCATGACTGTTATTTTCACATACCACATATGGATCCACCAGTGTAATTGAAATGTGTGTTCTCTTCAGAGACCACACATGGATCCACCAGTGTCATTGCATGTGTGTTCTTTTTACTAACAACAACCAAAGTCATTGCATGTGTGTTCTTTTCACATACCACCTATGGATCCACTAATGTTATTGCATGTGTGTTCTTTTTACTAACAACAACTGGAGTCATTTCATGACTGTTCTTTTCACATACCACATATGGATCCACCAGTGTCATTGAAATGTGTGTTCTTTTCACATACCACATATGGATCCACCAGTGTCATTGCATGTGTGCTTTTTTACTAACAACAACTAGGGTCATTACATGTGTGTTCTCTTTAGAGACGACACATGGATCCACCAGTGTCATTGCATGTGTGTTGTTTATACAAACAACAACCAGAGTCAATGAAATGTGTGTTTTTTTCACATACCACAAATGGATCCACCAGTGTCATTGCATGTGTGCTTTTTTTACTAACAACAACTGGGGTCATTGCATGTGTGTTCCCTTCAGAGACCACACATGGATCCACCAGTGTCATTGCATGTGTGTTGTTTTCACAATCCACCTATGGATCCACCAGTGCCATTTCATTTGTGCTCTTTTTACTGACAACAACCAGAGTCATTGCATGTGTGTTCTCTTCAGAGACCACACATGGATCCACCAGTGTCATTGCATGTGTGTTCTTTTTACTAACAACAACCAGAGTCATTGCATGTGTGTTCTTTTCACATACCACCTATGGATCCACCAGTGTCATTACATGTGTGTTCTTTTTACTAACAACAACTGGAGTCATTTCATGACTGTTCTTTTCACATACCACATATGGATCCACAAGTGTCATTGAAATGTGTGTTCTCTTTAGAGACCACACATGGATGCACCAGTGTCATTGCATGTGTGTTCTTTTTACTAACAACAACCAGAGTCATTGCATGTGTGTTCTTTTCACATACCACCTATGGATCCACCAGTCATTGCATGTGTGTTCTTTTTACTAACAACAACTGGAGTCATTTCATGACTGTTCTTTTCACATACCACATATGAATCCACCAGTGTCATTGAAATGTGTGTTCTCTTCAGAGACCACACATGGATCCACCAGTGGCATTGCATGTGTGTTGTTTTTACTACTAACAACCAGAGTCATTGCATGTGTGTTCTATTCACATACCACCTATGGATCCACCAGTGTCATTGCATGTGTGTTCTTTTTACTAACAACAACTGTAGTCATTTCATGACTGTTATTTTCACATACAACATAAGGATCCACCAGAGTCATTGAAATGTGTGTTCTTTTCACATACCACCTATGGATCCACCAGTGTCATTGCATGTGTGTTCTTTTTACTAACTACAACTGGAGTCATTTCATGACTGTTCTTTTCACATGCCACATATGGATCCACCAGTGTCATTGAAATGTGTATTCTCTTCAGAGACCACACATGGATCCACCAGTGTCATTGCATGTGTGTTCTTTTTACTAACAACAACCAGAGTCATTGCAAGTGTGTTCTTTTCACATACCACATATGGATCCACCAGTGTCATTGCATGTGTGCTCTTTTCACAATCCACCTATGGATCCACCAGTGTCATTGCATGTGTGTTCTTTTTATAACAACAACCAGAGTCATTGAAATGTGTTTTCTTTTCACATAGCACATATGGATCCACCAGTGTCTTTGCATGTGTGCTTTTTTTTACTAACAACAACTGGGGTCATTGAAATGTGTGTTCTCTTTAGAGACCACACATGGATCCACCAGTGTCATTGTATGTGTGTTCTTTTCATAATCCACCTATGGATCCACCAGTGTCATTGGACGTGTGCTCTTTTTACTAACAAGAACCAGAGTCATTCAAATGTGTGTTCTTTAGAGCCCACATGGATCCACCAGTCATTGCATGTGTGTTCTTTTACTAACAACAACCAGAGTCATTGCATGTGTGTTCTTTTCACATACCACCTATGGATCCACCTGTGTCATTGCATGTGTGTTCTTTTTACTAACAACAACTAGAGTCATTTCATGACTGTTCTTTTCACATACCACATATGGATCCACTAGTGTCATTGAAATGTGTGTTCTCTTCAGAGACCACACATGGATCCACTAGTGTCATTGTATGTGTGCTCTTTTCACAATCCACCTATGGATCCACTAGTGTCATTGCATGTGTGCTCTTTTTACTAACAACAACCAGAGTCATTGCATGTGTGTTCTCTTCAGAGACCACAGATGGATCCATCAGTGTCATCGCATGTGTGTTCTTTTTACTAACAACCAAAGTTATTGCATGTGTGTTCTTTTCACATACCACCTATGGATCCACCAGTGTCATTGCATATGTGTTCTTTTTACTAACAACAACTGGAGTCATTTCATGACTGTTCTTTTCACATACCACATATGGATCCACCAGTGTCATTGAAATGTGTGTTCTTTTCACATACCACATATGGATCCACCAGTGTCATTGCATGTGTGCTTTTTTTACTAACAACAACTAGGGTATTGGGTCTCGGCAAAGTTGTGGTGGCTCACGATATCTCCCTCGTGGACATCATGCTTGTTGAGACCCTCGGGTATAACTTACTTTCAGTTCGTGCCCTTGGTAAGATGGGTTTTGCAGTTTACATTGATGCTGATTTGGTGGTACTCTTGTGGAGCAAGTCTCTAAAAGTCGCTTTCGTGGGATATGTCGAAAACGACCTGTACGTGGTAGACTTTTCGGGGAAAACCACTACAGGTCCAATGTGTCTTTTCGAAAGGTCGACGGGTTGGCTATGGCATCGCCGACTAGCCCACGTCAATATGAGAACTTTGCAAAGTCTCCACAAGGGTGGCCACATTCTTGGACTAAAAGAAAATGTCTCTTTTGCCAAATATCGTGTCTGCAGGGCGTGTGTTGAAGGGAAAATGCATGATTCTCCTCATCGAAGGAAAACTATTATCTCTTCAAAAAGGATCTTGGAGCTTCTTCATGTGGATCTCTTCGGACGTCCATCTCATGCAAGCCTCGGTGGGAAGAAGTATTGTCTAGTGATTGTTGATGATTACTCACGATACACTTGGGTTTATTTCTTCAAGTTGAAGAGTGAAACTCAACAAACTGTCATCGACTTCGCCAACAAGGTTCAACGTCAACACAACGTCCCCATTCTGGCTATAAGGAGTGATAACGGCTCGGAGTTCAAGAACTACACCTTAAATGAGTTCCTAAGTGAAGAGGGGATAAGACATCAATATTCCGCTACGTACACCCCTCAACAAAATGGTGTAGCCGAGAGGAAGAATCGAAGTCTAATGGACATGCCAAGATCAATGTTGACCGAATTCAAATGTCCATATAACTTCTGGGCTGAAGCAATCTCTACTGCTTGTCATTCATCCAATCGTTTATACCTCCGCAAGATTTTGGACAAGACTCCGTATGAAATACTTACCGGTAATAAGCCAAACATCTCATACTTTCGGGTATTCGGGTGTAAGTGTTTCTTTCTTATTAAAGGAGTTCGTTTACCTAAGTTTGAATCTAAGGCTCTAGAAGGTATTTTTGTTGGTTATGGTGCCGAATCCCACACTTATAGAGTCTACAATAAGCTCTCCGGAACTGTTGTAAAATCTTGTAGTGTGGTGTTCGAGGAAAATGACGTTCGTCATGAGCAAGTTGGTGTTTGTGATGCGATGTTGAAATACCCCAAGATGCCATAAGAAGAATGGGCGTGATTCTTCCGCCCCATTGAGGAACCCCTTGTATGACCGAATGACAATGCTCTACTCATATAGAGCCCTCATCTACACATACGCAACATGCTCCAACCACGGGGGCAACTTCTACACCATCTCCATCAACTGCTGAAGGTCAAGTTGCTCCAGAAAGCTCCAGGCCGGATTTTCTGGTGGATACCGGATTATCCGGCCACCCCGCTCCAGCTGTCCATGCAGCTCCTGTTGGTGAAGATATCAACACAAGCTCCAGGCCGAATTTTCCGGCTGACCCCGGATTATCTGGCTCCTTGCCAGTTCAAGCGAGTCCCAGGCTTCCTGATGATGTTGTTGTAAGTCCTCCCAGGCCGGATTATCCGGCCTCTTCATCGGCTGGATTATCCGGCCCTGACTCTCCAGTTCTGCAGCCTCCTGTTATGGCTACGGACTCACCTCAAGGGCAAGCATCTCCACCACCTGCTACTAATGTTCCAGCTACTGATCAAGGCGGAGAAAATGCCTCCAATGAAGACTCAAGTGATGAATCTCCTCCATCAAGAGACAACAAACTTATTGAACTTCGTCGCAAGGCTCGGGCTGATCGTAACCTTGAGTTGAGGGGTCACACTCTCGACAAGGTTGTTGGTGATGTTCGACGAAGGGTGTCTACTAGAAGAGAATTGGCCAGTTTTGGTGAGCATCAAGCTCATATCTCCATGGTGGAACCTAAGGTCTTTGAAGCTCTTGAATACCTAGACTGGGTTGTTGCTATGCATGAAGAATTGAACAATTTCGAGCGCAACAAAGTCTGGAAACTAGTGGAGAAACCCAAAGAGTGCCGCAATGTTATCGGCACCAAGTGGATTTTCAAGAACAACAATATGAGAATGGCATTGTTGTGAGGAACAATGCAAGACTTGTGGCACAAGGTTACTCCAAAGTTGAGGGCATCGACTTCGGCGAGACCTATGGTCCTGTGGCTCGTCTTGAGTCCATCTGTATCCTACTTGCTTATGCTGCTCATAACATTTTTAAGTTGCAGCAAATGGACGTCAAGAGTGCCTTCCTTAACGGTCCTCTACATGAGTTGGTATACGTAAAGCAACCCCCGGGGTTTGAGGATTCTAACTTCCCGAACCATGTCTACAAACTCGATAAGGCACTCTATGAGCACCTTAAAGAGCTTTTGTTAGATCGTGGCTTCGAAGTTGGGCAAATCAACCCCACTCTTTTTACTAAGAAGGTTAAGGGGGAGCTCTTCATATGCCAACAAAGCTTTTAACGATGAATTTTCAAAGCTTATGACTGACAGATTTGAGATGTCTATGATGGGGGAATTACGGTTCTTTCTTGGATTTGAGATCAAGCAACTAAGAGAAGGAACCTTTATTAATCAAGCAAAGTACATCCAAGACATGCTCAAGAGATTCAAGATGACGGATCTAAATGGTGTCGCTACTCCGATGCAAACAAAGTGTCATCTCGAACTCAACCCTCATGGTAAAGATGTGGACCAAAATGTATACCGGTCCATGATCAGCTCTCTTCTTTACCTCTGCGCATCTAGACCCGATATTGTGTTGAGTGTGGGAGTGTGTGCAAGGTATCAAGCAGCTCCTAAAGAAAGCCACTTAGTGGCGGTCAAGAGGATCTTTCGATATTTTGTTCATTCCCCCAACTTTGGTCTCTGGTATCCCAAGGGCTCCAATTTCTCTTTATGTGGTTATACTGACTCAGATTGGGCTGGTGATAAGGATGATCGGAAGTCAACTTCTAGAGCTTGTCAATTCTTGGGAAGATCTCTTGTATGTTGGTCCTCCAAAAAGCAGAATTCTATATCTCTCCACCCAAGCTGAATATGTTGTCTGCGCTTGTACTCAATTATTATGGATGAGGCAAACTTTAAAGGAATACGGTGTCAATTGTGACAAAGTGCCTCTTTTATGTGATAATGAAAGTGCTATCAAAATTGCATACAATCCAGTTCAGCACACAAGGACGAAGCATATCAAGATTCGGAATCATTTTATTCGTGACCATGTTGCTCGAGGTGATATTAATCTATCTTTTGTGAGCACGAATAACCAACTGGCGGATATTTTTACAAAGCCACTTGATGAAGCAAGATTCTGCTATTTGAGGAACGAGCTAAATATCATTGATTCCGGGAGCATGTCTTGATTACCCATGCACCCACTCGTACATCTCAATCTTGTTTGGTCTAGGTGTGGGCATGGATATAGGGGGAGTGTGGTCCTAACTTATTGGGCTAACCCTCCCCCCATAATGCCAATAGCAAGTTATATCATTTCTCTTAATATCATGTTGTGATATGTGAGCTTATTGATGAGTATTGGTCGTGAACCCAAGATATATCTTCGCGGTGTCACACCATACACTCGAACAAGGTGGCTTCGGCCACCGCCCTCTCCTTTGTGGAGAATTGGATCTTTTTGGATGTTATTTGCTCTCTCTTGTTCTTATGGGACTCACACTCAATCTTGGCTTTTATTTGATTTGTTTTTTTGCAATTTTGAGTGTCTAGTACCATCCCAGTTTGGCTCTCTTAATCCTAAGCCTTCCCTACCTCTAAGCCATCTATTCTTGCACACAAGTCCCTTGTACACCTTGGGGGTGTTGTTTGGGGACGCGCGGGCCTAGTTCTGTGTATAACAGAATCCCAGATTTTAGGCTAGATAATCTGGCCCAAGTATTGGCCGGATAATCCGGCCCTGGCGGATTCGATCTCAAAGGGCATGGCTCGGGGAGAAGGGCTCATAACGAGCAACACTTCTTCCCCATCCCTCTCCTTCTCCCCAGCTGCCGCCTGCCGCCCCTCACCCTCCCCGGAGCCTCTCCGGCCACCGGATTTTCCGAGCCTCCCCGGATCTTCTTCTCTGCGCCTCCGGGTACCTTCTCCTCCGTGTTCTTCCTCCAATGGGTGAGGGTAACTCCCTCTCTCCCCATCTTTGGCTAGATGTGTATCTTGTTGGATGGAACGTTGTCTAGAAGGATGTGTTTTCGCATAGAAATCGTAGTCTTACAGTTTCTAGGCCCGATCTACTTTTTTGCATGCATTCTTGGTGAAATCGAAAATTTCTGCCAGGCGAATTATCCGCGGCCAGGCCGGATAATCCGCCCCGATGATTCAAGTCTGCTTCAGTTTCACTATGGTGTATGTATTGAGTAGTTTTGACCTATGAACTTTTTGCCTACTTGTTCCATGCTCTCTCCTGGACTTGTGTGTATGCTTATCCCCTTGCTATCGGCCTTACTCTCCTCACAGGTGGTTCCGGTGTTCCCAAGACCTACAAGCGCCGTCCTCGCGCCAAGTACTTTCGGGACGACGGTCAAGGTAACCTAGTGGACGAAGTTGAATTGCGGAGAAGGAAGAATGAAGAGAGGCGCATGGCTGAACAATCCAAGAGGACTAGGAAGGGTGTGTCCAATAGGAAGGGCAAGGAGCCCAAGATCAACTATAGGGCTCTAGATGTGGTTTCCTTCTCTGTCATTCGTCACCGTGACTTGTTTGCTGAGCTGCCTCGTGATGATGAGCTGGGGGATACCCGGTTTTGGTGTGCAGAATAGAAAGGGATTTATGAAGACATCTATGCCAGGCTGAACATTAGGCCTATGCACCCTCTGGTACTTACTGATGCTTTGGAGAAGGCGCATCTTGTGGATGCGATGTATGTGGCTGAGAGGATGGCGCTGCACCATCTCATGTCCCTCCAGTGTTCCTTTGACTCTGAGGTGGTGAAGCAATTCTTCTCCACTCTGGTGATTTGTGGTGATGAGCGTCGCACTATGAAGTGGATGACTCATGGCAGGCCCATGACTGCTGATTTTCACGTGTTTGCTAAGGTTTTGGGGTACTCCTTCTGCAGCAGGGATAGAGCCAGTGGCCACCGCATCATCACTCAGTTGAAGCCCAACAAGGATGTTGCTCTCTCTCCGTGAACTGTGGACAATGGAATTGTCGGTACTGTGGCTGGTCTTGCTCCCATCTATGCTGCATTGGTGGGTCTCTTCCGTGACTCTATTACACCGAATGGGGGCAACAATGACAGCATCCGTGGTCACCTTGTTCAGCTACTTCAATTTTCTCATGAGGTTGCCTCCTGTGAGGACGAGTCAGTGCAGTACAGGATGGATGTCATGGACTTCATTTACCATGAGCTGTGTGATGCTATGTTCAACCGTCTGCCCATTCCCTATGCGCCCTACATTATGTTGCTCATCCGCCACCTGCTTCCTGCCGAGGAGTTCCATATTGACTAGGTGCACAAGGCCAAGAAGATTTACTACAAGGTTCGGAAGACTGCTCACCCCTCCTCTGCTCCTGAGGGCCTCATGAGGGATGCTCGTCGGCCCCCAGTGCCTCCCGTGGCCCGCCAGATCAAGCAGCTGAACTGGTTCGAGCGTCACATCCTCTGCATGGGCGTGGACACACGGAAGGGTTAGTATGAGATCTACAGGCAGCGCCATGAGTTGGCTCACTCCCAGCAGCTCATTCTCCACCACGTGTCTGGCGCTTTGGGTGCTCCTCTAGCTCCTACACCTCCCACTCCATATGCTCAGTGGAACTCTTCCTCCGGGCTGAACTATGGTGAGCTGGAGCGTCACTTGTTCCCCTCTACGGCTACTGCTGATGCTCATGATGAGGAAGGTGACACTGAGGAGCTTGAAGATGAGGATGAGGAAGAGCATGAGGACGAGGACGAGGACGAGGACTATGATGAGTGATCCCATGGGGCGCTAGCATCGCTCTTCTCCCTTTTTGGTGTCTCGATGCCAAAGGGGGAGAAGTAGTTCTATTAGGTTGTCCGTGGATTTGCATGGGTCGGGCATAAGCACTTGCACTTTTTATTCATTATTTCTTGCTTATGCCCATTTAGCGTTGAACTTTTATATTCGTGGTTTGTGATTTGTGGTTGAGACTTTATGTGGTTGTCTGGATGATACCTATGGACTTCATATCATGGATTATGCTCATGGTTATATCTATTCATATCCTATTGCTGGTGGTTTATCATGGAAGGCGCGCGCTCATAATGGTTATCCAATAATAATTGTGATTTATGTCAAGGATGCCTATTCTCTACTTCGGTGGTATGTGTTTTTGCCCTTTTGTCTATGGAATAGATTCACCTATTTGTGTGCATTTGTATTCCAATGAAAAACTCTATTATGCACACATTGAGGGGGAGTCCCTTCCATAGTTATCTCTGTTTGTCTTGTGTCTTTCTCCTGCAAATCCTGGTATTGTCATCTAACACCAAAAAGGGGGAGATTGAAAGAACATTTCATGTATGTTTTGCGTGTTAGATAACAATACTATGGAGACTTTTCATGTGTGCTAAGTGTGCAGGAAGTTTTGAGGGGGGGAAGATAATCCGCCCCTCCAAGGGCGGGATAATCCGGCCTACCTCATCTCTCAAGGAAGCCAAGGCACGTCGCTTTGTGTCCAGTCGGATTTTCTCCCGGAAAATCCGAACTGGGACGGTTTTCCTCCCCAGGCCGGATAATCCGGGTTTCACAAGGGCCGGATAATCCGGCCCCCAGTTTTCGAGCAAAAGGAGCCAAGGCGCGTCGCTCGGTATCCGGTCGGATTTTCTACCGGAAAATCTGAACTGGGGCGGTTTTTCTTCCCTAGGCCGGATAATCCGGCCTTCGCATAGGGCCGGATAATCTAGCCCCCAGAATTTGATCAAGGGCAAGCTCGGCGTGACGCTTAGAGAGAGGGCGGATTTTCTACCGGATATTCCAAGTCTGCGGCGGAGTTTCCCCAGACCGGATAATCCGGCGCTCACTTCGGCCGGATAATCCGGCCCCCAAACTGTGCAACGACTGGTTACTCCTTCTTCCCCAATGTCCAGAACTCTTTATTCATTTGAATTCGACCAGACCCTATGCAAGAGCTATAAATCTCGATCTCCCACTTCAACCACCCTAAGGTCTTGATCTTTGGTGGAACTGAAGGAGGAGAAGTTCATCATCAACATCAAGAATCAAGCGCTTCAACTCCTCTCCATTCACTTGGAGAAATCCCTGATCTAGTATTCTCGTTAATACCAAGATCGTGTCATTGTATTTGACAACTTTGTTCTTGTGGCAACTTGTTGTCATTTTGGGAGCCTCCAAGTTCTTGTGGAGTGGTTGCCCCGCTAGTTGTGTAAAGGCGCTGGTGCCCGCCTCGAAGGGTACCTATAGTGGAAGGTGGATCAGGCCTGTTGTGGCAAGATCCATCGGAGAACAGGGTGAGGCCTTTTGTGGCGTGGTGGTCTTAGTACCGCCCACCCCTCTAATGCAGACGTACTTCCCTTAACAAGGAAGGAACTACGGTCAAACAAATCCTGTGTCTCCGCGTGCTTCACTTCGGTTCACTCGTTTCTCTTCCACTCGCTCCTTACTCGCTAGTAGATAGGTTTGCATATAGGGAAATTCCACACACTAGTTTATCTAGATAATTTACCTTTGTGCTAAGCCTAAAATTGAAAAAGAATTAAAAATTGGTGTAGCACCTATTCACCCCCCTCTAGGTGCCCATACTAACAACAACGAGAGTCATTGCATGTGTGTTCTTTTCATATACCACATATGGATCCACCAGTGTCATTGTATGTGTGCTCTTTTCACAATCCACCTATGGATCCACCAGTGTCAGTGCATGTGTGTTCTTTTTACTAACAAGAACCAGAGTCATTGAAATGTGTGTTCTTTTCACATACCACATATGGACCCACAAGTGTCATTGCATATGTGCTTTTTTTACTAACAACAACTTGGGTCATTGCATGTGTGTTCTTTTCACATACCACCTATGGATCCACCAGTGTCATTGCATGTGTGTTCTTTTTACTAACAACAACCAGAGTCATTGCATGTGTGTTCTTTTCACATACCACCTATGGATCCACCAGTGTCATTGCATGTGTGTTCTTTGTACTAACAACAACTGGAGTCATTTCATGACCCTTCTTTTCACATACCACATATGTATCCACCAGTGTCATTGCATGTGTGCTCTTTTCACAATCCACCTATGGATCCACCAGTGTCATGGCATGTGTGTTCTTTTTACTAACAACAACCAGAGTCATTGAAATGTGTGTTCTTTTCACATACCACATATGTATCCACCAGTGTCATTGCATGTGTGCTTTTTTTACTACTAACAACTAGGGTCATTGAAATGTGGGTTCTCTTTACAGACCACACATGGATCCACCAGTGTCATGGCATGTGTGTTATTTTCAGAATCCACTTAGGGATACACTAGTGTCATTGCATGTGTGCTCTTTTCACTAACAAGAACCAGAGTCAATACATGTGTGTTCTTTTCACATACCACCTATGGATCCACTAGTGTCATTGCATGTGTGTTCTTTTTACTAACAACAACCAGAGTCATTGCATGTGTGTTCTTTTCACATACCACCTATGGATCCACCAGTGTGATTGCATGTGTGTTCTTTGTACTAACAACAACTGGAGTCATTTCATGACCCTTCTTTTCACATACCACATATGGATCCATCAGTGTCATTAAAATGTGTGTTCTCTTCGGAGACCACATATGATTCCACCAGTGTCATTGTATGTGTGCTCTTTTCACAATCCACCTATGGATCCACCAGTGTCATTGCATGTGTGCTCTTTTTACTAACAACAACCAGAGTCAGTGCATCTGTGTTCTCTTCAGAGACCACACATGGATCCACTAGTGTCATTGCATGTGTGTTCTTTTCACTAACAACAACCAGAGTCATTGCATGTGTGTTCTTTTCACATACCACCTACGGATCCACCAGTGTCATTGCATGTGTGTTCTTTTTACTAACAACAACTGGAGTCATTTCATGACTGTTCTTTTCACATACCACATATGGATCCACCAGTGTCATTGAAATGTGTGTTCTCTTCAGAGACCACACATGGATCCACCAGTGTTATTGCATGTGTGTTCTTTTTACTAACAACAACCAGAGTCATTGCATGTGTGTTCTTTTCACATACCACATATGGATTCACCAGTGTCATTGCATGTGTGTTCTTTCCACAATCCACCTATGGATCCACTAGTGTCATTGCATGTGTGTTCTTTTTATAACAACAACCAGAGTCATTGAAATGTGTTTTCTTTTCACATACCACATATGGATCCACCAGTGTCTTTGCATGTGTGCTTTTTTTTACTAACAACAACGGGGGTCATTGAAATTTGTGTTCTCTTCAGAGACCACACATGGATCCACCAGTGTCATTGCATGTGTGTTCTTTTGATAATCCACCTATGGATCCACCAATGTCATTGGACGTGTGCTCTTTTTACTAACAAGAACCAGAGTCATTGAAATGTGTGTTATCTTTAGAGCCCACACATGGATCCACTAGAGTCATTGCATGAGTCTTCTTTTTACTAACAACAACCAGAGTCATTGCATGTGTGTTCTTTTCACATACCACCTATGGATCCACCAGTGTCATTCATGTGTGTTCTTTTTACTAACAACAATTGGAGTCATTTCATGACTGTTATTTTCACATACCACATATGGATCCACCAGTGTCATTGAAATGTGTGTTCTCTTCAGAGACCACACATGGATCCACTAGTGTCATTGCATGTGTGTTCTTTTTACTAACAACAACCAGAGTCATTGCATGTGTGTTCTTTTCACATACCACATATGGATCCACCAGTGTCATTGTATGTGTGCTTTTTTTACTAACAACAACTAGGGTCATTGCATGTGAGTTCTCTTCAAAGACCACACATGGATCCACTAGTGTCATTGCATGTGTGTTATTTTTACGAACAACAACCAGAGTCATTGAAATGTGTGTTCTTTTCAGAGACCACACATAGATCCACCAGTGTCATTGCATGTGTGTTCTTTTTACTAACAACAACCAGTGTCATTGCATGTGTGTTCTTTTCGCATACCACATATGGATCCACCAGTGTCATTGCATGTGTGCTCTTTTCACAATCCACCTATGGATCCACCAGTGCCATGGCATGTGTGTTCTTTTTACTAACAACAACCATAGTCATTGAAATGTGTGTTCTTTTCACATACCACATATGTATCCACCAGTGTCATTGCATGTGTGCTTTTTTTACTAACAACAACTGGGGTCATTGAAATGTGGGTTCTCTTCAGAGACCACACATGGCTCCACCAGTGTCATTGCATGTGTGTTATTTTCACAATCCACTTAGGGATCCACCAGTGTCATTGCATGTGTGCTCTTTTCACTAACAAGAACCAGAGTCATTGCATGTGTGTTCTTTTCACATACCACCTATGGATCCACTAGTGTCATTGCATGTGTGTTCTTTTTACTAACAACAACCAGAGTAATTGCATGTGTGTTCTTTTCACATACCACCTATGGATCCACCAGTGTGATTGCATGTGTGTTCTTTGTACTAACAACAACTTGAGTCATTTCATGACCCTTCTTTTCACATACCACATATGGATCCATCAGTGTCATTGAAATGTGTGTTCTCTTCGGAGACCACAGATGATTCCACCAGTGTCATTGTATGTGTGCTCTTTTCACAATCCACCTATGGATCCACCAGTGTCATTGCATGTGTGCTCTTTTTACTAACAACCAGAGTCAGTGCATGTGTGTTCTCTTCAGAGACCACACATGGATCCACTAGTGTCATTGCATGTGTGTTCTTTTCACTAACAACAACCAGAGTCGTTGCATGTGTGTTCTTTTCACATACCATCTATGGATCCACCAGTGTCATTGCATGTGTGTTCTTTTTACTAACAACAACTGGAGTCATTTCATGACTGTTATTTTCACATACCACATATGGATCCACCAGTGTCATTGAAATGTGTGTTCTCTTCAGAGACCACACATGGATCCACCAGTGTCATTGCATGTGTGTTCTTTTTACTAACAACAACCAGAGTCATTGCATGTGTGTTCTTTTCACATACCACATATGGATTCACCAGTGTCATTGCATGTGTGCTCTTTTCACAATCCACCTATGGATCCACCAGTGTCATTGCATGTGTGTTCTTTTTATAACAACAACCAGAGTCATTGAAATGTGTTTTCTTTTCACATACCACATATGGATCCACCAGTGTCTTTGCATGTGTGCTTTTTTTACTAACAACAACTGGGGTCATTGAAATGTGTGTTCTCTTCAGAGCCCACACATGGATCCACCAGTGTCATTGCATGTGTGTTCTTTTCATAATCCACCTATGGATCCACCAGTGTCATTGGACGTGTGCTCTTTTTACTAACAAGAACCAGAGTCATTGAAATGTGTGTTCTCTTTAGAGCCCACACATGGATCCACTAGAGTCATTGCATGTGTGTTCTTTTTACTAACAACAACCAGAGTCATTGCATGTGTGTTCTTTTCACATACCACCTATGGATCCACCAGTGTCATTGCATGTGTGTTCTTTTTAGTAACAACAACTGGAGTCATTTCATGACTATTCTTTTCACATACCACATATGGATCCACCTGTGTCATTGAAATGTGTGTTCTCTTCAGATACCACACATGGATCCACCAGTGTCATTGTATGTGTGCTCTTTTCACAATCCACCTATGGATCCACCAGTGTCATTGCATGTGTGCTCTTTTTACTAACAACAACCAGAGTCATTGCATGTGTGTTCTCTTCAAAGACCACACATGGATCCACCAGCGTCATTTCATGTGTGTTCTTTTTACTAACAACAACCAGATTGATTGCATGTGTGTTCTTTTCACATACCACCTATGGATCCACCAGTGTCATTGCATGTGTGTTCTTTTTACTAACAACAACTGGAGTCATTTCATGACTGTTCTTTTCACATACCACATATGGATCCACCAGTGTCATTGAAATGTGTGTTCTTTTCACATACCACATATGGATCCACTAGTGTCATTGCATGTGTGCTTTTTTTACTAACAACAACTAGGGTCATTACATGTGGGTTCTCTTCAGAGACCACACATGGATCCACCAGTGTCATTGCATGTGTGTTGTTTTTACTAACAACAACCAGAGTCATTGAAATGTGTGTTCTTTTCACATACCACATATGGATCCACCAGTTTCATTGCATGTGAGCTTTTTTTACTAACAACAACTAGGGTCATTGCATGTGTGTTCTCTTTAGAGACCACACATGGATCCACCAGTGTCATTGCATGTGTGTTCTTTTCACAATCCACCTATGGATCCACCAGTGTCATTGTATTTGTGCTCTTTTTACTAACAACAACCAGAGTCATTGCATGTGTGTTCTGTTCAGAGACCACACATGGATCCACCAGTGTCATTGCATGTGTGTTCTTTTTACTAACAATAACAAGAGTCATCGCATGTGTGTTATTTTCACATACCACCTATAGATCCACCAGTGTCATTGCATGTGTGTTCTTTTTACTAACAACAACTGGAGTCATTTCATGATTGTTCTTTTCACATACCACATATGGATCCACGAGTGTCATTGAAATGTGTGTTCTCTTCAGAGACCACACATCGATCCACCAGTGTCATTGCATGTGTGTTCTTTTTACTAACAACAACCAGAGTCATTGCATGTGTGTTCTTTTCACATACCACCTATGGATCCACCAGTGTCATTGGATGTGTGTTCTTTTTACTAACAACAACTGGAGTCATTTCATGACTGTTATTTTCACATACCACATATGGATCCACCAGTGTCATTGAAATGTGTGTTCTCTTCATAGACCACACATGGATCCACCAGTGTCATTGCATGTGTGTTCTTTTCACTAACAACAACCAGAGTCATTGCATGTGTGTTCTTTTCACATACCACCTATGGATCCACCAGTGTCATTGCATGTGTGTTCTTTTTACTAACAACAACTGGAGTCATTTCATTACTGTTCTTTTCACATACCACATATGGATCCACCAGTGTCATTGAAATGTGTGTGCTCTTCAGAGACCACACATGGATCCACCAGTGTCATTGCATGTGTGTTCTTTTTATTAACAATAACCAGAGTCATTGCATGTGTGTTCTTTTCACATACCACATATGGATCCACCAGTGTCATTGTATGTGTGCTCTTTTCACAATCCACCTATGGATCCACCAGTGTCATTGCATGTGTGTTCTTTTTACTAACAACAACCAGAGTCATTGAAATGTGTGTTCTTTTCACATACCACATATGGATCCACCAGTGTCATTGCATGTGTGCCTTTTTACTAACAACAACTCGGGTCATTGCATGTGTGTTCTCTTCAGAGACCACACATGGATCCACCAGTGTCATTGCATGTGTGTTATTTTTACTAACAACAACCAGAGTCATTGAAATGTGTGTTCTTTTTAGAGACCACACATGGATCCACCAGTGTCTTTGCATGTGTGTTCTTTTTACTAACAACAACCAGTGTCATTGCATGTGTGTTCTTTTCACAGTCCACCTCTGGATCCACCAGTGTCATTGCATGTGTGTTCTTTTTACTAACAACAACCAGAGTCATTGAAATGTGTGTTCTTTTCACATACCACCTATGGATCCACCAGTGTCATTGAAATTTGTGTTCTTCTCATTAACCACAGCTAGAGTCATTGGATGTGTGTTCTCTTCAGAGACCACATATTTATCCACCAGTGTCATTGAAATGTGTATTATTTTCAACTATAGATGTTGGCCACAAACAATCGGGACGCAGAGCTAACCAGAAACCGCTCTGGGCTTCTAGAAGACCCGATTCCCGATTGTTAGGCGCCGTTGGATCGGGGTGCGTGGACGATAGTGATGTCCTTCGCGAGGGCGATCCGCGAGAAGTCTGTTCTGCGAACTAATTGGCCGTGGTAACTATGCTGGGCCTACGTCCTTGACCTTATCCCCTTAACCTCGGGGCCAAAGATCAGACCATGTTCCTTCATCGCCATGGAGAGGGAGAGGCCCAAACTTAGCTTGCACGAGGCTCAGATGTTCGCCCACTACGACATACTCGCGCCGCCGTTCGCGAGGCTTCCGGCCGGCTTCGAGCTCAGCTACATCGGGGTTCCTGTCGCGCCGCTCTTGCGCGACAACGCGTTGGCGAGGCAGATCGAGGAACGCTGCCGCCAGCTGTCGGAGCGGAAGAGGGCAATGGCGCGGTACTCGTGTATGAGCGCGTACTGGCGAAATCTGTTCAAGAAGGAGCGGGCTGCATTGATTTAGCTATGCGGAACCCACCAGCGGGAGATCCACCTGGATCTATGCAACCCTGAAGGGAGGCAGCGCTTCTGGGCAGTGCCTGGGCGTACGACCTCCACCGTTATCGATGCAGCGCGCCGTGAAGAATCCATGAGGAGGAGGAACGCTGCCGGGAACATCGGCATCGATTCCGACATGGAGGAGGCTGGCAGCAACACGGACAACATCGTCATTGATGGAGACTGCGGTAGCATCATAGTCGATTAGGGCCACTTAAGCTTAAATTAAATCTATGTACGGTATCTTAATGCGCTCTTTGGATCTGGGTCACTTGAGTCATGGTCGATTATCTTCATAATCTATATATGTTGGCCATGTTTTAGTTGTCTTTGTCTTTGAAACTAGTCGATCGAAAATCGTCCGATCCTAAAAATAAAGTTCGCGCGTTCGTGGCATATCTGATGGGATAGTACGCTAACTCTGCTCCCAGCACTTGATGGCACAACCATAATTTGGAGTGCGCCAAAGGAGAAGGGATCGAGCGTGTTGTAATAGTGTACTACTCCTGTCCAGATATAACTGACTTAGTTTTTTTCGATATTTAATAAATGTGTCTATACCCAAAACATGTCTAGATACATGTTTTAGGTTTCTCTGTCTTTCAAACTAATCAAAAGTCGTCAAATTCTGAACAAACAAAGTCATTGCTCACACCGATGGGACAATACCGACTGCTACTTGATGGCACAACCATAATTCTGGAGTGCGCCAGAGGAGATGGGAATGCAAGGGAGATGGGAACTAGTAGCCGCGTCCAAACGCAGGTAAAAAATTAATGTAATAATATTTTAAAAAAATGTAATCTAGTCCACATGACCCCATCACAGACATGTTGCATGTGCCAGATATAAATAAAGACGACACGGCTAGTTTAGTTTCAATGATATAATTCAACATATGACGTTACTGTGCCTACATCTTTCTACTCCTCTTATTAGTCTGCTAGCCTATGCTGCATTAAGCATCAGTTGATGAGGATAAAAAAATATGATAAAATGGCAAATAAAACAATTTTTAAGCTTACCTTTCATCAGGAGAATCGTACAAAGATGAAATTGGCAGGGATTTATTATTTCTCCTACAGTTAGCCGAAAGATCCTCAGGAACATCCTCAATCACCCCTGCAACTTCTTCATATTCTAATACACCTCCATTATTTGCCCTTTCCTCCCCGTTCCGCTTACCCTTTTGTTTATTTTCACACCCTTTTCTCGCCGGCACCTCCACTTCTTCATAAATTGGCTGCTTACGTACGTTTTCCTCCGAGTTCTCATCACCATCTTCGAGCTGCTCTTCCGCCCGTTCTGGCTGAGAAGCCTTATTTTCTGCCACCGGGGTGTGAACAGGGACAATAGCATGTGTAACTGGGTTTTTGCGCAACCTCTTGATATGGCCGAATCCGCCACAACGTACGCATTTCCTTTTCCTAGCTCCCAGCCTTGGACCTTTATCGGTGGAGGCTTCGATCCTTAGCTTTCTAGGCCTCCCAGGTGTCCTCCTAAGAACTGGTGGTTGAAGTTTGAACCCTAGATCGACAATCTCCCAATCATTTTCATCGGCCATAGGTGGTACGTTTTCTGCATAAGTTGCAGCAAACTTGTCCATGGAGAAATAGTTGTCGACATAGTTCTCTATTTCAGCTCCATTACCTCTAAGCTTTAAGATGAAGTAAATTGCATGGTGACATGGCAGACCAGTAATCTGCCACTGCCTGCATGAACAAGTCTTGTTTCCAATGTCTACAGTGTACCTCCGTTCACTTCCACGCTTGTATTCTGCATAAACCTCAACCAATGTTCTGGAACTTCTGACCATCCTCATCTTTATCGTTCTCATTGCCCTGGTTCTTGCATTCAGTAACATAACCACCTTTGGAACTATTTTATGGCCTAAAAATTTTCTTGCACAAATTCTTTGCCGTAAATCTATCTTCACCATTATGCACTATCTCATTGCATCCAACAAAATAACAATTCCAAGTGTCTTCATGCCCAAAATCTTATCATTGAAACTCTCTGCCAAATTATTGCAAACAAAATCCACCTTGCTTAACTCACCAAACTTGCTTCTGGCCCATAGCTTGGTGTGATGTTCTTCAAGGTATTTTTTCACCTTTGGCACTACATACATGTTCTACAAGTAAGTAGCATGCATGCTTGGGGTGTATGTGTATGCTGATCGCCACAAGTCCTCTTCAAAGATCTTTCCTTTTAACTTCTTCATGAAGTTAGTAGCGAGGTGCCACATGCATTCCCTATGCTCAACCCAGAAACACAAAGATCAACAAAGATTCTCAAGACCCTCGGATGCACCAGTGTGTATCACCAAGCCTTCAGGGTGACCAATTACTTCACGTAGTCTCTGCATGAACCATGTTCAGCTTTCATTTGATTCACCCTCAAGAACAGCATAAGCTACAAGTAGAAGCCAATTATGCGCATCCAAAGCACAAGAAGAAGCAACATGTCCCCTGAACTTCCCTGTTAAAGAAGTTGCGCCTATTGCCAAGTATGACCTGCAGCCGTCTAGGAACCCCTTCCAGCATGCCTTCAGGCAGACAAAACATCTCCTGAAGCATATCTTATCTGCCTGCTTATACCTGACCCCCCTCGAGACCTTTTCTCTCCCTTTCACAACCTCGTAATCAATGTCAACAACACTACCAGGTGATGTTTTCTCTACCTGAGCTTTGAAACTATACAACATATGAAATGTTGGGGGGATACCCCCGGATAGGGTCACCCCGGGGTATAAAGGCCTAGTTAGCCGAGGTACGGCAAGGTCAAAGCAGGTGATGGCCGAGTCACCTCGAGGCAGGCTGAATCATGGGGTAACCCGGACCAGGGGATGTCCACCTAACTAGGTCTCAACCGACTTATATCATAAGTCGGTGAGATGTATCTAACTTGTATGCAGGTACAGGTATGGCCGGATCTACTAGGTATGATCCAGGTTATATCAAGCTTACAAGAGAAGGAAGGTCTCTCGCTGATCAAAGGGTGACCACATGACGCAGGCGTGGACGACAAAGGTGACGAAGCCTGTGTCGGATGACGCGGGTGCCGCAGAGGCTCACGTAGCGTCTGCATGGATGACGCTGGGTTAAAGTGACTCGGTCGGCTTACTATCTTGGGACGAGGCATATTCCTTGGAATATGCCTCCACGTATGCCCTAATTGGAGACCTATCCACCCCTATATAAGGAGGGCTAGGGCCTCTGTAGAAGGGGTTGGTCTTTGACTAGTTGATCTTTAGAGGTTTATGTTCTACGAGCAAGTTCCTGAGGGCTAGCTAGTGGTGAGAGTAAGAGAGATCCTTCTTCATCCTCTCCCCAATACAGCTCAAGGAGCACTTGTAAACCATGGAAGTAAATCAAATACAAAGCAACAGTGTGTGGAATCACCACACTATCCCTCCCTGGATTCCTCTAGTGCATCTTGTCCCCACCTTTAGCCTATCCATGGCATCTGCCGTGACACCACCACGACAGTTGGCGCCCACCGTGGGGCTAGCGGCGCTAGCAGGGGTGAAGATCCGGATGGGAAACCTCATCGGCACCGACGAACGCATCTTCTCCGGGCTCGTTCAGTGCTTTGCAGCGCTGGACTTTGTCAGCGACAACGCTGGCTGCTTCGGCAAGCGTCCTCTTCCGCGCAACGGCCTCTTTGTCAAGCTCAGCACGCACAAGATCTACGTTGCTGTCGATGTGTCGTGCGTTCACCCGCGGCACATCGTCGAAGGAGGCGAGCCTTCCCTTAGCACGGTTCGTGGGGCGCGTATCACTCGCTCCCCAGACCACGCCGAGGTGATGATGACTGTGTCTGGTGCTCGCGCAAGCAAGGATCCGGCACCAGATCCGGAGGTGACGCCTAAGGCACTGAGGAAAAGTAGAGGTCCTCCACTAGAGAGGCGAGAGAATGTGCGGCAGCAAGCGATGGATAGTTTGGCAAACCCAGTAGCAGCAGCGGTAGATCCAGCTCAGGCACAGGCCGAGCTAGAGGAAACTAGGCAAAAAATACTAGAGGGTGCAAAAAAGATAGCCGCGGCTCAGCAGTCGTTGAACATGACACTGCATGAGTACGCAAAGGCAAATAAAGTAGATGATGCAAAAGTGAAGGGGAGAAACCTCATGAGTGAAATGAACAGAGAGGGTGATACTAGGATTGAAGAATCAGAGAACTGTTTATCCGTGGGGTTGCCGAAGTATAGTACCCCGGCAAAAAATCTCAGAGCAGCAGATGTAGCTGCGTCCGAGTTAGAGGGTCTGACGGGTGAAGCCCGTCAGAGACAGCAAGATAGGGTCAATGAGTTGGTTCGGATCGCGAACAGGCAAAATGAGGAATTACTCAGGGCTAACCCAGAGAGGGCTGGGGCCTCCAAGATCGTTCATTCGGCGGTGGGTAACCCAGAGAAATCCGCTGGAGCTGCATCGTCTCCTCATGGTGGCCCTAGGAGAGAAGAGCTGGTAACCTCGGCTAGGAGGAATAAACAGATAGTCCTGTATGACCCGGCAAGAGCAGGGGAAGGAAAAGAAGTGTAGAGAAATGAGGATCGACGAAGTGTGAGCCGAGGTGAAGCTGGCCGAGGTAACCGCGACCAAGGCAATGCCGGTCAAGGGAATGCTGTAAACGGCAATGTCGGATAGCGTAATTCGGTAGGTGTAGGCCAACCGCAGCAGCGGGATATACCACGGCAAGAGCGTAGTGCCAGCCAAGGTATGCAATAGAGAGCGGCTCCATAGGAGCAAGATAGATACAATGACGGTGATTCGGAAATGGTGAACGCTAGGTATCCCAGGCCGGACTATCACGTGATAGGCTCAAGATTGGGAAGCAGGAATTTGATGCCTGGCGACGCCAGGTTAAAACTAGATCGACTGTATAGGTCGGAGCAAATTGAATGTCAAGTTCCTCCAGGTCCTGCGTGTTTTGGGCCTCGAATCATGAAGGAACCTCCGGTACCTACTTCCAATTACCTAGAGGCACAAAAACGTATGATGGCAGCACAAAGCCGGAGGATTGGTTGATTAACTATGCTACAGCTGTACAAATTGCTACAGGCAACTTGAGATGGGCAGTGAGATATGTACCCCAGATGTTGGAGGGGCCAGCGAGGGTATGGCTAAACAATTTGCCGCCCGGAAGTATTAACTGTTGGATCGATTTTGAGGAAATGTTTATCAGCAATTTCTCAAGTACGTATCAGAGGACGAATAGGCCACAGGCCCTAGCAATGTGCAAGCAGAAACCGAATGAGATAGACCGAGAGTTCCTGACCCGGTGGTGTACCATGCGAAACTCCTGTGAGGGTGTAATTGAGTCACAGGCCATAGCATGGCTTGCGCAAGGGTGCAGATATGCAAGCATGTTGTGGCAAAGATTGCAAAGGGATATGCCAACTACATTGGCAGAGACAATCCGGATCGCTGATTCGTATGCCTTGGGTGATCCGACTCAACCCAGGTTAATACCAAGTGAGTCAGACGAGGAATACTACCAGAGAGATGGAGCCGGATCATCCCAGAGGAATGACTACCGGGGTAAAAGAAGGGATGACAGACTGGATTACCGGTACAGTTCGCAACAAGTTGCTACTGTGAATCAAGATCAATCTGGTGCAGGAACCAACCAACATCAGAAAACTGGAGGACAACAATGGACTCCAAGAAATGATGGCAAGAAAACTTGGACGCCAGAGCAGAAGAAACAGTGGCAGGAAAAGAAGGACCGTCCGAGGTATACTTATGAGTCAATGCTAGATCAACCGTGTAAATTTCACACGCCAAATCCGAGTAACCCAGCGGGTCATACAACAAGGTAGTGTGAGTGGATGCGCAAGATAGAACAAGGTGGTTCGGGGAATGCTCAGGCACCTCGGAATGATCAACCTCGGCAGGAGTTACCCCGACAGCAATTGCTCTCCAGAGCGAACACACAACAGTTAATGTTGCCTCCCCCTCCGCCGAGGTATGACAACCATGAGAGAAGGGATGCAGTGCATCAAGTGGAAGACCAGCATCAACCGGATCAGAGGTACCCTGGAAACGAGGGAAGGAATGAGTACAGAGAACATCATCAGAGTGACTGTGTGTTTACCACAGAGGAAATAGATAGAAAGAGCTTGCAGCGTCGACACGTGGAGGTGAATGCGGTAATGCCCGCAGTGACGAGGTATATGCCATGGTCGGATCAGGAAATCACCTGGAGTATCAAGGATCACCCCAAGCTTATGCCAAGCCCCGGTACATATGCGTTAGTGCTGGACCCAACATTTATAGGGCCAAATATCAATGTGAGATTCTCTAAGGTGATGATAGATAATGGCAGTAGCATCAATATCATGTATGCGGATACGATGCGCAAGTTGGGTATCTCGGAGAACATGCTCCAGGCTACCAGAACGACTTTCCATGGCATTGTGCCAGGCATTTCTTGTGAGCCCATAGGCAAGGTCCGGGTTGACGTATTGTTCGGCACGCGAGATAACTGCTGAACTGATAATTTGGAGTTTGAAGTGGTGAACTTAGAAAGTGTGTATCACACGTTACTCGGTAGGCCAGCACTGAACAAGTTCATGGAAAGTTGTCACATTAGTTGTCTAAAGATCAAGTTGCCTGGGCCAAATGGAGTAATTACCATAGCTGGAGATTTCCGACGTTCCATTGAGTGTGCGTCAGCCGGGTCTAACCTAGCCGAGTCACTCGTGATTGCGCAAGAGAAAAGAAAGATACAGGAAGTGGCAGCATTGGCTCAGTCCGTGTAGCAGTATATGCCGGTGCTGAGTAACCCACATGGTAGTGTTTTGTTCCAGGTGACAAAAGATACCAAGAAAGTGCTTGTTGATGATATGTTCCTAGAGCGCACCGTAACAATTGGTGTCGGGTTAAATGATAAATAGTAAAGAGAGCTCGTCAACTTCCTCCGTGAGAATCGGGATATATTTGCTTGGTTCACACAGGACTTGCAAGGTGTTCCGAGGGAGTTGGCCGAGCACTCTTTGAATGTGAGACCCGGAGCAAAGACGGTGAAGCAACCTCTCCGCCGCTTCGCCAAAGATAGGAGAAAAGTCATAGGAGATGAGATAGCTCGGTTGTTAGCAGCTGGATTTATCATGGAAGTACTTTACCCGGATTGGCTGTCTAATCCGGTGCTGGTGGAGAAGAAGAAGGATGATCCGAATGTGGCAGTGGTTTGGCGTATGTGTATCGATTACACAAACCTAAATAAGGCGTGTCCAAAAGATCCATTTCCACTGCCAAGGATAGATCAAGTCATAGATTCAACTGCTAGGTGTGAACTATTGTCATTCATTGATGCATATTCTGGTTTCCACCAGATACCCCTGAATCCGGATGATCAAATAAAGACTGCATTTATCACCCCGTATGGGGCTTATTGCTATTGCACCATGCCATTTGGTTTACGTAATGCAGGGGCAACATACCAAAGATGTATGCAGAAATGCTGGCACGACCAAATTGGTCAAAATGTGCAGGTGTATGTGGATGATGTTGTTATCAAGACCAAGGAAAGCAAAACGCTCCTTGACGATATCAGGCAGACATTCACGAACCTAAGGAGGTTTCGGATGAAGCTTAACCCGGAAAAATGTACCTTCGGTGTGCCGGCTGGAAAATTACTCGGATTCCTCGTCTCCAGCCGAGGTATTGAAGTCAATCCAACTAAAATCCAGGCCATAGAGCGAATGGAACTGCCAAAGTGCCTTAACGATGTCCAGAAGTTCACTGGTTGCCTGGCATCATTAAATCGGTTTGTATGTCGGTTGGGAGAAAAGGCACTGCCTCTCTATCAACTCATGAAAAAGTCGGACAAGTTCATTTGGACGCCGCAGGCCAATGAAGCCTTTATCCAATTAAAGAAAATGTTAGCCACTGCACCAGTGTTAGCCTCTCCACTATCAAAGGAGCCAATGTTGCTCTATATAGCCGCAACCAACCGAGTTGTAAGTGCTGTAATTGTGGTAGAGCACGATGAAGAGGGTAAGTCAGTGCAAAGGCCAGTACATTACCTAAGCGAGGTATTATCCGCATTATCAGAAAGTGGCATATGGTGTGTACATGTCGGCTAAGAAGCTAAAACACTATTTTGAGGAGCACCCCATCAAAGTAATATGTGAAGCTCCCATATCCGAGATAACGAGTAACAAAGATGCAAGTGGCAGAATTGCAAAATGGGCAATTGAACTAGCCCCCTATGCGCCACAAGATGATGTAAGAGAAGCAATCAAGTCTCGTGTCAGGCCGACTTTTTTGTGGACTGGGCCGAGGTGAAATATGAACCACCACTACCAGATCCGAATTACTGGAGAATGCACTTTGACGGGTCAAAAACAAAAACCGGGTTAGGCGCCGGAGTAGTACTTACCTCGCCAAAAAATGACCAGCTGAAGTATGTGCTACAGATCCATTTCGCAGCATCAAACAATGTCGCCGAATATGAGGCACTTGTGCATGGGCTCAAAGTGGCAAAAGAAATTGGGATACGGCGGATCCCATGCTTTGGCAACTCGGATTTGGTAGTTCAGCAAGTGTCGGGGCTGTGGGACGCTCTTGATCCAAACATGGCATTATACAGATTCCATGTGCAGAAGATATCTGGTTATTTTGAGGGATGCGAATTTTGCCATGTACCCCAGGTGGAAAATGAGGCTGCCGACGTATTGTCGAAGCTTGGATCAACCCGACAAGCAATTCCACCGGTGTAGCATTAGAACACCTCGTAAAACCATCCATCAGCCGCCCCAAAACCGACTCAATTTACGCCCCGAGGATTCGAGTCCGAGCCGCACCCATGGACATTGACGGGAGATGGTACGTGAAACCCGGGATCGCCTCGGCGAACCCGGGATCGCTCATAAGACCCGGGACTGCTCAGCGTGATCCGGTTGAGGTTATGCCGGTGGATCAGATGGAAATTGATGAGGATGTGTTCCCAGTGCGAGCTGTACTAGCTTGGGCGTGGCCCATATTTCAATTCCTGAAAGATGAAACCTTACCCACTGAGGAGGTGTTGTCCAGGCAAACTCAGAGGAGAGCAAAGGCATACACGATCATCAATTCTGAGCTATACAAAATGAGTGTGACTAATGTCCTCCAGCGATGTGTTGACCCGGAAGAAGGGCTTGACATCCTCCGAGATATACATCAAGGGGAATGTGGGCATCATGCCTCGTCTAGAGCCTTGGTAGCAAAAGCTTTCCAGCATGGATTCTACTGGCCAAGTGCCTTAGAACAAGCAGAGGACTTGGTAAGAAAATGCAACGGTTGTCAGAGGTATGCTACCAAGAGACATATGCCAATGTCGGAGCTCAAGACCATACCAATCACCTGGCCATTTGCCGTATGGTTTTTGGACATGGTTGGCCCGTTCAAACCAGTGAGGGGAAATATGACTCACATTTTGTTCATGGTTGATAAATTTACAAAGTGGATTGAAGTAAAGCCAATAAGAAAATGTGATGGAGCTACGGCCGTGACATTTCTCAAAGACATCATCTTGAGATACGGTTATCCTCACAAGATTACAATGTATAATGGCACAAATTTTGCTGAAGGAGCATTTGCGCGATTCTGCCAGGATAAGAAGATCCGGCTAGATGTAGCCTCGGTAGCTCACCCTGCATCGAACGGACAAGTGGAAAGATCCAACAGATTAGTATTATCCGGGATAAAACCCCGGCTCATTGAGCCACTGTAGAGATCAGCGGGGTGCTAGATAGAAGAACTACCAGCAGTACTGTGGAGTTTAAGAACAACTCTGAATCGATCAACAGGCTATACGCCATTCTTTCTGGTATATGGGGCAGAAGCTGTATTACCAGCCGACATAGAGCATGACTCGCCTAGGGTCACCCAATACATAGAAGCCGAAGTGCAAGAAGCCCGGCAAAATGATGTTGATCTGCTGGAAGAAGCGAGAGAATTGGCATTGTCCAGATCCGCCATACATTAGCAAAATCTCCGACGCTATCATAGCCAGAAAGTAAACCCCCGAGTTTTCCGGGAAGGTGATCTGGTACTCCGGTTGGTACAACGTACTGCTGGCATGCACAAGTTATCCCCCCCGTGGGAAGGGCCATTCATTGTGAGCAAAGCATTGCACAATGATTCTTATTATCTTATCGATGCAAAACCACAGGAGAAGAACAAGGCGGACAGGTCCGGCGAGGAATCTAAGCGTCCATGGAATGTAGCTCTACTTCGTCCTTTCTACACTTAGTAGAGAAGTGTATGTACCCGAGTCTCTCATATGTCGGCATGTATACCGGCAATGAGTCTATCAATGAAATGTGGGCACCTTTGAGCAAAGAATCGGGACCGCCTTTGAAAATATTTGTTGTCTTCTGTATTTATTATTTGTACGTCGGCTGGTGTAAGTTGTTTCTACTTAAGCCGGATTAGTAGTGTGTGAGCACCAAGAACCCCACTCTTCGACTTGCTGCTGTCCAACAAGATTTGGCTTCATGGCAAGCAAGAGAACAAGTTTGGAATTGCATAGCACATGAAAAACGACTAAGGAAAGGAACTTAATCGAGCCGACGTTTGTTTTTTGGACTAACCTTATGCTTACTTTAAATTTGCTTTGCTGAATTATTTTGAGCTAAATCCTAAAGTTTCCAAGTATTGTTAAGACAATTTTTGAAGCTCGGACTCGTAAGTCATAAAACCGAACCAAAGTAGACACGAGCCGAGCCAAGAAATTGGAAGAACAAGAAAGTGAATCTCGGGAACAACGCCCAAGTCAATCCAGCATAAAAACTTAGTAGCAAAATATCACTTGTGTGCTTGATACAATTGCACCCGGCATACCGGGGATCTGATGAAATTTAAAGTGTTTATAATCAAGGAGCAGCAGGAGGAGGTAATTCGGCGCCAGTAGGTGCAGCCCTAGCCTCGGCTTCAGAATCATCTGCGTCTTCCTCGACATCCGATGCTTCGTCCTCTTCGTCCTCATCTGAATCATCTTCAACGTTTTCAGCATTTTCATCATCGGCGGCATCTAGGAAGCTTGGTCCCTCGTTCATTGATGAATGGGGGTGTATTGGATGAAGCTATGGGCGCAAGACTTGCGCCGAGCTACCCAATCCGGGTTAGTGGACCACCTTGATCTGGTGCACATGCGCTCAAGGAGTTTGAGGTCAATCTTCTCGTACCACGTAAGCACGTAGTGAAGAACGATCTCAGCTCCGGCGCGTCCAGCCGATTCTCTCCAGAGATCGAGCTGAGTCTCGCACTCCATGAGCTTGGCAAAAAGAACAGTGGTACTCTCTGGAGTATCTTCTTCAGGCCAAAAGACGTTGAAGATCTGGACTACTACGTCCAAGATATCCTTGCCGTAGTTCTTCACGATCTCGACTCGGTAGGACAAGCTGACTATCAAGTCCTCGAGATTAAGAGGAATGGTGCCAGGACCAGATGGAGTACCCCTCTGCCTGCGGAACTTGGTAACAACATTGGATGCAATGAAATTGCTCTCTGGGAATTTGCCTGAAAAAATAAGATAGGTGGAGTAAGTAAAGGAAGTAGACCCGGAAAGATCAACGTCGGCAGAAAAAAAAATTACCAGAAATATGGCTGTGAACCCGGGTCAGCTCCTTGGTGTAGTTGTCGCGCCTCTCCCGGAGTTACACAAGTTTAGCATTCGCCCACTCAAGATTGACGTTTGCCTCCTTAAGCAATTCTTGGTCATTGACGATCTGGAGGTTGAGGCGCTCGCGCTCTTCAGTAAAGTCCTGGCCTGCTTTCTCTAGTTCGGATTTGTGCTGCGCTTTGAGCTTCTTCATACCTGCTGTCGTGGTGGTGTCACGGCAGATGCCATGGATAGGCTAAAGGTGGGGACTAATACATGCTAGGGGAATCCAGGGAGGGATAGTAAAGTGATTCTCCACACAGAAGTTTATATTTGCTTTTCCTCCAAGGTTACCAATGCTCCTAGAGCTGTATTGGCGAGAGGAGGAAGAAGGAGCTCTCTTACTCTCGCTCACAGATCACCCTTACCACCAAAGCCCAATCAGAGAAATCGGAACCCCCTCTACAGAAGCCCTAGCCCTCCTTATATAGGGGGGGGCTAGGTCTCCACTTAGGGCATACGTGGAGGCATATTCCTAAGAATATGCCATCTCCCAAAGTAGTAAACCGACCGGGTTACTTTTCCCTTGCATCACACATGCAGTGGCTACGTGAGCCTCTGCGGCGCCCGCGTCAGTCGACATGGGCATCGTCACCCTTGTCGGCCACGCCTCGGTGGTCCTGCCCTCATCTGCTTCGCTCAGGCAGTACGTACCGGAGCTTCTTTTGACCAGCAAGATTCCTTCCTTCTCCTAGAAGCTAGATGTGACCCGGACCATAGTAGATCCGGCCACACCATTCCTGCATACAAGTTATACATGCACTTCCGACTTACTACTTAAGTCGGTTGAGACTTAGTTAGGCGATCACCCCTGGTCCGGGTTACCCCGTGATTCGGCCTGCCTTGAGGTGACCTGGCCTGCATTCGCTTTGGCCTTGCCGAACCTCGGCTAACTTGGCCTTTATACCCCGGCATGACCCTACCCGGGGGTATCCCCCCAACATCTGCCTTGAGCTTGGCAATCTCATCATCTTTGGTTCGGAGGAGGACAAGCTCATCATCTTTCTTTTTGAGTTCGACCTGGTGCTGCCCTGCTTGTTCGAGAAAATGCAGCATCATATCAGGCACGGGCACACTATCTTCAAGAGATGCTAAAATAGTTTGTTGACCCGGCAAAGCCGAGGTATGAATATTTTCCGAGCCAAGGAGAAAAGGAAATAGAGTGCGGAGGAAGGAAGCAAAAATGACTTACCCTTGATCTGCTCCAAGTTTTTCCTCATGATGGTATTCTCAGCCTCCACCCCAGCTGCGAAATCCGAATGATGGATTAGTTCGGCGGAAAAAGATGAAGAAAAACGGAAAAATGTCAAGGAGAAAACTTACCCCTTTTCTCGTGTTCGGCGAGAAGTGCAGTGTGCTTCGTGTGCAGCATCTTGTGAGTATCCAGGAGACGCTAAAACTCAGTGCTCCGGTGATTGGTGGTCACCTGAAAAGAGTACAAAAATATAGCTTAGTCTTGTGCATATTCGAAATGTACAAAACCCGGGCCAAGTGGAACTTAACCCGGCTCTAGGTGTGTGCATATTCGATGTGTACAAGATCCGTGCCAAGTGGAACTTAACCCGGCTCTAGGTGTGTGCATATTCGAAGTGTACAAGATCCGGGCCAAGTGGAACTTAACCTAGCTCTAGGTGTGTGCATATTCGAAGTGTACAAGATTCGGGCCAAGTGGAACTTAACCCGGCTCTAGGTGTGTGCATATTCGAAGTGTACAAAACCCGGGCCAAGTGGAACTTAACCTGGCTCTAGGTGTGTGCATATTCGAAGTGTACAAAACCCGGGCCAAGTGGAACTTAACTCGGCTCTAGGTGTGTGCATATTCGAAGTGTACAAAACCCGGGCCAAGTGGAACTTAACCCGGCTCTAGGTGTGTGCATATTCGAAGTGTACAAAATCCGGGCCAAGTGGAACTTAACCCGGATCTAGGTGTGTGCATATTCAAAGTGTACAAAACCCGGGCCAAGTGGAACTTAACCTGGCTCTAGGTGTGTGCATATTCGAAGTGCACAAGATCCGGGCCAAGTGGAACTTAGCCCGGCTCTAGGTGTGTGCATATTCGAAGTGCACAAGATCCGGGCCAAGTGGAACTTAACCAGGATCTAGGTGTGTGCATATTCGAAGTTATTAAGGAGCTACGTTAGTTTTCTAAGGAGCATCCGGCCGAGTAACAAGTTACTCCCCAGAGGCTCGGGGACTAATGGCTATATCAGTAATATCTACAACATGTTAAGGAAAAGACGAAGTAACGTACCTCCATCATTCGACCCGCAAGGTTAATTGCCTTGGCAGTAGTATTCATCTGCGTAGCAAATTCGGCGGGACCGAACTTCTCCGGGAGATCGTCATTATGGACGAACTCTGCCTTGTTCCAGTTATTTACAAACTCGATCAAGGTCAGAGGATATCGTTCGCTGCTAAGCATGTGAGGCGCCACTAGACCCTTAGCGTGGGCTTCTCTCCTCTCAACGTGGGCAACAACGGGGCTGGTGTGCAAAACGAGTTGCACATCAGCTGGCTCGGCAGGGGCGTCCTTCGGTGGTGGAGTCTTCTTCGAAAGCATGGACGCGAGTGTGCGCTGTCCAGCCTCGATTGACGCTGCCTTGGTGGCGTCAGGAGCCTTTTTGCCCATGGGCTACTGCTGAGAAGTTGAAGTTGCTGCAGTGGATTTTCCATTGGGAGCTGCCTTGGCGCTAGCCTTGGTGTTGCTGATGTCTTCTCGCTGAGCCTTAGAAGACTCGGACGAGGCGGAGGGGCTTGGTGCTGCTGCTGTTGCTTTTGCTGTTGCTACTGGTGCTGGAGCAGATGATGGTGCTGGTGCTGATCTCTGTTTCGGCGGAGGTGCTGAAGGAACCTCGGTGGTAGCTGGTTGTGGTGGAGCCGAAGTAGTGGCTGCCGCTGCCTCAGCAGAGCCAGTTTCCCCCGCTCCGAGGTTGCTCTCCTCTTGACGAGGTGGGCTAGAACTCGGAGCAGCCGCTGAACCCTCCTGAATGGGGCTCAACGGGCGTGAATCGTCACCATGAGGGGGAGAAGGACTGTGTCGGAGCGGCGAGGCAATGCTGGATCCACTCTATGGGACCTCCACCGTGGCCCTGCCGAATCAAATCATGTATGATGAGAAACTATAACAAAAGAAGAACAAGTGAATAGCAAAGGGAGAAGCGACTTACTCATCCGAAGTCAAGGGCTCCTTCGGCTTGCGAGCTCTCCGGGCCACGGCCTTAGTCGTGGCCTTGGTGGCGGCTTTGTCCATGGACTTCTTTCGCCTCTTAGCTTGCTGAGAAGGTCCGAAGGAAGAAGCAGATGCCGCCCCCCTCTTCTTCGGTGCGACCGGGACAGGCTCACCCATGGAAAGGGGAGGATCTTCATGGATCTACCCACCGGGGTTAGCTGATGTCAGAAAAGCATAAGAAAGGGGGACAGTGTCAAATGCCTCCATCACCTCAACGTCCGAATCATCTTCATCGTCGGGCCAATCTCTAATGTAAGAGAGTTTACCGGTGGGTCGCTTGGTCGCGTCCGCCATCGGCAGGAACATCTCCTAATCCAGCTCGTCCACATCCGAGGTGTCTCGATCAGGTTCCCATTTGAGAGAAGGCTTGGTGCCATCCTCAATGGTTTGCTGAAGAAACATCTAAGGGAAAGAAAAGACAAAGGGATTAAACCTACAACAAAAACCGACATATGATACAATTCGGAGAAAGTTTGGGGCACGAGACTTACCGCGGGGGGAAGCCTATCTCGGCAGAAGTGTTCGATCCCCCATGTCCACTCAGCCGAGAAGTCCTTCTTAGTGGTGAAGAGGGCCTTGACCCGGCAGAAGATCTCGGTGTTGCTCAACTCAAATGAGGAGGTCCGGTTGGGGTCACGGCCCTAGCTCATGTGGCAAACTTTATGTGTACGTTTCTGGAGGGGGGAGATCCGGTTGAGGACGAATGTAATCATTGCATCCTCGTTGCGCAACCCCAAGTCCTTCAGCTCCTGGAACCTTTTGTTGACTTGGTTCGCCAGGACGGTGGGCTTCTTGGGGACCACGTCCCACAAATCCGGATTGGGAGGACCCGGAGTGTAAGGGCGCAGCCGGATCAGATCTTCAGTTGTACCATTTTCGGACATAGAAGAAGGTTCGGGCCCAGCCCTTGCAGGAGTTAAGCCCCGTAACTCAGGGAAAGATAGACTGTTTCCGGGAGGAGATGGAAGCTGCGCCAAACTGCGTGAGCTGCTTGTCCTCCGGATTAAGCTGGATGTTCGGAATCACGTTCCGGCGAAGGCCAAAGAACCAGATCTAGAGCTCCTTCGTGGGCCACAGTCCGGCGTAGCCTTCAATGGTAGAAGCGAAGGAAGAGAGAGAGGTGATGGAATTACCCGGAAGATGATGCGGCTGAAGTTCATATGTGTTGAGCCAGTCGTTGAAGAAATCGCTTGCTGGGAGCCCGAATCCACGTTGGAAGTGGGAGAGGAATACCACATACTCACCCGGATTGGGTGAGGGGGCAAGCTCCGTAGCAGGAAGACACGCGATGACGCCCTCCGGGATGCGCCGGGTGCGGTATATCCAGTCAATATCGTCCTGGCAAACCCAGGACCCAGCCCAAGCGCCACGGTCGGCGTTCACCGTGTCCTCCTCTATTTCTTGCTCAGCAACGGCGAGCTCCTCTTTAGTCATCTCAAGATCACTGTCCTCACTGGCGCTAGCGGCGGTGGGTGACAGTGGCCTAGATAGGCGAGGACCCATGTCGGAAGAGATGCGGGGAGGTGGCGGCGACGCAGGTGCATGAGGAAACGATGCAGCGGCGTCGCAGCTACGCAAGTGCAGTGGCGGCGGCGTTCTCACTGGAGAGGACGAAGAAGAGGAAAGGGGGGCACGAGCGTGCGGAAAAGACCCAAGGGGCGCCCCCACCCCTATTTAACCATGCCCTTAAGGGGTAGTGGGATCGCGATGTGCGGGCGGGCCACACGGTGTGGCCGTGTATAACCCAGATCAACCAATCAGTAGCGAGCCACAGGAAGGGCCACAGGGCGCAAGAGATCCCATGGCGTGACGTTATGATGCAGTTAACAAGGAGGCGAGCATGATGTGACGTGTGCTACAGTAATAACTGACAATTACTGTGGCGGTTACTAGCGCAGGCCCTTAAAATGAGGCAAAAGTAATGATTAACCTCCACGTGGGGAAGCGTACAAGAGAAGGAAGAAGGATGAGTATGAGGTGACCCGGCCAGCGAGTGAAAACTCGGAATGTGCCAAGGGAAAGTAAACCTATCAAAATTCGGACTATGAGGTAACTCGGAAAGAGAGCCAGAGGCTCGATAAAATTGAACCTGTTTGGCCTTAGCGGCCAAAGCAACTAAGACCGCACCAGCTTCGGGGACTAATGTTGGGGGGATACCCCCGGATAGGGTCACGTCGTGGTATAAAGGCCGAGTTAGCCGAGGTACGGCAAGTTCAAAGCAGGTGCTGGCCGAGTCACCTCAAGGCACGCCGAATCATGGGGTAACCCGGACCAGGGGATGTCCACCTAACTGGGTCTCAGCCGATTTATATCGTAAGTCGGTGAGATATATCTAACTTGTATGCAGGTACAGGTATGGCCGGATCTACTAGGTACGATCTAGGTTATATCATGTTTACAAGAGAAGGAAGGTATCTCGCTGGTCAAAGGGTGACCACTGTATGTAGAGCGTGAGCGAAGCGGACAGAGGCCATGACCACCGAGGCGTGGCCAACAAAGGTGACGAAGCCTGTGTCAGATGACGCGGGCGCCGCAGAGGCTCAGGTAGCCTCTGCATGGATGACGCTGGGTTAAAGTAACCCGGTCGGCTTACTATTTTGGGAGGAGGCATATTCCTTGGAATATTCCTCCACGTATGCCCTAATTGGAGACCTAGCCACCCCTATATAAGGAGGGCTAGGGCCTCTATAGAAGGGGTTGGTCTTTGACTAGTTGATCTTTAGAGGTTTATGTTCGACGAGCAAGTTCCTGAGGGCTAGCTAGTGGTGAGAGTAAGAGAGTTCCTTCTTCCTCCTCTCCCCAATACAGCTCAAGGAGCACTTGTAAACTGTGGAAGTAAATCAAATACAAAGCAACTGTGTAATCACCACACTATCCCTCCCTGGATTCCTCTAGTGCATCTTGTCCCCACCTTTAGCCTATCCATGGCATCTGCCGTGACACCACCACGACATGAAAACTGTCATTCCACTTGCATTGAATGAAGTCTAGAGCCATCTCCTTCCGATCAAAGACTCTGTGGTAAGGAATCAGAACATTAAACTTTTTGCTAATCTTTGCTCTGAGTTCAGCAGGTCCAATGTTATGATCCTGCCTCACCCAGTCAAGTACAGTAGCAGCAATCCACTTGGTAGTCGCCGGTCTAATTTTACCACTTAAAGAAGTATTAGGGCAGTTGTGTTTCTTCATATTTACTTTGATCTACATTCGATAAGAATCCAAATAATTCAGAGCTAGTTATCAGCAGAATAAATATGAGAAAGACTGAAACTAAATGTAGCTATTGCAACCTGAAATGGGTGTCCACCCCGCATTGGAGATGCATGTAATCTCCATTTACACACATTACTTTCCCTACATTGCACCATAAATCTCTTTTGGTCGCTCTTTTCAATGATAAATTCGAACCCAACTCTGATTGCATAGGTTGCAACTGCATATCTACAGTCCTCCACATTATCAAAGACAGTCCCCTCATCAATTGTAGGATTGTCCCTGTCAAAGTGTATCACTGGCCTGTCCACGTATTCATCGTCGTATCTACATACCATTTCCACATCTTCACATTCCTCTTCCTCATCAGTCCCATAGTCAGGCTCAAAGTTCGAATCAACCAAATATTCCCTACTCTCCATCCTATCAGGGTCAGCAGCCACATCTAGATATGCTTTCTCATCATCATCCGCACCGCCACATGTTTCAGTGCCTTCATGCTCGCTTGACAAAGCATCATGCTCAAGGACCACGGGACTAGAAACGCTAATCGGGGTATGCAAAAAAGGAATCACAGTTCTTACCCTTCAATGTGGACGCACGACACCTTCTCCGGGCTCCATACCCCCAAAGCTCTGCACCCCGCTTCCTCTCCCCCCGTTTCATTGTCCTTTGTGCTCTAGACTTGCAGGAGATTTCGTGCTCTCCAGCCGTGCAGGACCCATATCCGTGCTCTCAAGCCTCGCAGGATCCATCTCCGAGCGGGATCCGGATCACCAGCGTTGTTGGGCCCCTAACCCAATGGCCAATTTGCGGTTTTCGTTTCCAGACGCGCCTGGGCGGTGGGCGGCTGCAAGGAGACAGGGCAGGGAGGGGAGGGGACGTGAGGGGATGGCAGGGAGGGGAGGGCGGGAGGACGACGGCCCAAGGGGACGACGAGAGCGGTGCACGACTGAGCGGAGTGGCCTCGGCAAGAGCAGCGGAGAGGAGCGGAGCAGAGCTGGTTGCGACAAAGCATGGAAAATTGCACAATAATGTGTTGGTGGGCGGCACCAGCCCTCGAGCCTAGGACGCGCGCCGTCGAAGGTGGAGGAGGTGGGCCTGCCAGTCAGAAAACATGCCACCTGTTAGCGCACTATGCACGGGGAGCACTTCACGGATTTTTTTAGCAGGTCCCACATGTCAGTTTGTTTGATCAAAACTTGCATGCAGTGCATGGCTGGTTCACGCGCTAGTTCAAAAAAAAATCCCGTTGATCCAAACTTGAATTGGTAGTTCTGTGTCTTCTCCCCCGCCTCCTCGTCTCCTCGCAGTGGCAGTTCCGCTTTGTCTCCTCGTCTCCTCGTAGTGGCAGTTTCGCTTCGTCTCCCTCGTCTGTTATCCTCTTCTTCTTCTCCTCGAAGTGGTAGTTCTTCTTTCTTCCTTGATCAAAACATTCCAGCACGTAAGCCATGGCTAGTAGCCGGATGAAGAGGAACTGGTCCGATCTCCCGGCCGACCCACTTCGCAAGATCATCGACTATTTGCTAGAGAAAGAGGAGTACGTCGACACTTATGCTGCTTGTCGGGAAGTCTGCACCGATTGGCGCCGCACTTTAAAGGTGCCCGAATTCCATCTCAACAACTGGATCATGATAGATCACACACTTCCAGACGTTGGCGACTTCACCTTCCTCAACCTCACCACTGGTCGTTGCTTCCGGACAAATCTAATGGACGTCCATCGCAGGTTCACATTCACATCCGATATTTATTGGTATTTTCCATTGTAAACATCTTAGTGCTAACTGATACCCTCTTCTTCCAAAAGATTCTACTTCATCGGTGTTTCTCGTGGCGTCATCGTGCTTGCTTAGAGGGTGGAGCTGTACCAGATTCGGCTTCTGAACCCAATCACTCATAAGTCTAATACTAAGTTTCAAGCACACATACCATCTGATCTTCTGCAATCTGTCGTCGTGACGAAGTCCCCGACGATGGTGTTCGTTTGCACTGATTATCTAGATCATATTGCATGGGCCGATGAGAGCACCCCAACGGGGCAAATCAATGGATCATTTGGAGAAGGATTGTATTCGCCACCTCCTGATACGCTTCTAGTCTGCATGACGGCATTCCGAGGGGAAGTATATGCATTAATTGAGAATGGAGACATCTTGTCGACCAACATCCAGTTAGAGCAGCACGCGAGCACTGTCACGATGGCCAAACTAATTTTGGCCCTAGTCTTTGAACAGGTACGCAGAACCTACAATTTTTACCTTGTGGAGTCGGATGGTGATCTGCTTCTTGTGTTGAACGGGGATTTTTCCAAACGGCAACCGGTGTTGTACCGGGTGGACACGGAGAACCACTCTCTCGAGGCCGTCGGCGACATTGGAAGTCGTTCCCTCTTTGTTGGTTACAATCGGTCTATCTCCATTGACACCAGGTTACACCCCACAGTCAA
This sequence comes from Avena insularis, assembly GCA_023614405.1. Taxonomy (NCBI): domain Eukaryota; kingdom Viridiplantae; phylum Streptophyta; class Magnoliopsida; order Poales; family Poaceae; genus Avena; species Avena insularis. Next base: position 910,503 of record JAJUPC010000120.1, on the reverse strand, counting down.
ACCCGGTTGCATATACTACAGGAATTATATCAGATTGTACGATCATGAGGTTCAAGCCTGGGAAGAGGAACCAACAATGCTAATGTATGGCTTAAGTTTGGAACATACACCGAGGCCTTACCCTCTGGACGAGATACTGGCAGCACACTACAGACGGAGAGAGTTCTCTGAACATGTGTTGCAGCACGCGTTAGCCGCCGACGATGAAATATATAGGGGAGAATGAATCCTATATTCATCCTAGGTTATTTGCTAGTATTTTTTAGGTCTATTATTCGAAGTAGAAATTTGTACTATATTTATATTATTTTGATCAGCAGTATGCGTATTACCTTTCAGACAAAATTGTAATGTATTTAATTTTAGTACTTTCAGAATTCAAAGTATTTATTTTTAGCTTCTTTCAGAATTCTCTGTGTTTAACATGGGCATCAGCTCAGCGCCGGAATTCAGGGTCCACATGGAAAATTGCACAATAATGTGTTTGTGGGCGGCACCACCCCTCGAACCTGGGATGCGCGCCATCGAAGGTGGAGGGGGCGGGCCCGCCAGTCAGAAAACATGCCACGTTGGCATCCCCTGTTTCTGATGCCCTTTAAAAAAAGAAAACACGCCACGTCGTTATCCCCTGTTTCTAATGGTGTTGCTACACTCAATGGTACATGGTGGCATATAAATAATATCGTATAAACATAAGGGCACAGTCGTCAACATTTCTAAAATGAAACCCGGTCACGTCTCCTACCTGTCCTGGTACATTGCCTGATGAGGTGGATAGCCACGACCAATCTTTTTAATACGTTCGCACTCTTATGCTGAGAAGGGAAATAAAGATTGAGTTGTTAATGCAACGAGTGTCAAATTATTACCCTCTAAGGAAATGGGAAATGGTTATTTTCATGCGTGCCCATAGTCCAAACTCATCGCCTTTTCACTCCCTTCTCCGACTAACCACAGTTCACCTTGCACAGCTCCTCTCGGCCGCACCAACTAGGGTAACATGGTTCCCGCTTCTAAGCAGCCACCGCTTGACATACCGCCAAAATTGGGGTATTTAGCCCCTCTAAGGAAGGCCATGAAGCTCTACTTCAAGGCCGGTCTCCCATTGCCCTGCCAGGCGGATGATTCCCCGAATGTGCTGAATCGGCCGCGACGGCATCTGTGGCGTTGTCGGCGCCAGATGAGGCAAGCAGGGCCAAGAGAGCGATGTGGAGAAATCGCGCGGCGGCATTACGGCATGCTCTAGGCAGTGGGAACAAGGTACGTATCAAATCTTTCACGAGAGCATGCCGCTGCCGAGGGTACACACTCTCGAACAGGGCAGCGCCATGGTCTAGGAACTCTCGCGTCCATGCTTCGGCACGGACTACCTTATCTCAGTAGGGGAGGCTGGGAGCACGCCGTCTACGGCAAAGATGCTCCATCCTACGCACTGTTGGAGGCCGTACCATGGCAGTGACCAAGCGTCTACACTCAGCATGCTGGATTGCTCGACAGCCAGAGCCAGCGGTGGGCATCAGCTCAGCCCCGAAATTCAGGTTCGAGTTCACACGGACCTACGATCCCGAGAAGGAGATGCCGAATTTCAGTTTCGAAGAAATCGTTGCGGCAGCGCAGATGGTCCAACTGAATCGGGACTAGCGCACGCAAATCGCTCGTGCATGAACGATGCAGATTTATTGTAGTTTGGCAGGAAGGCAATACATCAGTTTGGGTTAAATGATCAAAGAACTTATGTCCTCTCAAGGCAATTGCCAGCCAACTTTTCTGGTGGAGATTTGTAGTTTCTTCAGTGTAGAATAGTTAAGTTCAGACTGAAGAATGGCTTTTGTAGATGAAATGCTGACGAATTGTTCTACAAACTAGTAGGAAGTTTAGCCCACTTTTGTGCAGGTATAAGACCCTTTTGTATAGAAGTACTACTGTTGTAAGCAAATACTATCAAGTATCTATTTCCTCCAATTACTAGGCGTGGTTCAATCCAGTTAACTGGCATCTTTTATCCTGCATACAGATTTTATGCGTCTGTGCTGTAAACCATTTTTCCTTTGTCTTGTGTTGCCTGCAAAATGGTCCTGCAGTTCAACGTGTTACAAATGTATCTACCTTGTACTTGAAGAGGAGATGGACTACATTTTCCTGGCATCCACAGTATTGACATTTCTCATTGCCAGACCACCCTCTTTTCATGAGGTTGTCCTTAGTTATTCATAGAAATTATAAAGCACGAAGTTCAACTACATCGATTCAAACTATTACACACACACACACACTACATCAAATTCATTACCCACACATACTACATCGGTTCAAACTATTACACACACATACTGAAGGGAATATGCCCGAGAGGCAATAATAAAATGGTTATTATCTTATTCCATGTTTATGATAAATGTTTATTTTGCATGCTATAATTGTATTGATCAGAAACATCAATACATGTGTGTTTAATAAACAAAAAGGGTTCCTAGTTATGCCTCTCTTATAGACTAGCTCGTTGATTAACAAGATGATCAAGGTTTCCTGATCATGGATATTGGATGTTGTTAATAACGAGGTCACAACATTGGTGGAATGATGTGATGAACATTCATCCAAAGTATAGCATTACAATCAAGTCATTATGTTTATATTGCTATAACATCATACGAAGTAATCTTTATCCTTAGACGATGAGATCATGTTAATTGCTAACACTGGAAGAGTATCTTGATAACATCAAACATCACACCGTAACAGGGTGACTATAAAGATGGGTTCAGTGCTACGAAGGTGTTATGTTGAGGCTCATGTATCAAGAGTGGAATTTGTCAATCCCGATGACGGATAGATATACTCTGGGCCCTCTCGGTGATATCACATTAAGATAGCTTGCAAGCAAGTGATGTGATCAGTAGAATGTTATATCACGGGAACAAGAAAAGAGTGCATGTCGGTAACGAGATCAAACTAGGTATGGAGATACCGATGATCGAATCTCGGACATGTAATATATGCGAGACAAAGGGATTTAGTTACTAGCGTTAAAGGTTCTCACGATCACAGAAGTCATTGTTGAATGTGTAGGAGTCAGTATGGATCTCCAGATCCCGCTTCTGATTATTGATCTGAGAAGGGCCTCGATCATGTCTGCATTATTTGCGAACCATAAGGTGACACACTTAAGGGATACCAACACCATTTGGAGCAAATATGTTTCATATAAAGATTTAAGAAAGCGCTGGAATTATTTCAATAGACACCGAAACTGTTTCGGGTGAAATTGCTGAAATTGCTTCTGCATGTAATATTGAAATGTTGCAGGGGGTTTTATGTGAATGTTTGTTAATTAAAGTAATTAACAAAATTCTGAATAAAAATAATAAAAGAGTTTTATTAAATGAGAGAGCATTAAATTTGGAGAAATTTAATGCATTTAAAGTGGAGACTTTAAAAGAGAATGTGAAGGGGAAAATTTATGTGGAGGGAGTTACCACCACATGAATGAGGAGGTGAAGGGTCACCCCTTGAGGCGCCGGCCATGGGGAGGGGTACCCTCCCCTCCTCCTATAAAAGGCCCCCCTCACACCCCTTCTTCCTCACACCTCCTCGTGAAGGATCTCTCTCCCCCTCTAGTATTATTCCCCCATGGTCTCGGATTAGCGAGATACATGTTCTCGATGACTTTATCTAGAAAGGAGTTGCTGCTTCTGCTGCTTTGCTGGAGCGAGGGATGGAGGTTGTCGGGGTACCGAACGTGTGTGCGATCATGGATGCACCGCTGCTTTGTGGTGCTGGACTTGGTGGTGCTGGAGCTGGATCTGAAGGACGTGCTGGAGCCGGACCTTCTCGGACTTCCTCACGATCTTGAGATCGGCAAGTGTACGACTACATCAACCATGATTTCCTACTTGTTAACAAAACTCGTTGTCTTCGAGGGTAAGTCTCGATGAATGTATGTCCACCCGTTGCTTTGTACCTAGTAGATAGATCTTGGCGTGTAGTTCTCATCGTAGGAAAAATTTTGTTTTCTATGTTGCGGACCCAACACATACTACTTCAAACTATTACACACATGTACTACATCGATTCAAACTATTACACATTTTTAGTCGATGCTAACTTCCTGCTATGCTCTCCATACTACAAATTCATTAGCCACACATACCACGGCAATTCAGTAGAGCTCTGTCTTCACTCGAGGGAAATCAGAACCACCAGTTCGTCCAAGCCCGGTTCCCCCACCGAAACTGTGTGCGCCGTCGTGAAACGGTGATGGTCATGTGCCATCGATCCTTCCAGGCCAACACTGCAGGCGACGAGGATGCTTTCTACCAGCCTCTTCGGGGCCCTGAATGCCATGTACCGATTACAGAACCTCCTCCGGGTGGATGATGACCGGGTGCTTCCAGAAAAGTGATGACCCACAAGTATAGGGGGTGTATCGCAGTATTTTCGATAAGTAAGAGTGTCGAACCCAACGAGGAGCAGAAGGTGCTGGCTAGTGGTATGGATCAGGAATTCTCTGCAAATACTTAGCAAACGGATTTTTAGGGGTTTTCGATAAAGCAAGTAAACAAAGTACGAGTAAATAAAAGACAGTAGGAATAAATGCAGCAAGTGGCCCAATCCTTTATGCAGCAAAGGACAAGCCGGTTGTATTTCTATAGATGACCAAACGTTCTCGGTGGGAAGACTATCAAGTGCTTTCGCTTCATATAGCTGATTAATCTTCTCTAGCTTGCTAAGTGTTGTGTGGGTGAACCTGTGCTAATGTACCGCCCCATCCAAGACTAATACATACTTGTGATTATACCCCTTGCAAACATCCGTAAGTACAAGAAAGTAATTAAGGTAGAAACCTAACCACAGCTTTAAACTCTAAGAACCTTACGTCCCTTGTGCAATGGTTTCCTAACGGGGGTTCAGGTTTCTGTCACTCCGGCAACCCCTACGATTAGTAGCCAAATACACAATGCATTCCCCTAGGCCCATATAGGTGAAGTGTCATGTAGTCAATGTTCACATGACACCACTAGAAGAAGTACACCACAACTTAAATAACAATCTATTGAATCTTTCTCAACACAACTCCACTACTAACAACAAGACTTCTCCCATGTCCTCAAGAACAAAACGAACTACTCGCAAGACATCATATGGATCATGATCAGAGATGGAATAATTATGTATAACAATCTGAACATAAACAATAATTCAATGGTTCACTCAATAGCATCAACTACAAAGAGTAATCAACACCAGGAAAGTTTCCCCTATGAACTATAGCAAGATTCAACACAATTGTTACAGCAATATGGAGATGGTGATGAGGGTGCTGATGGTGGTGGTGATGATGATGATGATGATCCCGATGAAGTCCATCTTGATGGTGGTGTTGATGGCGACGATCTCCCCTCTCCGGGAAGGAATTCCCCCGGCAAAAATCTGTCTGCCAGAGAGATCTTTCTCTCTCGGTGTTTTCCGCCCCGCAGAGGCGGTGGAATCTTTCTGTGGTCACTCCCCTAGTCTTAGGGTTTCGGGAGGATGATATACGCCAGAGGGGAGAGGCTGGAGTGGGCCAGGGCGACCACACCACCTCTAGGCGCTGGCTAGGCCTGCCCGCGCCATGGGGTGGTGTGGGCCCCCTATGGCCCACCTCCACTCCATCTTTTGGCATCCTTAGTCTTCTGGAAAAATAGGATTTTCCATATATTTTCCTAGATTTTCTGATCTTCGTGAATTTTGCCTCCAAACAGCACCTTTTCCATCAGAATCCTAACTGCAGCGGTCCATGCTCCAAAAGTCATCAACCATGCAAAAATAGATGAAATAACATAAGTATCACCTCTCAGTACGAAATATATCAATGAATAATAGTGAATTAAGACATAGAATAGTGATGCAAAATGGACGTATCAACTCCCCCCAAGCTTAGACTTCGCTTGTCCCCAAGCGAAACTGAGCTCAATAAACATGACTTCAAGTTTATGGAGTGAAGAGTCGATAAAAGAATACAGACAAGAAGCATCACATTCATCAAATACATAGATCACAATAGAAGACAACTCACTATTATATAACTCATCTTGCAATGAGTAAAGGAAACACTATAAAGATACATAAAGTGAATCATAATTGGTAATGGCAAACTTAGCTCTTGGTCGAAGAATAGTTGATAATTTGCTGGAGTTCACAAATAGCTGGATTTTCAATGATAGCTTTCAAAGTAGTAAACTTCAAGATAGGGGCAATGTGCAAAACAAGGAACATAAGACATGATTGCATAATTCATCATATGAATGAATGAAACACAACAACTCAAAATACTTGCTAAGATAGAAGGGAGTAGGTTTACTGACTCAACTACAAAGTAAAAGAAAGGCCCTTCAAAGAGGGAAGCAGGGATTGCAAGTCTCATAAAGAGCTCCCAAAAATTATGATACTTACTAGCTTCCAGCTCTCATTGCCCCTATCATAGGCATGTTTAGGTGATTAAGGTTAAAGTGATCAAAAAATGAGGATATGCATTGACAAGTTGTAAGTTGAGAATCTCATGTCCCTTGAATACGAGGGCCGCTCCTCATGCTACTCAAGTTTAGTCACCGGTAAGTTCTTGTCATCGTAAGCATATGTGTATCATTGAGAACCGCCAACGGGGTACCCCTTGCCCGATGATACGGAAGAATCCCCATATCAAAATGACAAGGCAAGCAGACAACAGGTATCTCAGCAATCTTTTTATTTACCATGGGAATATGGTGCTTTTTTCTTTATTTCCTCTTTTCATAATATCTCTTTTTTTCCTTTTTCTCTTTTTTCTCAATCTCTATCTCTTTTTTTATAAGAAGAATGCTTCATAGATACTCGTTATGGTTACGCTGCAGGTTTCCACCATGTCAGCATGGATTAGACCAGCCCAAAGTGCTTTCTCTAACACATATGCATAACTCCATGGACTTACAAGCTCCCTTTTATTTCACACCGGCGACATCCATAGACAAAAGAACATGATATCAACTTGGTACAAAGTACTGTGCAATGTTGAAAGCGTTCCCATGACAAGATGGTTACGCTAATTCACAACTTACAAAGCGCAAGCATATACGCAACATAGGTGAGCACAATGGTTCAAGTTTATTAATTGCAAGAAAGTAAAGTGTGCCATCAAGTTCGTGACAGCTTTAATCACTAATTTTCACATAACAAGTTTAATTTGGGAGGTAGATAAAACAAGAATTTACTTGGAATAGCAATAATTCTACTAGGTAGGTATGGTGGACACAAATGGCAAAGGTTTTGGTTTAAAGGGGGTGGATGCACGAGAAGAATACCCTCTCAGTACAGGTTTTTGGCTAGCAAGGCTGAGGTAGCAAGTATAAGAGTTGAAGGAAACAAACAAACATACAAGTGATAAAGACAAACATGCAATCTTCCTTGGAAGCCCAAAAGATCTTAACTAGAGAATACTAGACTTATGGGCAAATCAAGAAAGAAAGATGATGAAATTATTTTTCTCTAGAGTACTTCTATCTTTTTCTTTTCAACTCTCAAAAAGGTGTTGCTACTAACCGAGCCAGGTTTGCCAAAACCAACTAAATTAACTCAATGATCCCAGAGTGCTACCAATACTAACAGCAAGATCAATCATATAACCACGAATTGAAAACTAATATAAGCTATGCAAAAGAGTGAATGATAGAACTTCTCATTAATATTCCAAAACGGAAACTCACACCAAGGGATACATATCTAATTAGAGAGGGGACACTTCCATAATGCAAACCATACTACATAATAACTCCTATATTCACGATATGACTCTACTAATAAGGTAAAAAGATAGAAGATAGTGATGTGATACCGCGGCACTCCCCCAAGCTTGGAACAAACCAAGGGGATGCCAAACCTGATGACGAATTACTCCTTAGGTGGTGGTGGTATCCTCTCGTTGAGCTCTCTGATCAGTTTCCCCAAGTCCTCAATCTCGAAGGTGAGAGTACGAATCAGCTGTGAGTTTTGCTCAATGCGGCTCATGATCATGTCGTGTTGAGAATTCCAGCTCTTGTTATTCTTTCCCCACTCTTCCTCCTTGAAGTCTTCTTTTCCTGCATGGCTAGAATGAGGCAAATCCCAATTGGAGGGTAATTTCCCCTTGGGCATATTCTGGTATTGATGCTCATGGATAAGGGTATGGAAATGATTCTTGGTGCGTGGAGGAAGTGACCAGGGATCTGAACGGTGATGAGGAGGCTTCCCTCCAATGGCTGGATTTTCCACCACTCCAATGCTTGCAATGGTAGTGCCTGTGTGCGGGTGTTGGCCTTGCTCCTCTTCACCTTCACTCTTGGTATCCTTCTCCTTCCCAGGGTCTTGGGGGTCTTCCTCCATGGGCTCCTTCCCCTTATCCTTGGCGGACACCATTGTGCTTCTAAGCTCTCAAAGAGTATGTCCTGACTGAAACAGATCGAAACAAAAACATGACGAAAACACAATATACGAACCTCGGAAGATCCGGGGGTTTATATATTACGAAGTTTCACATCAAAAGGAAGGTACTAGGAGAAAACGAGTCGGAGGCGGAGTCCTAGGTGGCCTCACCACCTGGTGGCGCGGCCAAGGGTGGGCCTACGCCATGGGGTGGTGTGAACTACCCTGGCTCCATTTCTGTCCCTTTTTCGCTTCGTAGCTTTCCTTATTGACTGAAAACTGCAAAAATATAGTTGGATTGTATTTTCGTGGAACTTTTCTTACCAGAACTGTTACCTATTTGGAAACGGACTCTGCAGGTCTCTGAATTTGGTATATAGTAGATTCTTACGGAGTTATAACTTGAAACGCATCAATATCTTCATCTTCCTACACTTATTACTTGAGTCATAAAACCCTTCTCTTCCTTATTACACCATTATCTCCACTTCCTAGAAATTTCTTTCACACAAAACTTCACACAGTTCTCATTAGCAACATTAGTATAAGTGAAGTGATAAAACCTTTTGAGTCCAACTTCACTGAAAACCAACAAAATATAAGCTACTGTAGCAACTCCTTCCGAAAACCCAAAAAGAATTCAAAAAGGAAATCGAATAAAGAAGCAAATGCAAGATTGGCTAAATCTGTCAAAACAGACCAGCAGGTAAAGATCAATCTTTTCGAAAATCTTCTGTTGCTCAAATCAAAAAGTGCAAAACTAACGAAAGTTAAATAACACCCTGGGGCAGAAGCACAAAAAATTACAGCTCAATTCAACATACAGAGATCTCTCAGGAATTTTTACGGTGAAGCACAAAAATCTGTTTCGGGACAGCAACTACCTCAAATATTACTTCTCTCTCATTAGAGGTTGATCTTGACACGAAAACCAAACAAAACGGATAAGGAGCGGTTATTACCGAAGTAATAACTTCCAAGACTCAAATAAACAAAAACAAACTGAAAGCAAAAACAAATTGGGTTGTCTCCCATAAAGCTCTTTCTTTATAGCCATTAAGATGGGCATGATATTTTTGAAGAAGCTCTCATAGGGAAATGAATTGAAGTGAAAGAGAGCATTAAGAAGCAAAAACACACACACATTTAAGTCTAACCCACTTCCTATGCAAGGGAATTTTGTAAACAAACAAGTTGTTGAAACCAGGGGCAACTTGCATAAGAAGGCAAAAGGAGTGCAACATAAAAACTTTCAGCATAAAGCGAGGAAACTTGATATTATTGAGATACATAAGAACAATTTTCCCTCTCTCATAGTAACTTTCAGTATCATGCATAAACTTAACAATATATCTATCACAAGGAATATCATAGCAATGATCACTTATTCTAACAGAAAACACGGGAATACTAGCTCTCATAACACTATTTTGTGAAACAATATTAGAGGTATCCTTACAGAGGATAGTGTGTCCCTCTTTTTCATATTTAGCAACAAAGTCTTTCACATTTGCTACTATAGGTTCATCAACCATTTGTTTATCAGGTTCAATAGCTTTACTCATACTTTAATTAACCATACTAGCTATCATAGAATGTTCCTTTACCTTAACTGGAAAAGGCATTTTCTCCATAGAATGTTCAGGTAAAACATGATTAGCAGTATAAACTTCAGTACTTCTCGCAGGAACACTCTTAACAATATCTTTATAAGGTTCATGATACTTATTCCACTTCTTTTTAGGCACTTAAATGTAAGAAGCAAAAGCCTTAAAATAAGAAGCAATGGCTTGAGAGTCTAGACCATAAGCATTTTTAATCTTTTGAAAGTCATCAGTTCCCATAAAAGATTCAATGCATTCATAATCATAATTTATACCTGACATTCTACCTTTGTCATTCTCCCAAGCTTCAGCATTGTCTTGAATATGGTCTAGAAGGTCCCATTTAGCTTCTTCTTCCATGCGAGTGAATGATCCAACACAAGAAGCATCCAATAAATCTTTATCATGTAGAGGGAGCCCTGCATAGAAGTTATTGATAATAATATTGTTGGGGAGCTCATGAATGGGACATTTGAGCATTAGTAACTTCAATCTCCCCTAAGCTTGAGCTGTACTCTCTCCATCAAGAGGCCAAAAGTTGTATATTTGATTCCTATCTTTATGAATCTCACTAGGAGGATAAAACTTTGAATAAAAGAGAGGCACTATTTCCTCCCATTCTAGAGCTTGACCATTCTTCAGCATCTTATACCATTCCTCGGCTCTTCCTTTCAGTGATAATGAGAATAACTTCTTCTTAACTTGATCTATAGTAATACCTGCACACTTGAACAACCCGCATAATTCGTGTATAAAGAGTAAATGATCACCGGGATGGACAGTTCCATCCCCAACATAGTAGTTATCCATAACACGATCAATAATTCTTGTAAGTATTTTGAAAACATCTTTCTCAGCAGGTGGTGGCTTATGTACTACCTTAGCAGTGGTAGTAGCATTACCAAATAAGAAACTCAGCGAATTATCCATAACGAAAATAAAGCAACTTGCAAAAGTAAACAATACTCACACTAGAAGTTTCCTTTACCAGTTCCACTCTCTAATAGCGCTTCACTCCCCGGCAATGGTGCCAGAAAATATTCTTGATGACCCACAAGTATAGGGGGTGTATCGCAGTATTTTTGATAATTAAGAGTGTCGAACCCAACGAGGAGCAGAAGGTGCTGGCTAGTGGTATGGATCAGGAATTCTCTGCAAATACTTAGCAAACGGATTTTTAGGGGTTTTCGATAAAGCAAGTAAAAAAAGTACGAGTAAATAAAAGATAGTAGGAATAAATGCAGCAAGTGGCCCAATCCTTTATGCAGCAAAGGACAAGCTGGTTGTATTTCTATAGATGACCAAACATTCTCCGTGGGAAGACTGTCAAGTGCTTTCGCTTCATATAGCTGATTAATATTCTCTAGCTTGCTAAGTGTTGTGTGGGTGAACCTGTGCTAATGCACCGCCCCATCCAAGACTAATACATACTTGTGATTATACCCCTTGCAAACATCCGTAAGTACAAGAAAGTAATTAAGGTAGAAACCTAACCACAGCTTTAAACTCTAAGACCCTTACGTCCCTTGTGCAATGGTTTCCTAACGGGGGTTCAGGTTTCTGTCACTCCGGCAACCCCTACGATTAGTAGCCAAATACACAATGCATTCCCCTAGGCCCATATAGGTGAAGTATCACGTAGTCGACGTTCACATGACACCACTAGAAGAAGTACACCACAACTTAAATAACAATCTATTGAATCTTTCTCAATACAACTCCACTACTAACAACAAGACTTCTCCCATGTCCTCAAGAACAAAACGAACTACTCACAAGACATCATATGGATCATGATCAGAGATGGAATAATTATGTATAACAATCTGGACATAAACAATAATTCAATGGTTCACTCAATAGCATCAACTACAAAGAGTAATCAACACTAGGAAAGTTTCCCCTATGAACTATAGCAAGATTCAACACAATTGTTACAGCAATATGGAGATGGTGATGAGGGTGTTGATGGTGGTGATGATGATGATGATGATCCCGATGAAGTCCAGCTTGATGGTGGTGTTGATGGCGACGATCTCCCCTCTCCGGGAAGGAATTCCCCCGGCAGAAATCTGTCTGCCAGATAGATCTTTCTCTCTCGATGTTTTCCGCCCCGCAGAGGCGGCGGAATCTTTCTGTGGTTTCTCCCCTAGTTTTAGGGTTTCGGGAGGATGATATACGCAGAGGGAAGAGGCTGGAGTGGGCCAGGGCGGCCACACCACCTCTAGGCACGGCCTAGGCCTGCACGCGCCATGGGGTGGTGTGGGCCCCCTATGGCCCACCTCCACTCCATCTTTTGGCATCCTTAGTCTTCTGGAAAAATAGGATTTTCCATATATTTTCCTAGATTTTCTGATCTTCGCGAATTTTGCCTCCAAACAGCACCTTTTCCATCAGAATCCTGACTGCAGCGGTCCATGCTCCAAAAGTCATCAACCATGCAAAAATAGATGAAATAACATAAGTATCACCTCTCAGTACGAAATATATCAATAAATAATAGTGAATTAAGACATAGAATAGTGATGCAAAATGGAAGTATCAAAAAGCTATCGCCCTGTCCTGCTTGGAATATGCACCTCGTACATCTTAGGAACAGCGTCAGGATCTTTCAGCCACGCCTTTACCTCGATGACCCATCTGTCGCTCGGTGGCACGATTTCCACCAGCTCACCGCCAAGGCTACTGACGACCTTCTTGAGGGCCTCCAGCTCCCAAGCATCCAATGGGAGGCTGTCAGAGCCAAGTTTGGAGAAGAAACGAAGCTGGCCCAAGCGATCGTCCCACCCACAGGTGCGATGCCAACGCATGAAGCTCATTTTCTCCCTGCAGCACTCGAAAGAACAGGAAGAATGCAGAACACGCTCGGTGTCTGAGCTGTGCTCGAACGGGACGACAAAATCGAAAGGCGGCGCGCATACCTGAATGTTGACCTCATTTCGTCTGATCCCAAAGCGATACCTGAAAGCCGACAGCAACTCTACCAGCGACACAGCGGGACGGACGCCTAGCACGGTGGCCATGAGAGCGTGGTCATCGAACTGTTGTGCCAGGGCTACCATGCCTGGGGTGAGCGGCAGCACGCAACTTCCCGAGGCTGGTCGCCGGCCTAGATCACCCGACGGGACGTGCTTCGCAGTGCGAGAAGGACTAGCCAGAGGCGAGATATTAGTCTGGGGACACGAAGCTCCGATACGGCGGACGATGCAACGGTGACGGCTGCGAGCTTCGATCAGAGGCGTGGGAGGTTGACCGAACATGGCGGGGACGCAAATTAGAGCAACTGCGAGCTCCAATCTGAGATGAGCAGCCAGAGCTGAGCAAATGTTATGGGTAGGGGAGCAGGGGACAAGACCAGAGCAGAGCAAAGAAATAGATCTGGTCCACTCAGGGATCTGGTCCATGCAAGGGTAAGCTAGTCCACGACCGCAAAATATAACGGGGAATACTGACATGGCAGGCCAAGAAGAGTTGACCTAACGACGGTATTTGAGTTCAACCATTTTTCATCTGGTTCAAACGGCCGTTTCGCTGTTAGATTTGTATTCACCCACATTTGACCCTTCTAGACAATTGGCGATTCTACTATGGCCCCTCTACGCGATTGATGACAACTCGGGTACCGCGGTGCGCTCACCCACCAAGTTTGGTACCGCAAACGAACATTCCCCATTTTAACCCACTAGGTCACTTTAGGTGTTCCTAGAAGTCAAACTCAAACAGAAACATCCTCAACTCTTTTCACCCCTTGCTAGTACAAGTAATGATCTACCAAGGCCCACTTTGAGATCTTACAAAAACATTTGAACTCTAATTTTAAATGGCATTTGAAAATGGAATCCATTTCATATGCATAGATCACACTTTTCTAAAAACCACTCAAATAAGTTCCCCTTGACAATCCCGAGCAACCACAGATGCTTAAGCATATGACTAACACATCCACAAAAAATCATTTGAAAGTTCAAATAAAATCTTCTTGCGGCCATTTTGTCGAATAGTTGGCAGGCAAATAAAATCTGCCTAACTAACACTATTGTTGATCAATGCTTTCTCGAGCCATTTGGCTCAATCTTGTCCCCTCTTCTCTCCCTTGTCCCCCTAGCTCTAACCAAGCCATCACAGAGCTACCATTTAGCCCCCAGCTATAGTGCGGCGCCACCCCGACGCCATGATCGCCGGCCGACCATGCACACATCGCAGGAGCATGCATCGCCCTCTTCCGCCGCTCCAGGGAGGTAGGCGTGATAGCACCGCCGCCCTTGGTCCCTTTCCAGAGCCTTGCTAGCCCCTGGACCACCGAGGAACGCTCGCGCCCACCGCCTCTGCACCGTGCACAGCTCACGCCAGAGCACCGTCCCCGACAGGCCCGCACAGGCCGCGCCTTGCCCTCAGCTCGCGTGTGCCACTCTGCCTTAACCCTAGCACACCCCTAGGCATGCCCATTTCCCGCCGCACGACCAGCAGCCGCCGTGGACCATGCAGAGCGTCGCCCTTTCTCGACCAAACGCCACCGCCCCTAGCATTGCCTTTACGTCGTAGTTGACCGCCAGGAGGCAAGCCACCGTCCGCCTACACTGCCCATGCCTCTAGCTCTTTGTACCGTCGTCACCGACGAGCTCACCGTCGCCCTCACCATCTCCTCGTCGAGCCTATATAAGGAGCCCTCCCCAGCACAAATTCCTCACACCACTCAACTCCCCTCTCTCTCAGAACCACCTCACACCATCACCGGAGCCGCTCGAGCAGCAGTTCGCCGGAATTGCGCCGGAGTTCACTGTAGTAGAGAAGAAAGGGGCCCGTCGATTTCGTCCACCCTAGGAGCCGCCGCGACCTTGCCTGAGTCCACCGTCATCTCCTCCTTCGATCGCCCCCATCGCCATGTTAGCTGGAGCCCTGGTAAGCCCCCATTGCACCCCCACAGAGCCTCTAGGGTTCCGTCTCGCTAGCGACCTGTCCGTCGTCGACGATGAGCCACGATCGTTGATCTAGGTTCTACTCGCCACAGTCACTGCTTATCGCGTTAGAAGAGCCACGACATGCGGGACCCCCGTGGAGTGTAACTGATCTGGCTCGTTTAGTTTCTCGCGCTGTCCCTAAAATTCAAATTTAGGTTTTTTTTTATTTAGACTTAATCTAGTTTCTGTCCCCTTGTTTCAAAATCATTTCAGAAAGATTTATTTAACCAAATAACATGATTCCAATTTTGTTTGAAAGCTAAATTAAATCTATATGCAAGCCCGTTGGATTTAAATCAATTAGAGTTATAGATCACATATAGCAAAAATAACAAAACAAAGACTTTTGTACATTCAAACATTTTTCAAAAATCAACCATAATAGCTTTTGAGTTGATTCCAACTCTCAAAAATCACATTTGACAATACCTATCTGAATATATAATAATAATTAGGTTTGCGTGTAGTGACTTTGGACTAGTACCAAAATAATGCTATATAGGCATTTCTAGTCACTTTAAATCATTAAATATTAATCTTAAAATGTGATCCAACATTTAAATCCCATTCCCATGTATTAGAATATGTGGTGATGACATCTGTCCACATGATCCCATATTTTAAATGGAGAATATTAAATCTTAGTTAATTTCAATGAGTAGAAATTACTTTTCTCAAATAAATTAATGAAACTAGTTCATTAAATCTTGTGGTGAATGTGATGATACTAGATCATCAAGTGTGTGCCTTAGTGTGCTAAATAGACTAGTTAAGTATTGTTTGGTGATTGTGTATCCCATATGTATTTATAGACGATAGTACCGACCAAGTCTACGAGGAGGAGGAGTTCTACCCCAAAGAAGACGAGGAGAATTTCAACCACTGCACCAACCAAGGCAAGCTATTATTGGCAAGCTAATACTTGCAAGCCATCACTAGATGCAAGTTAACCTAAGCAAGATGCATTAGGCATGCTTTGATTATACCTTTTTGATTTATACCCATCCCAAGTTTTCTTACAAGCTTTACTTTCTTTTACTTTACCAAAGTTCCTTGCTTTGTTTATAGATAGCATAAAGAGTATAAAACTTGGCCTATCTAGTTAGACTTAGATGTCATTCTATGGCATGAGATTGAGATTAGCATACCACTTTAGTGAACACTCTTAACTTAGTGATTAGAGCTAAACCAAAAGTTGACCACTTTAGATGGGAATACTTGGTGAAAATGACTTGTGAAAACCTTGGAATGATGAGTCATTCTATTGAGATGTTTTGACATGTGTTGAGAAACACAATTGGTTTATGATGAGGATGAAAATATTGAGGCATGAGCCTTAGCCCCTTTATAAAAACTGATGGTTGGGTTCGGATGCCATACCATTCCAATTTTACCGTACAACCACAATACCTGAATTGGGTAAGGCTTAGCCGGAAGTTTATATGCATTAGTATGAGTTCCCTCACGGGAGAGGTTTGAGCTGAGGCTACCTCTCAATGTTGTCCACCTATGTAGTGCCCATAATGGTAGATGGTCATGGCTGGGAGGCCAAGTTCATAGGAAAGGTGCTTATACTAGGGTGTGTAAAGGAAAGGTTATGTTTGATTATCTGCATACTAAGTATGATGATTCAGGGTTATCCCTGGCGGATGTATCAAATTTTGTGGTGAAAGTGTACCACCTCTGCAGAGTGTCAAACTATTCGAATAGCTGTGTCCCCGGTTATGGGCAGTTGGAGTGGCCATACTGTTTCGCTATCATATGTTTTCAAAATGACTTATGAAATGAATTGTGATATGACTTGACCACAACATGGTTATGACTATGACAACTAAGTTCCCACTTAGGTGATTTCAAAGTTTATTTTATCTTTCTTTGTTTCTGAACTTAGCTTAGGTTTCAAACTTAACTTTGCAAATAAACTTAGAACTTAGCATTCCTACTAGAACTACCTTACGTGTTAGTGATAGTTTGCGAGTACTTAAAGAGTACTCATGGATTTGTCCCTAGCTATTCCCGTGGCCAGACTATGAGGAGGACTATCTGGAAGGAGGACAGAAGGACGGATACGACAACTAGGATCATCTCCCATCGTTAGCATTGCCTGTGACACTGAAGATGGAGCCTACCGCTACGCTATTTATTCCGCTAGTTGTTTGTACTAAGACTGGATCATGAGATCCTTTATTTGTGTAAGACCTTATTATGGTTTGTAATGGATGATGTACTGTTATATCCAATCTGTTATGCCTCGCAAAAATGGTATTCCTGGGATTGCGATGTATGGCATAACAGGCATCTGGAATTAAAAATCCGGGTGTTCACAAGTTGGTATCAGAGCCATCCTGACCATAGGAGACCCTAGTTAGAATGGACGTCTGAACAAAAACTTAGTTTCAAAACCAAAGTTAGTATTTGTGAAAATCTATTTCCCCTCTTAGCCTTGAGATTCTTTCAAAAAGATTCATGTTCCTCAAAAATTCTTAAATTGCTACATAAAAGTTGACACACTTGATCACCTCACTAACTTTCTCGTCCTAAATTCTTATAGATGGAAGTTCAATACTGCAAGTTCTACCAGTAGGGCAATGGAGGCCAACTAATCTTCAAGAGGGATCTTGATGCACGGTCTGAGTACCTTGAGCATCCGCATCCGGAATTCTTCGGAGCTCAACTCAATGACCACCCAGGAGGAGATTTGCAATGGCTAGTAGTTGCTGATCTTTGAGGCAAGATGGAAACAACACTTTCCGAGAACATTCAATTCACCATGAGAGAGAACAACTGGCTAGATGGATTAGCCAGGGCTATGCATGAAGCTCTCGCTCGTCTTTGTGCACAGAATTTCAACTTGATCCAAGGAACTCGCTTTGCTCACTATGCAAGGCGTGATTCGATGGGAATGCCTCTAGAAATGCCAAGTCACCCGGAGTTGAAGCGTCAAGTGGAGAACCTCGACTTCCTACTGTATGATAGATAGAAGGAATTGGACAATGCTCGAGAGTTCGCCAACCACAACCTTCCCATTGCCGCCCAGAAGGCCTAGACTTTTTCACTGCTCGTCAAGGATCGTCAGTCACTTCGCCGTCAACACGCAAAGAAGGATCGCACCATCGACCGTCTTCGTAAGAAGGTGGCCGACCTCGAGAAGACCATCAAGGAGTAAGAAGCTCAGTTTGCAGCAAAAGAAGAAGAGGAGGATGGTGAAGACATCCAGGGGATATTCACTCGTACCTTAGCAATGATGATGACTATCTGGAGGATGATGCCATGGACTTCTATACCGACGATGATGACTCTGACTTCATAGATGATGAGTAGATGCACTAGAGCACTACCGTAGGAGTGGGAAGTATCGATCCTGTTGTATCTTAGCTTACAGAATGGTTCTTAAAACCTGAGTCAAACTCAAAGTTTTAACTTTGAAACCAAAACCATAAACCTTAGAACTTTCCCTCTTACCCCATTATCTATCTCAATCTTCAGATGACTCGTGGAAACCAAGGAGGGAGCAGCTCATCGCAGGACCCAATGCTGCAGATTCTGCAGACGCTCATTGCAGACCGTGAAGCTAGTAGGGCAGAGCGCCAAGAAAATCTAGCCACACTGCAGCAGATCGCCCAGATGGCTCACAACAATCAGGGCCATGGAAATCAGGATCATCATGGATCCAAACTCAAAAACTTCCAGAATACCAATCCCCCAATCTTTAGTAAGTCTGAAGACCCTCTGGATGCTGATGATTGGTTACAGACCATGGAGAATAACTTAGAAGTCGCAGGAGTGGATGCCAACAAGAAAGTTCTATTTTCCACCCACTATCTAGCAGGAGATGCAAGAGCTTGGTGGAACAGCACCCGCACCATGAACCATGGTCAAGTGATGACGTGGGAAGCCTTCAAAGTCAAGTTCAGCCGCACCCATGTGTTGCAGGGTTTAGTCACTAGAATGAGAGATGAGTTCAGAGAACTAAAGCAAGGCAGAATGACTGTAGTGGAGTACCATGACAGATTCTTGTCCCTCGCCAGGTATGCACCTGATGAGATCAACACTGAAGCCAAGAAGAACGAGAGATTCCTGAACGGACTGCATGATGAGATGCAGACGGTGCTAGTCAACATCCGTTTTCAGGATCCCGAAGAGTTAGTCGACTTTGCCATCCATATGGAAGGGAAGATCAACCAAGCAAATGACAACCGCAAATGTTGGATGATGCACCAAGCTAGGTCCCATAGTACCCAGAAGTATCGCCCCAACTCGTCTTCCGGATATGCCCCACGGAACAATAGACCCCCAATGTCTCGCCCAAGCTACCCCAACCATAGCGGAGGAAATGTGAAGGCCGGAGGAAACAACAACAACCACCCCGGCAACTCCAACAACTTCAACCGTGCACCGCCCAAGTCCAACAACAACAACAACAACACTTCCCCAAGGACTGGAAGCAATGCCGTGCCGGTTGCAGCACAAGACAAGTCCCAGATTACTTGTTTTGAGTGTGGAGTGAAGGGTCACTACTCCAATGAGTGTCCCAAGAAGATTGCCACCACTGCCAATGTGAATGCCCCAGCTCAATAGCAGCTCCGTGTTCAGCCCGGAAGAAGGTTCACCCTAGGGAATCCTCACAACCGCAATGGCCGTCTCTTCCACATGAATGCCAAAGAAGCCCAAGAAGCACCATATGTCGTGCTGGGTATGTTTTCTGTCAACTCAGTTTTAGCAAGAGTGTTGTTTGATTCTGGAGCATCGCACTCATTTGTTACTGAAGAATTTGCATGCACTAGTAAGATTCACCGAACCAACTTGAAGCATGTTATGATAGTTCAAATACCTGGTTCAACCACCAAAGCTAGAAAAATTTGCAAGGTTGTGCCTATCAGAATACATGGGATAGATTTTTATGCCAATCTAATAGTACTTGGAACCAAAGGTTTGGAAGTAGTACTAGGAATGGATTGGATGTCGAAGCATAAAGGATTGATCGACTGTGCCACGAAATCCATCACCATGACTAGTAGCTCTAGAGTATCAGTAGAGCATTTATCTGAAACCTTGCCCTGTCAATTCAAATGCAACAAGAGTCTAGCCTTACCCACCATAGACCAAGTCAGAGTAGTCTGTGAATACCCCGACGTATTCCCAGATGAATTGCTCGGTATGCCCTCGGATCGGGATATTGAGTTCATTATCGAACTAATTCCTGGAACCGGACCCATAGCTTAGAGACCCTATAGCATGAACCCCTAAGAGTTAGTAGAGCTGAAGAAGCAACTGTATGCTATGCTGGAGAAAGGCTTGATTCAACCAAGCGCATCGCCATGGAGATCGCCCGTGTTGTTCGTCGACAAGAAGGATGGAGGCAACCGTTTATGCATAGATTACAGGAAGCTAAATGATGTCACCATCAAGAACAAGTACCCATTGCCAAAAATAGAGGATCTGTTTGATTAGTTGACTGGTGCTAGAGTGTTCTCTAAGATCGATCTTAGGACTGGTTATCACCAACTTAAGATTCGTGTAACGGATATTCCAAAGACCGCCTTTACCACCAGATATGGATTGTATGAGTATACGGTCATGTCTTTTGGATTAACCAATGCTCCCGCTTATTTCATGAATCTCATGAATAAGATCTTTATGAACTTTCTGGATAAGTTTGTTGTTGTGTTTATCAACGATATTCTTATCTACTCCAAGTCAGAAGAAGACCATGAGCAACATCTAAGAATCATCCTTGAAACCCTGAGAGAACATCAGTTGTATGCCAAGTTCAGCAAATGTGAGTTCTGGCTGAAGGAAGTAGGATTCCTCGGACGTATTGTGTCGGTAGGAGGAGTCGCTATTGATCCCGCCAAGATAAAAGATGTTGAAGAATGGGAAGCCCCAATCACTCAAACCCAAGTTCGTGCATTTCTCAGATTAGCGGGATACTACCGCAAGTTCGTAGAAGGATTTTTGAGCATTGCAAGACCTATGACCCAATTGTTGAAGAAGGACAAGAAGTTTGAATGGACCGACAAATGTGAAGCCAGTTTCCAAGAGCTCAAAAATAGATTGATTTCAGCCCCAATATTGATCATGCCAGATATCAAGAAGTCGTTTGATGTGTATTGTGATGCATCCAAGATTGGTCTCGGATGTGTGTTGATGCAGGAAGGCAAAGTCATAGCACATATGTCCCGACAACTGAAATAGCATGAGCAAAACTACCCTATCGATGATCTTGAATTAGCAGCTGTAGTTTTAGCCTTGAAGACATGGCGTCATTACCTTATGGGTAATCGCTGTGAGATTTACTCAGATCACAAGAGCTTGAAGTATATTTTCACTCATAAGGAGATGAATATGAGGTGGAGATGGATAGAGTTAATCAAGGATTATGACCTTGACATTCACTATCACCCGGGCAAAGCCAATGTGGTAGCGGATGCTCTTAGCAGATTGCCGTGTAGGCTAAACACCATGATCAAGGAGAAGCAACCAAGTTTGCATGAGGAGTTGGAGAAGTTTAGAACTGAGCTAGTTAGTAAAGGATTTTTAGCTAGCATTGAACTTCAACCCACTTTGATTAGCCAAATCAAGGAAGCCCAGAAGGGAAATGCAAGTATCGATGGAATCAAACGTCGTATTGGTACATGAAAGGTACCTGGATTCACCGAAGACGAAGAAGGAGTTCTGTGGTACAAAGGACGTATCTATGTGCCCACAGATTCAGAGCTGAAGCAAGTGATCGTGCAAGACGCTCATGATACTCTTTATTCTATCCACCCTGGAGGAACGAAGATGTATCAGGATTTGAAGGAGCAATTTTGGTGGAACAAGATGAAGAAAGAAATCGGAAGCTACATCACCAAGTGTGATATCTGTCACAGAGTTAAAGTGGAACATCAGAGACCCACAGGACTGTTGCAACCGTTGCAGATTCCGAAATGGAAATGGGATTCTGTCAGAATGGACTTTATCACTAGTTTGCCTACTTATAGTAGGGGAAATGACTCAATCTGGGTCATCGTTGATAGACTGTCCAAGGTAGCCCATTTTATACCTGTCAAGATAACCTACCAGAGTTCGAAGCTAGCAGAGTTGTACATTGCTAGAATCGTCAGTTTGCATGGAACCCCCAAGACCATAGTATCGGATCGAGGAACCCAATTTACCTCGAGATTTTGGCAGAAAGTCCAAGAAGGATTAGGAACCAAGTTGAATTTCAGCACAGCTTATCACCCATAGACCGACGGACAGACTGAGAGAGTCAACCAAATCCTAGAGGATATGTTGAGAGCTTGTGTGTTAGAGTACGGATCAAAATGGGAAGATTGTCTGCCTTTCGCAGAATTCTCATACAACAACAGTTATCAAGCCAGTTTGCAAATGGCCCCATTTGAGTTCCTATATGGAAGGAAGTGTCGTACCCCTTTGAATTGGTCGCAAGTAGGAGAGAGTCAGATTTTCGGACCCGACATCCTACGAGAAGCTGAAGAGAAGGTTCACAAAGTCCATGAGCACCTCAAGACGGCACAATCCAGACAGAAGAGTTATGCTGACAAGAGGCGTAGAGACCTGACTTTTAATGTCGGAGATTTTGTGTATCTCAAAGTTTCGCCATTGAAGGGAACGCAACGTTTTAGTCTGAATGGAAAGTTAGCCCCTAGATATATCGGACCCTTCAAAATTCTGAATCGTTGAGGAGAAGTATCGTATCAACTAGAACTCCCTGAAGAGATGTCTGCCATCCACAATGTGTTCCATATCTCGTTACTTCGCAAATGCTT
This sequence comes from Avena insularis, assembly GCA_023614405.1. NCBI lineage: Eukaryota > Viridiplantae > Streptophyta > Magnoliopsida > Poales > Poaceae > Avena > Avena insularis. The sequence continues at coordinate 887,757 of JAJUPC010000120.1, read as the reverse complement.
GGAAGTGCTGGAGAAGACGAATTTTTCAAGAACATCGATCACCGAGACGCTGATATCAACAAGGATCTGACGTATCGTGAAGTGCCCATCCGTATCTAGGATTAAGCTTACAGAACCACCAAGACCCGAAGTATCAAATTTCTCAAGATCCAATGGAGCAACCATACCGAAGAGGAAGCCACTTGGGAGCGAGAAGATTACATTAGGACTGAGTTTCCAGATCTCTTTAGTTCCTAGTTTTCTTTCTTAAATCTCGGGACGAGATTTTGTTTAAGGGGGAAGGTTTGTAACATCCCAAATCTTTAATCAAAGTTATCAAGATCCAAATCACCCAATTTAGGGTTAACAAAAACTTTTTATCATTAAAATAATTAGGAATGCATATGTGTGCTGCACTAATATAGAATTGTTTGGAAATGCCATGTTTGTTTGTTCTAATGGTTGTAAAATGATTCAAAGATGAATGCCATATAATCTAGATCATTTAAAAACAAACTCCAAAGAAAAAGAAATCAAATAAGAATAAAAAATATCAAATGGTCACATTGGCCATTTTAACCCACTAGGTCACTTTAGGTGTTCCTAGAAGTCAAACTCAAATAAAAACATCCTCAACTCTTTTCACCCCTTGCTAGTACAAGTAATGATCTACCAAGGCCTACTTTGAAATCTTACAAAAACATTTGAACTCTAATTTTAAATGGCATTTGAAAATGGAATCCATTTCATATGCATAGATCACACTTTTCTAAAACCACTCAAATAAGTTCCCCTTAACAATCCCAAGCAACCCCAGATGCTTAAGCATATGACTAACACATCCACCAAAAATCATTTCAAAATTCAAATAAAATCTTCTTGCGGCCATTTTGTCGAACTGTTGGTAGGCAAATAAAATCTGCCTAACTAACACTATTGTTGATCAATGCTTTGTCGAGCCATTTGGATCAATCTTGTCCCCTCTACTCTCCCTTGTCCCCCTAGCTCTAACCAAGCCATCACAGAGCTACCATTTCCCCCAGCTGCACTGCCGCGCCACCCCGACGCCACGATTGTCGGCCGACCATGCACATGTCGCAGGAGCATGCACCGCCCTCTTCCGCCTCTCCAGGGAGGTAGGCATGATAGCACTATCGCCCTTGGTCCCTTCCCCGAGCCTTGCGAGCCCCTGGACCACCGAGGAATGCTCGCGCCCACTGCCTCTACACCGTGCACAGCTCACGCCAGAGTGTCGTCCCCGACAGGACCGCACAAGCCGTGCCTTGCCCTCAGCTCGCATGCGCCGCTCTGCCATAACCCCAGCACACCCAAAGACACGCCCATTTCCCGCCACGCGACCAGCAGCCGCCGTGAACCGCGTCGAGCACTGCCTCTGCCACGCAGAGCGTCGCCATTTCCCGACCAAATGCCACCGACCCTAGCATCGCCTTTACGTCGTAGCTGACCGCCAGGAGGCAAGACACCATCCGCCTACACCGCCCATGCCTCTAGCTCCATGTACCGTCGTCACCGACGAGCTCACCGTCGCCCTCACGGTCTCCTCGTCGAGCCTATATAAGGATCCCTCCCCAGCACAAATTCCTTACACCACTCAACTCCCCTCTCTCTCAGACCACCTCACACCATCACCGGAGCCGCTCGAGCAGCAGTTCGCCGGAATTGCACCGGAGTTCGCCATAGCAGAGAAGAAAGGGGCCCGTCGATTTCGTCCACCCCAGGAGCCGCCGAGACCTCGCCTGAGTCCGTCGTCGTCTCCTCGCTCGATTGCCCCCATCGTCACGTTAGCTGGAGCCCTGGTAAGCCCCGATTGCACCCCCACCGAGCCGCTAGGGTTCCGTCTCGCCGGCGACCTTTCCGTCGTCGACGATGAGCCACGACCGTTGATCTAGGTTCTAATCGCACGGCCCACAACGCCCCGTACCGCTTCGCGTTAGAAGAGTCGCTGACATGCGGGACCCCCCTGTCAGTTGTCCTCTATGCCGCAGAGTGTAACTGGGCCGGCCCGTTTAGTTTCCCGCGCTGGCCCTAAAATTCAAATTTAGGTTTTTTTATTTAGACTCAATCTAGTTTCTTTCCCCTTGTTTAAAAATCATTTCAAAAAGATTTATTTAACCAAATGGCATGATTCCAATTTTGTTGGAAAGCTAATTTAAATCTCTATCCAAGCCCATTGGATTTAAATCAATTAGAGTTATAGATCACATATAGCAAAAATAAAATAACAGAGACTTTTGTACATTCAAACATTTTTCAAAAATCAACCATAATAGCTTTTGAGTTGATTCCAATTCTCAAAAATCAGATTTGACAATACCTATCTGAATATATAATAATATTTAGGTTTGTATGCAGTGACTTTGTACTAGTACCAAAATAATGCTATATAGGCATTTCTAGTCACTTTAAATCATTAAATATTAATCTTAAAATGTGATCCAACATTTAAATCCCATTCCCATGTATTAGAATATGTGGTGATGACATGTGTCCACATGATCCCATATTTTAAATGGAGAATATTAAATCTTAGTTGATTTCAATGAGTAGAAATTACTTTTCTCAAATAAAATAAATGAAACTAGTTCATTAAATCTTGTGATGAATGTGATGATACTAGATCATCAAGTATGTGCCTTAGTGTGCTAAATAGACTAGTTAAGTATTGTTTGATGATTGTGTATCCAGTATGTATTTATAGACGCTAGTACCGACCAAGTCTATGAGGAGGAGGAGTTCTACCCCGAAGAAGACGAGGAGAATTTCAACCACTAAACCAACCAAGGCAAGCTATTATTGGCAAGCTAATGCCTGCAAGCCATCACTAGATGCCAGTTAACCTAAGCAATATGCATTAGGCATGCTTTGGTTATACCTTTTTGATTTATACCCATCCCAAGTTTTCTTACAAGCTTTACTATCTTTTACTTTACCAAAGTTCCTTACTTTGTTTATAGATAGCATAAAGAGTATAAAACTTGGCCTATTCTAGTTAGACTTAGATGCCATTCTATGGCATGAGATTGAGATTAGCATCCCACTTTAGTGAACACTCTTAACTTAGTGATTAGAGCTAAACCAAAAACTTGACCACTTTAGAAGGAAATACTTGGTGAAAATGACTTGTGAAAACCTTGGAATGATGAGTCATTCTATTGAGATGTTTTGACATGTGTTGAGAAACACAATTGGTTTATGATGATGATGAAAATATTGAGGCATGAGCCTTAGCCCCTTTATAAACACTGATGGTTGGGTTCGGATGCGATACCATTCCAATTTTACCATACAACCACAATACCTGAATTGTGTAAGGCTTAGCCGGAAGTTTATATGCATTAGTATGGGTTCCCTCGCAGAAGAGGTTTGAGCTGAGGCTACCTCTTGATGATGTCCACCTATGCAGTGCCTAGGATGGCAGATGACCATGGCTGGGAGGCCAAGCTCATAGGGGAGGTGCCTATACTAGAGTGTGTAATTAAAAGGTTATGTTTGATTATCTGCATACTAAGTATGATGATTCAGGGTTATCCCTGACGGATGTATCGAATTTTGTGGTGAAAGTGTACCACCTCTGCAGAATGTCAAACTATTCGAATAGATGTGTCCCCGGTTATGGACAGTTGGAGTGGCCATACTGTTTCGCTATCATATGTTTTCAAAATGACTTATGAAATGAATTGTGATATGACTTGACCACAACATGGTTATGACTATGACAACTAAGTTCCCACTTAGGTGATTTCAAACTTTATTTTATCTTTCTTTGTTTCTGAACTTAGCTTAGGTTTCAAACTTAACTTTGCAAATAAACTTAGAACTTAGCATTCCTACTAGAACTACCTTACTTGTTAGTGATAGTTTGCGAGTACTTAAAGAGTACTCATGGATTTGTCCCTAGCTATTCCCGTGGCCAGACTATGAGGAGGACTATCCGGAAGGAGGACAGAAGGACGGATACGACAACTAGGATCATCTCCCCTCGTTAGCATTGCCTATGACACTGAAGATGGAGCCTACCGCTACGCTATTTATTCTGCTACTTGTTTGTACTAAGACTGGATCATGAGATCCTTTATTTGTGTAAGACCTTATTATGGTTTGTAATGGATGATGTACTGTGATATCCAATCTGTTATGTCTCGCAAAAATGGTATTCCTGGGATTGCGATGTATGGCATAACAGGCATCTGGGATTAAAAATCCGGGTGTTCACAAGTTGGTATCAGAGCCATCTTGACCATAGGAGACCCTAGTTAGAATGGACGTCCGAACTAAAACTTAGTTTCAAAACCAAAGTTAGTATTTGTGAAAATCTATTTCCCCTCTTACCCTTGAGATTCTTTCAAAAAGATTCATGTTACTCAAAAATTCTTAAATTGCTACATAAAAGTTGACACACTTGATCACCTCACTAACTTTCTCGTCCTAAATTCTTATAGATGGAAGTTCAATACTGCAAGTTCTACCAGTAGGGCAATGGAGGCCAACTAATCTTCAAGAGGGATCTTGATGCACGGTCTGAGTACCTTGAGCGTCCGCATCCGGAATTCTTCGGAGCTCAACTCAATGACCACCCAGGAGGAGATTTGAATGGCTAGTAGTTGCTGATCTTTGAGGCAAGATGGAAACAACACTTTCCGAGAACATTCAATTCACCATGAGAGAGAACAACTGGCTAGATGGATTAGCCAGGGCTATGCATGAAGCTCTCGCTCGTCTTTGTGCACAGAATTTCAACTTGATCCAAGGAACTCGCTTTGCTCACTATGCAAGGCGTGATTCGATGGGAATGCCTCTAGAAATGCCAAGTCACCCGGAGTTGAAGCGTCAAGTGGAGAACCTCGACTTCCTACTGTATGACAGATAGAAGGAATTGGACAATGCTCGAGAGTTTGCCAACCACAACCTTGCCATTACCGCCCAGAAGGCCCAGACTTTTTCACTGCTCATCAAGGATCGTCAGTCACTTTGCCGTCAACACGCAAAGAAGGATCGCACCATCGACCGTCTTCGTAAAAAGGTGGCCGACCTCAAGAAGACCATCAAGGAGTAAGAAGCTCAGCTTGCAGCAAAAGAAGAAGAGGAGGATGGTGAAGACATCCAGGGGATATTCACTCGTACCTTAGCAATGATGATGACTATCTGGAGGATGATGCCATGGACTTCTATACCGACGATGATGACTCCGACTTCATCGATGATGAGTAGATGCACTAGAGCACTACCGTAGGAGTGGGAAGTATCGATCCTGTTGTATCTTAGCTTACAGAATGGTTCTTAAAACCATCTGTTTTCCTTTCATGTTGTCGTGTGTGTGTGTTTGTATCGTGTGCTTTGCTTGAATGAATGAAAATAAGTTAGTTTGCAAAACCTGAGTCAAACTCAAAGTTTTAGCTTTGAAACCAAAACCATAAACCTTAGAACTTTCCCTCTTACCCCATTATCTATCTCAATCTTCAGATGACTCGTGGAAACCAAGGAGGGAGCAGCTCATCGCAGGACCCAATGTTGCAGATTCTGCAGACGCTCATTGCGGGACGCGAAGCTAGTAGGGCAGAGCGCCAAGGAAATCTTGCCACACTGTAGCAGATCGCCCAGATGGCTCACAACAATCAGGGCCATGGAAATCAGGATCATCATGGATCCAAACTCAAAAACTTCCAGAATACCAATCCCCCAATCTTTAGTAAGTCTGAAGACCCTCTGGATGCTGATGATTGGTTACAGACCATGGAGAATAACTTAGAAGTCGCAGGAGTGGATGCCAACAAGAAAGTTCTATTTGCCACCCACTATCTAGCAGGAGATGCAAGAGCTTGGTGGAACAGCACCCGCACGATGAACCATGGTCAAGTGATGACGTGGGAAGCCTTCAAAGTCAAGTTCAGCCGCACCCATGTGTTGCAGGGTTTAGTCACTAGAATGAGAGATGAGTTCAGAGAACTAAAGCAAGGCAGAATGACTGTAGTGGAGTACCATGACAGATTCTTGTCCCTCGCCAGGTATGCACCTGATGAGATCAACACTGAAGCCAAGAAGAACGAGAGATTCCTGAACGGACTGCATGATGAGATGCAGACGGTGCTAGTCAACATCCGTTTTCAGGATCCCGAAGAGTTAGTCGACTTTGCCATCCATATGGAAGGGAAGATCAACCAAGCAAATGACAACCGCAAATGTTGGATGATGCACCAAGCTAGGTCCCACAGTACCCAGAAGTATCGCCCCAACTCATCTTCCGGATATGCCCCACGGAACAATAGACCCCCAATGTCTCCCCAAGCTACCCCAACCATAGCGGAGGAAATGTGAAGGCCGGAGGAAACAACAACAACCACCCCGGTGTAGCATCCCAATTGTCTAACAATTGCAATGCTACTAGCCTAGTCTATATATATGCTACTTCATATATATAATTGTTGCATCATAATTATATCATGCTCATGTCATCATGCCACCTTGCATTTGAGCATCATATAAAACCCTTTTTGTTTTGGTTCTTCTCTCATATGCATTGTAAATTGTTTTTTTGCCTCTTGATATTGTATTTGGTTATTGATATATTGTTTAATGCCCAAGTTGAGTTGGGGGCATATCTTTTATTAACTCCACCACCTTTCTTGTCACCACACCATAATTCTACCATTCCAATATATGTGAGCTTAGCATTTTATTTGGGTTTACCTCTAGCTCATGTAGGTTGGGATGGATCCTTTTCTATCTCTTCATGCTTCCACACTAGCATCAGGTTGTTTCCACAATCTTGATTTGTGGGACCACCTTGCCTGTTTAGTGAAGGAAACTCTTATTCTAGCTTCCATATGGAATTGTTTTGGAATAGCAGCTCATGTTGGAATATTGTTGTGGATAATAAACACCTAGTGGAATACACACACTAGAATGTCCAATTATATTCAAATATGAGCATATTTCCTCCACTCCACATGGGACCCCAACACCACTCTTTTGGATTGGCCTTAATTCCCTGTTTGGAAATGCATGTGTTAATAAATGCCCATGGTCATTTACAATTGTTTTCACAATAATAAACATGGCATTTAATACCCATGCATGGGCCATGCAATCTCACCATCTTTTCCTCCTTTGGGTTTTTCATGTATTTTTGCAAGGGAGACTTGGATCTTTGAGAGTTTGCTCATGTTGGCCCTATTCTTTTGTTTTGACCTTGCAACCTCACCCTTTTTCCATCACCCAAATCCCCTTTTGCTTGCCTTTATTTTTGTTCATGCCCAAAACCCTCTCTCCCTAGCTATCTCTCTTTTTCTATCTCTAAACCATACCACACCCTCTCTCTAATCCCTCCACCCTAAGCTCTCATCTCTCCTCTCTCTAACCCGAGCCACCACCCCATGATCCACCCCTCTCTAACCCTAACCACCCCAGCTACCCTACCCCATCCCTAACCAAACCCTAACCCGAGCCTATCTCCTCTCTCCTCTCTCTCTAGCTCTCTCCCTGCCAGGCCTACCCCACACCAAGCTGGACCCACCTGCAGCCTCTCCGCTTTGCCTCGACCAGCCCTAGCTACCCCAGCCCGAGCCACCACGTGAGGAAGGAGAGAAAAGGTGGCACCGAGGCCACCTTTATCTCTGCCGTGTCCCAGCTGCCTCCTCCCCCTCTCCCTCTTTTCCTCCCTTCACACGCCTCCTCTGGCCTCTCCAGATCCGCCCGAGCCTGCCCTCCTCTCCTCCCTTTCTTCTCCACCGTCGCTAGCATCTGCCGCCGGTTGCGCCTACCTCCTCTCCGCCTGCCGGGCGAGCGCCGAGAGGTGGACTGGAGGACCAAGGGGACCCCCTGCTTCGCCCGGTACCCGCAGACGTGAAGGGGGAGCACTCGGATCGCCTGGACCATCGCCGCCCCGACGCAAACCCTAGTTCCGCCGTTCGTCTGCTCCGGCGACGATCGATTGCTCCGCTGCCTGAACCACCACCGTCAACAACCTCGCGGTGAGCTTCCGAGTCTCCTGCACATCCTTGCGCACCGTCTGTCCTGGTCGTGGCGGTCTTTCGTCAACGCCTCTCGCTGGCCGGCGTCGCGTTGGTTTCCACACCGTGGCATCGCAGAGATAGATCTAGCCGCCCATCCCCCTCTTAGCAACGTTCCCATCTATGGTTGCCGCCTACACAAGACGCCAGGTCCTGGGTTCGAGCCCCACCCCGGCGCTCTGTCCGCTGTCACGCACGGACCGGTCGACAGTAGTTTCAGAGAAGAGAAACAGTGCACGCGATGACACTTTGCGCTTACCCCCCACCTTTTTGACTCCTCAGAACTCCGCTCCTCTCGGTCCCACCTGCCCGCCTCGCGGAAGTTTTGCAGATAAGCACGGTTTCAGAACCTTAACTCAAGGCCCTATCTCGCCATGGCAACACCTTGCCTCGGCGCGTGGCCCGCTTAGCGTGGTCCGCCTGCTTGTTGTGGCTAGCCTTCCGCGCGGTGAGAAAAGCTTTTGCGCGCCGTTTTCACCCAGTCAACAACGGACCCACCCGTCTGTGTCTGTGGCTAGATCTGAGTGAGTGAGAAAAGAATTTCTGTATTTCTGTTTTAATTCAAACTTTTCAAATTGGTTTTAAATTCAAATTTAAATCTGTTTTTCAAATATCTTTTAAAATACTTTTCCAAATTAAACATGTAAGATATGTTTTTGAATCAGAAAAATGTGAGGATTTCAATTATGCCCTTCAAAATCTATTTTGAACACTTTAAATTTCAAGTTGATTAAAATTACAATAAAATGCCCTTTTCCCTTAATTAATTAATAACTTTTGTTTTATAACTCCAAATTTGACAAATAATATGTCTAAAATGATCAGCTCGACGAGACCTTTCTGTTTATGCATTCCATGTACTGAATTGCAGCATGCATCATATAAATATAAAGTATACAGAAACTTATTTAAGGATTAAATGTGATTAAAACTCCATAAAATGCTTTATTTTTGTATTCCACACCTCACCCATGCCATGCTACTTTATTGCCATGCAAATTGTGCATCATTCATCATGGCATGATTGTTTGCTTGATGCATTTTATTCCTATGCTTGTGCACTTTATTTATGTTGGCCTTGTTTGTTTGGTTCTTCTTCGAATAGACGCTGAGCAGGGGATATATCAAGCAACCCAGGAACACTACCCAGATCCATCCCTCGCTTCAACTGAGCTGCCAGGCAAGCACTACCACATGCTTGCATACATATAGTACCTATTGCCTCTATCTTATTCTTGCATCATTGAGTCGCAATTGCATTAAACTGAATCCCAAGTATTGCATAGCCTTTACTTTCAAACCCCACCGAAGCCTGTTCCTCCATCCCATGAGCCATTACTACAGGAGTTGTTTGAGCCATGCGGGTCGTAGAACAGCATGTGTAGGGTATGTGAGTGTCTGATGGATAACGAGGTACCTAACCAACTTAACCTGAGTAGTAATGGGATAACTAATGAAAGTGGCATCGGTGAGCAATATCTGCTATTTGGTTTTTCATGCTCACTTGTGTCCCGTAGGACCCCGAGTACTTGATTCCTGTTCCTTGAATATTCGCGCTATCCACATCCGGGAGGCTTATGAACCCCCCTGAGCCAGAGCTTGATTCATTCTTATTTCTTGGGGCCACAAAGTAGTTTGGGGCTTTCTTACTATTCTGTACTTATGCCATGCTTTACTGCTTTATTTAAAATTGTGCGAGGATGCACCTGTACTGTTTAGGTAAGCGGAGTGTTTTCGCGGTATCGACAAGCCCAGTCACACTTTCGGGTTCCCAGTCATTTACAGCCATTGACGCAAACCTTGAGTCCGTCTCAGAGCCGGCCAACTTCGCTATGGTAGCTTAATGGGGTGGCCCCTGAAATATTTCTGAACTGTGATCGCTTTGTCGTGATCGCCACGTTGGGTTTTGATTTGGTTTTTCCGAGGTTGATCGAGTGTGTGTTGTTATTTGTGCACCTGCTGGGTAAAACTTTCAAAGCCGTGTCCGCGGTTATGGACGACTTGGAGCACAGTTTCTCGATCATAGACAAGTATAACTAAAGTACCGCTTTTAATTTGACTAAGTACCTGACTAGTAAATAGTGCAACACTCATGGAATGGTTAATAAAACTGCCAACGGATGGGGGGGTTGTTCGTCCGCTTCCTCGTTGGTAAGCGAGGAGGAGGATGGATCTGTTAATATTACGTATAATCAAGTTGTTATTAATTCACGGACATCCGTCTATCTATGGTTAGGCGGATGGTTAGCGAGTATCTATAGAATTGTTAGGGTTTATCTTTTGCTGCAATTGCGTCACCCCAGGTTGTGTCCCCTTTAGAGGCATAAAGACTTGCTGAGTACCCCTAGGGTCTCACACGATAAATTGTTTGATTCAGATGAATAGGTAAACTCGCAAGATGGATACTGGGTGGTGGAGACGGACGATGTTGGCAACGATCATTCGGTGTAGAGATTCCGGGAACGGGGATCCGTGAGATCTGTGGGCGGGATGTGTTTATTTATGGGGCATCTTATGCCAATTTGCTTCTTATCCATACTCGGATCTTGTTTTCCGCTCACCGATACTACGATGTTTGATGTATGAGGAGATATCCTGAACTATTATATCTATCTAGGATATTTGGATCTTGCCGTATGGCATTGCAATATTTCTATTTCTTTTAGATGGAATGGCTCTGAGGACTGTTGTATGGTGGCTTGCATACATACTCATTTGTGTATGTAGTTGATCCCTTCGCCGACTACGCCTGCTCTTGTCCCGATGTTTGGAAATGGTTAGGACGGCCGAAAGGTCTACCGTGAGTGGCATTTGGGCCCCAATTGCATTATTTTAACCATTTCCGCTCATCCAGGCTTGTAACTAGGAGCGTAATTCACCGAGGTAGTTACAATTGGTATCAGAGCCATCCCGCCCTTCAGGGTCTCAGCCAAATGGTCGTTGTCACTCTAGCAAATATTTTTGGTAGCTATGTATACTAGGGAAAAACAAAACGCGAGAGTAGGACTTCTTCCACTTTTCTTCTTACCCAACCACCCACCCTTTTCTGGTAAGGAAGTGTAACGTTTCCAATCCTCTTCTTAAAAATTCAAACTAGGATTCACGTGTTCTGGGTTTCCGTAGTACCATAGAAAGTGTGTGTGTGTGTAATTCCTTGTCTAGCTGTTGCATCCAAGTTGTTATCACAATATGCCTTTGGTTATCAACTGTTGGTACATTCTATACTGGCAGGCTTTTGAAAATCGGCGCGATCTATCTGACTCCTTGTTAACCGGTGCCATCTTCTTAAGGGTGTCCTTCCTTCTAGCAACTCCACATTCTGTGAAACCATCAGTTGCTAATCTCTACCTGATAAGTGATTTTGCGCATCTATTGGTATTTTAATGCCGAAAAATGCGGAAAATTTTTCTTTGATACATCTGTGCTTCCACACTCCTTTTCAGTCGTGTGTGAAACATTATCTATCTTCCTTTTATCAGCATGACCATGCTAACTCATTCTTTTTATCACCGGAGCTTAATCCTGGAGTTTCTTTTCATCTCTAATTCTCTTGGGATAATTACATAGCATGTGTCGATCCGATGCTGGTGATTGTAATTTGGTTCTCGGCATAGCTATATGACACTTATCATGAGTGGAATATGGAAAATGCTATCAAACACTATCCTCCAAATGGTGACGGTTATCTCCTGTGATTTTGAGTACACCGTGATCATATCTATGCATATTCAAGCATCTTTGGCAATCCGGAGTTTCTCAAGGCACTACGGCGGTCTATCATCTGTCCATCATGCTGCACATCTTTTTGAACTCCATATCTGCAAAATTCTCTTTGAGACGAGGGAATTGCATCTTTTCGTCTCAGGTAGCTTTGCTTAAGGTATGATCTATCATCTTTTCCTTATCCAAGCTCTCTTTATCGTTGTAACCGGTGATCCAATCGACAATGTGAACCAGGTGGCATTTCCGATTCTCTTCCGAAGGACCAGATAATCTATTCTACCAGTGCATCTCTCCAACATGAATCCTTACTCGTAACGTTGATCTTTCAAAGAGCGTTGAGCTCAGAAAGTGTTTCAAGCATTTGTTTGTTTCTCCCGCCTCTTGAACTTGGTATTCTGGGAATATCTTGTTAATCCATGGTGGTATATGTTGATAATATGCTTACCTATTCCATATCAACGGAAGGACATGGAAGATCATCTGTGTCTTTTTCTCTCAAGCTTCGTGAGCACTGCCTGTGTGCAAAGTCTCAAAGTGAGAATTCTGACTTTTTGAAGTCACCTATCTCGGCCACGTCCTTCTGCTAAATGGATCGCTTCAACTCTGGAATCAGCAAGTCCATTGTTAATTCCATCCTCCATCTTCAACCAATCCGGAGTTGTTCCTTGTTGGCAAGTTATCATCATCGTTCTGCCGAAGATTTCCTCAAGACTGCTAAACCTCTCTCAATCTTTGCAAGAACAACATGGAGTTCTTTTCACCTCTATCTCGTTAAGTAATCTCTTGAAACCCTCTCGCTCTATCGTCTATGCTCAATCCACCGGAGGCCATGAAGACCTTCCAGATCTTGTATTCCTTCTGTTCAAGTTGGTGCTATCTTTTCTGTAGCTGTTGAATCTTGCAGTTCTTCTCCGTAATCTTCCTTCATATCTTTCTGGTGGCTTGGTACTTCAGACATTATGACAACATCATCACCCTTATCTATCTTGGATCCGGTGAATCGTTTGCATCTATCCTTGTTTTCTAACGAAGTTCCATGAGTTTTTGTCAATACCTTCAGTCTATTTCGGTAGTTGGGTTGCATGGTTTTCTTATTCATGTGCGGAGTAATGCTTTGGGTGCGGGATGGAGTAGCTACCATACCACTACTCTTATCATTCGCTCTCGTACATTGAATTGGTGAATTAATGTGATTTCACTCATTCCACGGAAGTTAGAAGTGGCCTTTATCCCTCGATAATTTTACTTCCGTCCTTGTTTTTCCGGAGTGCTCTCTCGAACAAAGTAATCAATAATCTCTTGTTGGTGGTCTGCCTATTCTAGATGGAGCAAAATCTTCAATTATCTGGTGGAAACAAACGCAAACTCTTTTCTGTCCTCGTCATTCTACCGATGCTCGACATCCCCAAACAAGATGAAAGGAAACTATCTCTCTCTTTGTTCATCAATTCTTTTTCTGTGGTAAAGCCAATTATGGTTGATGCCATCAGCCGCAAATCTATTGCGTTAGCCTCAAGGCTAAAGAAAGCAATAAGTATATCTACAATAAACTCCAGATCCTCCATATTCTTTGCTTATCGGGATTCCACCATGATCTGGCTTCACATCCTTCTCTGGAAGTTATATCCGCGCACCTCAATTGCGTGATCCTTTGGTCCTTACCGGCGCAAGAAGAATCTAATCCGACGATGTCTAGCTAAATCTTTCTGTTGATATCAAGGGACTCTATTGTTTGAAGGCAATATTGTTTCCGAACTTCAATTCACAAATCCGAGAGAAGATACGATGCTATTGTCATAGTGATTCAAAACCTCTCCAATCTAGCTCTTTTTCTTCCGGCGAGATAAAGATTCATCCTCTCTAGTATCGTTAAATCTTTAATCTTAACGATGTGTCTTTCTTTATCCATGATACATCATCTTGTCTTTCCTTTCACAAGTGGTTATATTCTTTTATCATGTTTCTTGAGAAAACCGGAGCTATGTTCATCCTATCCTTCTTGTCTCACGACAATCCTTCAACTCTTCTAAACCGGTGTTTCTCAAGCAAAACGCAAGACTCGCAACAAGTCTAGCGAGTTTTGCAAGGTGTAGTGGTCGCACCATTCCGTGGTTCATCAACTTGGGAACGTGAGGATCACCTTCGTTCCGAACACCCGCCTCTCCTTATGTTGTTTTCTTTTTCCTAGGAATCTCGGGGCGAGATTCTTGTTTAGTGGGGGAGAGTTGTAGCATCCCAATTGTCTAACAATTGCAATTCTACTAGCCTAGTCTATATATATGCTACTTCATATATATAATTGTTGCATCATAATTATATCATGCTCATGTCATCATGCCACCTTGCATTTGAGCATCATATAAAACCCTTTTTGTTTTGGTTCTTCTCTCATATGCATTGTAAATTGTTTTTTTGCCTCTTGATATATATTTGGTTATTGATATATTGTTTAATGCCCAAGTTGAGTTGGGGGCATATCTTTTATTAACTCCACCACCTTTCTTGTCACCACACCATAATTCTACCATTCCAATATATGTGAGCTTAGCATTTTATTTGGGTTTACCTCTAGCTCATGTAGGTTGGGATGGATCCTTTTCTATCTCTTCATGCTTCCACACTAGCATCAGGTTGTTTCCACAATCTTGATTTGTTGGAACACCTTGCCTGTTTAGTGAAGGAAACTCTTATTCTAGCTTCCATATGGAATTGTTTTGGAATAGCAGCTCATGTTGGAATATTGTTGTGGATAATAAACACCTAGTGGAATACACACACTAGAATGTCCAATTATATTCAAATATGAGCATATTTCCTCCACTCCACATGGGACCCCAACACCACTCTTTTGGCTTGGCCTTAATTCCCTGTTTGGAAATGCATGTGTTAATAAATGCCCATGGTCATTTACAATTGTTTTCACAATAATAAACATGGCATTTAATACCCATGCATGGGCCATGCAATCTCACCATCTTTCCCTCCTTTGGGTTTTTCATGTATTTTTGCAAGGGAGACTTGGATCTTTGAGAGTTTGCTCATGTTGGCCCTATTCTTTTGTTTTGACCTTGCAACCTCACCCTTTTTCCATCACCCAAATCCCCTTTTGCTTGCCTTAATTTTTGTTCATGCCCAAAACCCTCTCTCCCTAGCTATCTCTCTTTTTCTTTCTCTAAACCATACCACACCCTCTCTCTAATCCCTCCACCCTAAGCTCTCATCTCTCCTCTCTCTAACCCGAGCCACCACCCCATGATCCACCCCTCTCTAACCCTAACCACCCCAACTACCCTACCCCATCCCTAACCAAACCCTAACCCGAGCCTATCTCCTCTCTCCTCTCTCTCTAGCTCTCTCCCTGCCAGGCCTACCCCACACCAAGCATGGACCCACCCTGCAGCCTCTCTGCCTTGCCCTGGACCAGCCCTAGCTACCCCAGCCCGAGCCACCACGTGAGGAAGGAGAGAAAAGGTGGCACCGAGGCCACCTTTATCTCTGCCGTGTCCCAGCCCTCTCCTCTTTTCCTCCCTTCACACGCCTCCTCTGGACTCTCCAGATCCGCCCGAGCCTGCCCTCCTCTCCTCCCATTCTTCTCCACCGTCGCTAGCACTGCCACGGCCGTCGCGCTACCTCTTTCCTCGTCGCCTGGCCGGGCGAAAGGCCGAGGAGGTGGCCTGGAGGACCAAGGGGACCCCCTGCTTCGCCAGGTACCCGCAGACGTGAAGGAGGAGCACCCGGATTGCCTGGACCATCGCCGCCCCGACGCAAACCCTAGTTCCGCCGTTCGTCTGCTCCGGCGACGATCGATCGCTCCGCTGCCCGAACCACCACCGTCAACAACCTCGCGGTGAGCTTCCGAGTCTCCTAGACATCCTTGCAGTCACCGTCGTGTCCTGGTCGTGGCAGTCTTTCCGTCGAATGCCCTCTGCGCGCCGGCGTCCGCGGTTGGTTTCCACACCGTGGCGTCGCAGAGATAGATCTAGCCGCCCATCCCCCTCTTAGCAACGTTCCCCATCTACCGCAGTGGCTGCCGCCTCGTAGCAGCGCCAGTCCTGGGTTCGAGAGCCCCACCTCGGCGCTCGCTGTCATTGTCGCGACCGGTCGATAGTAGTTTCAGAGAAGAGAAACAGTGCACGCGATGACACTTTGAGCTTACCCCCCCCCCACCTTTTTGACTCCTGCAACCCGCGCTCCTCTCGGTCCCACCTGTCTGCCTCCACGGAAGTTTTGCAGATAAGCACCCCGGTTTCCAGAACCTTAACCCGCGCTCCCCATCCTCGCCGCGTGGCAACACCCTTGCCCCCCTGGCGCGTGGGCCCGCTCTAGCGCCGGGTCCGCCTGTCAGTTGTTGCGGCTAGCCTTCCGCGCGGTGAGAAAAGCTTTTGCGTGCCGTTTTCACCCAGTCAACAACGGACCCACCCGTGCGTATGCGTGGCTAGATCTGAGTGAGTGAGAAAAGAATTTCTGTATTTCTGTTTTAATTCAAACTTTTCAAATTGGTTTTAAATTCAAATTTAAATCTGTTTTTCAAATATCTTTTAAAATACTTTTCCAAATTAAACATGTAAGATATGTTTTTGAATCAGAAAAATGTGAGGATTTAAATTATGCCCTTCAAAATCTATTTTGAACACTTTAAATTTCAAGTTGATTAAAATTACAATAAAATGCCCTTTTCCCTTAATTAATTAATTGCCATGCCATGCTCATTTATTGCCATGCAAATTGTGCATCATTCATCATGGCATGATTGTTTGCTTGATGCATTTTATTCCTGAAATATTTCTGAATCCTGTGATCGCTTTGTCGTGACTGCCTCGTTGGGTTTTGATTTGGTTTTTCCGAGGTTGATCGAGTGTGTGTTGCTATTTGTGCACCCCTGCAGGGTAAAACTTTCTGAAAGCCGTGTCCGCGGTTATGGACGACTTGGAGCACAGTTTCTCGATCATAGACAAGTATAACTAAAGTACCGCTTTTAATTTGACTAAGTACCTGACTAGTAAATAGTGCAACACTCATGGAATGGTTAATAAAACTGCCAACGGATGGGGGTTGTTATCCGCTTCCTCGTTGGTAAGCGAGGAGGAGGATGGATCTGTTAATATTACTGTTATAACTGTTGTTATTAATTCACGGACATCCGTCTATCTATGGTTAGGCGGATGGTTAGCGAGTATCTATAGAATTGTTAGGGTTTATCTTTTGCTGCAATTGCGTCACCCCAGGTTGTGTCCCCTTTAGAGGCATAAAGACTTGCGGAGTACCCCTAGGGTCTCACACGATAAATTGTTTGATTCAGATGAACAGGTAAACTCGCAAGATGGATACTGGGTGGTGGAGACGGACGATGTTGGCAACGATCATTCGGTGTAGAGATTCCGGGAACGGGGATCCGTGAGATCTGTGGGCGGGATGTGTTTATTTATGGGGCATCTTATGCCAATTTGCTTCTTATCCGTACTCGGATCTTGTTTTCCGCTTCCGCCTGATACTCTGATGTTTGATGTATGAGGAGATATCCTGAACTATTATATCTATCTAGGATATTTGGATCTTGCCGTATGGCGTTGCAATATTTCTATTTCTTTTAGATGGAATGGCTCTGAGGACTGCTGTATGGTGGCTTGCATACATACTCATTTGTGTATGTAGTTGATCCCTTCGCCTGCCGATTACGCCGTCTGTTCTTGTCCCGATGTTTGGAAATGGTTAGGACGGCCGAAAGGTCTACCTGTGAGTGGCATTTGGGCCCCACCATACTATTTTAACAATTTCCGCTCATCCAGGCTTGTAACTAGGAGCGTAATTCACCGAGGTAGTTACACCCGGCAACTCCAACAACTTCAACCGTGCACCGCCCAAGTCCAACAACAACAACAACAACAACAACACTTCCCCAAGGACTGGAAGCAATGTCGTGCCGGTTGCAGCACAAGACAAGTCCCAGATTACTTGTTTTGAGTGTGGAGTGAAGGGTCACTACTCCAATGAGTGTCCCAAGAAGATTGCCACCACTGCTAATGTTAATGCCCCAGCTCAACAGCAGCGCCGTGTTTAGCCTGGAAGAAGGTTCACCCTAGGGAATCCTCACAACCGCAATGGCCGTCTCTTCCACATGAATGCCAAAGAAGCCCAAGAAGCGCCATATGTCGTGCTGGGTATGTTTTCTGTCAACTCAGTTTTAGCAAGAGTGTTGTTTGATTCTGGAGCATCGCACTCATTTGTTACTGAAGAATTTGCATGCACTAGTAAGATTAACCGAACCAACTTGAAGCATGTTATGATAGTTCAAATACCTGGTTCAACCACCAAAGCTAGAAAAATTTGCAAGGTTGTGCCTATCAGAATACATGGGATAGATTTTTATGCCAATCTAATAGTACTTGGAACCAAAGGTTTGGAAGTAGTACTAGGAATGGATTGGATGTCGAAGCATAAAGGATTAATCGACTGTGCCACGAAATCCATCACCATGACTAGTAGCTCTAGAGTATCAGTAGAGCATTTATCTGAAACCTTGCCCTGTCAATTCAAATGCAACAAGAGTCTATCCTTACCCACCATAGACCAAGTCAGAGTAGTCTGTGAATACCCCGACGTATTCCCAGATGAATTGCCCGGTATGCCCTCGGATCGGGATATTGAGTTCACTATCGAACTAATTCCTGGAACCGGACCCATAGCTTAGAGACCCTATAGCATGAACCCCTCAGAGTTAGTAGAGCTGAAGAAGCAACTGTATGCTATGCTGGAGAAAGGCTTGATTCAACCAAGCGCATCGCCATGGAGATCGCCCGTGTTGTTCGTCGACAAGAAGGATGGAGGCAACCGTTTATGCATAGATTACAGGAAGCTAAATGATGTCACCATCAAGAACAAGTACCCATTGCCAAAAATAGAGGATCTATTTGATTAGTTGACTGGTGCTAGAGTGTTCTCTAAGATCGATCTTAGGACTGGTTATCACCAACTTAAGATTCGTGTAACGGATATTCCAAAGACCGCCTTTACCACCAGATATGGATTGTATGAGTATACGGTCATGTCTTTTGGATTAACCAATGCTCCCGCTTATTTCATGAATCTCATGAATAAGATCTTTATGAACTTTCTGGATAAGTTTGTTGTTGTGTTTATCGACGATATTCTTATCTACTCCAAGTCAGAAGAAGACCATGAGCAACATCAAAGAATCATCCTTGAAACCCTGAGAGAACATCAGTTGTATGCCAAGTTCAGCAAATGTGAGTTCTGGCTGAAGGAAGTAGGATTCCTCGGACGTATTGTGTCAGTAGGAGGAGTCGCTATTGATCCCGCCAAGATAAAAGATGTTGAAGAATGGGAAGCCCCAACCACTCAAACCCAAGTTCGTGCATTTCTCAGATTAGCGGGATACTACCGCAAGTTCGTAGAAGGATTTTTGAGCATTGCAAGACCTATGACCCAATTGTTGAAGAAGGACAAGAAGTTTGAATGGACCGACAAATGTGAAGCCAGTTTCCAAGAGCTCAAAAATAGATTGATTTCAGCCCCAATATTGATCATGCCAGATATCAAGAAGTCGTTTGATGTGTATTGTGATGCATCCAAGATTGGTCTCGGATGTGTGTTGATGCAGGAAGGCAAAGTCATAGCATATATGTCCCGACAACTGAAATAGCATGAGCAAAACTACCCTATCGATGATCTTGAATTAGCAGCTGTAGTTGTAGCCTTGAAGACATGGCGTCATTACCTTATGGGTAATCGCTATGAGATTTACTCAGATCACAAGAGCTTGAAGTATATTTTCACTCAGAAGGAGATGAATATGAGGTGGAGATGGATAGAGTTAATCAAGGATTATGACCTTGACATTCACTATCACCCGGGCAAAGGCAATGTGGTAGCGGATGCTCTTAGCAGATTGCCGTGTAGGCTAAACACCATGATCAAGGAGAAGCAACCAAGTTTGCATGAGGAGTTGGAGAAGTTTAGAACTGAGCTAGTTAGTAAAGGATTTTTAGCTAGCATTGAACTTCAACCCACTTTGATTAGCCAAATCAAGGAAGCCCAGAAGGGAAATGCAAGTATCGATGGAATCAAACGTCGTATTGGTACATGAAAGGTACCTGGATTCACCGAAGACGAAGAAGGAATTCTGTGGTACAAAGGACGTATCTGTGTGCCCACAGATTCAGAGCTGAAGCAAGTGATCGTGCAAGACGCTCATGATACTCTTTATTCTATCCACCCTGGAGGAACGAAGATGTATCAGGATTTGAAGGAGCAATTTTGGTGGAACAAGATGAAGAAAGAAATCGGAAGCTACATCACCAAGTGTGATATCTGTCAGAGAGTTAAAGTGGAACATCAGAGACCCACAGGACTATTGCAACCGTTGCAGATTCCTAAATGGAAATGGGATTCCGTCGGAATGGACTTTATCACTAGTTTGCCTACTTATAGTAGGGGAAATGACTCAATCTGGGTCATTGTTGATAGACTGTCCAAGGTAGCCCATTTTATACCTGTCAAGATAACCTACCAGAGTTCAAAGCTAGCAGAGTTGTACATTGCTAGAATCGTCAGTTTGCATGGAACCCCCAAGACCGTAGTATCGGATCGAGGAACCCAATTTACCTCGAGATTTTGGCAGAAAGTCCAAGAAGGATTAGGAACCAAGTTGACTTTCAGCACATCTTATCACCCATAGACCGACGGACAGACTGAGAGAGTCAACCAAATCCTAGAGGATATGTTGAGAGCTTGTGTGTTAGAGTACGGATCAAAATGGGAAGATTGTCTGCCTTTCGCAGAATTCTCATACAACAACAGTTATCAAGCCAGTTTGCAAATGGCCCCATTTGAGTTCCTATATGGAAGGAAGTGCCGTACCCCTTTGAATTGGTCGCAAGTAGGAGAGAGTCAGATTTTCGGACCCGACATCCTACGAGAAGCTGAAGAGAAGGTTCACAAAGTCCATGACACTACTAGGAAAACGGCCTTTAGTGGCGCACCTGTGGGTATCATCGTGGCGCACTAGCGATGCGCCACGGCCTCACGCTACGGTTATCTTTCAGCCGTGGCAAGACTACTGTGCGCCACCGAGGTTGTAGATAGGCGACATGCCAAGGCGCCACGCAGCGTATGATAACCGTGGGCGCACTAGGTGTCAGGCGCCACGGATATAAATTTCAAAATTCAAAAAAAGCAGCAGATCTGGATCTCGCTGCCGTTGTCGCTGCAGCATCGGTGCAGGTCGTCGTCGCCGTCGCCTGCCGTCGTCACGCTCGCCATCGGAACTTTAAGGAGGAGGAGGAGAATAGGAGGAAGAGGAGGAGAAGAAGAGGAGGAGGAGAAGAAGAAGAGGAGGAAGAGGAGGAGAAGAAGAGGAGGAGGAGAAGGAGAAGAAGAGGAGGAGGAGAAGAAGACGAGGAGGAAGAGGAGGAGGAGAAGGAGAAGAAGAGGAGGAGGAGGAGAAGAAGAAGAGGAGGCCTTGTCGTTGTCAGAACTACAAGGAGGAGGAGGAAGAGGAGGAGAAGAAGGATCCCGCCGTCTCGTCGTCGGAACTGCAAGGAGGAGGCCGCCGCCATCACCATGTTCACTGCAAGGAGGAGGAAGAGGAGGAGAAGGAGAAAGAGAAGGAGAAGGAGGAGAAGAAAAAGGAAATGAGAAGGGAGGAAAAGGAAAAGGAGAGAAGGGGGGAAGGTGGGCGGTGGGATTCAAATTTGAATCACCAAGCTTATCCGTGGCGCACTAGGTGGTGGTACGCTACGGGTAAGCCGCCCTCTATTTTTTTTTCTACAGGAAAAAACGGTCTTTTGACCGTAACTTTGTACTCTTTTCAAATTTTGAAAATCTAAAAAATCGCTAAATGACCGTAGGTGGTTGCGAGCGGATGCGAAATCTCGTTCTCGTCATTTTGGTATATTATACGATTTTTTTCGATATCGTATGCAAAAGTTACGGCCTTTTTATCGTGGCATGACTTTTTTTTGCAAATAAAGTCAAAACTCATGTTTGTTAATTTTACTAGAAGCTATACCACATTACCTACCTAAATATGAAAAGATTTAATTTTTTGAAGTGTTTATCATTTTCTTTTATTTTTTGAAAAACCTAAAAAGGCGATCCACGGGGGGGTGGAGTTGGTGCAGGATAGTTAGGCGTAGGGCACTAGGGCAAGGTGCCCTACTACTAAGTTTATACATCTGAAGTGTCTGGCCGTTTCACAGCAGAGAGGGGCATGCGCTTAGGCGTAACGCACCCCCTCCATGTGCGCCACGGTTGACACTAACAACCGTAGCGCACCTACCCTATGTGCGCTACGGATGTTTGGCGTGCGGCCAACAGGGCCCTGGCCCACACACATCTGTGGCGCACTATGGTCATGTGTGCCACGGTTGTTCTAGTTACTAGTAGGGCACTGCCCATAGGTGAGCCACGCCTGTTTTAGCCGTGGGGCACTTCAACCATGTGAGCCACGGATGTGCTGATTACCTATAGCCATTTTCCTAGTAGTGTGAGCACCTCAAGACGGCCCAATCCAGACAGAAGAGTTATACTGACAAGAGGCGTAGAGACCTGACTTTTAATGTCGGAGATTTTGTGTATCTCAAAGTTTCGCCATTGAAGGGAACGCAACGTTTGAGTCTGAATGGAAAGTTAGCCCCTAGATATATCGGACCCTTCAAAATTCTGAATCGTTGAGGAGAAGTATCGTATCAACTAGAACTCCCTGAAGAGATGTCTGCCATCCACAATGTGTTCCATATCTCGTTACTTCGCAAATGCTTGGAAGTGCCAGAGAAGACGAAGTTTTCAAGAACATCAATCACCGAGACGTTGATATCAACAAGGATCTGACGTATTGTGAAGTGCCCATCCGTATCTTGGATGAAGCTTACAGAACCACCAAGACCCGAAGTATCAAATTTCTCAAGATCCAATGGAGCAACCATACCGAAGAGGAAGCCACTTGGGAGCGAGAAGATTACATTAGGACTGAGTTTCCAGATCTCTTTAGTTCCTAGTTTTCTTTCTTAAATCTCGGGACGAGATTTTGTTTAAGGGGGAAGGTTTGTAACATCCCAAATCTTTAATCAAAGTTATCAAGATCCAAATCACCCAATTTAGGGTTAACAAAAACTTTTTATCATTAAAATAATTAGGAATGCATATGTGTGCTGCACTAATATAGAATTGTTTGGAAATGCCATGTTTGTTTGTTCTAATGGTTGTAAAATGATTCAAAGATGAATGCCATATAATCTAGATCATTTAAAAACAAACTCCAAAGAAAAAGAAATCAAATAAGAATAAAAAATATCAAATGGTCACTTTGGCCATTTTAACCCACTAGGTCACTTTAGGTGTTCCTAGAAGTCAAACTCAAACAGAAACATCCTCAACTCTTTTCACCCCTTGCTAGTACAAGTAATGATCTACCAAGGCCTACTTTGAAATCTTACAAAAACATTTGAACTCTAATTTTAAATGGCATTTGAAAATGGAATCCATTTCATATGCATAGATCACACTTTTCTAAAAACCACTCCAATAAGTTCCCCTTAACAATCCCAAGCAACCCCAGATGCTTAAGCATATGACTAACACATCCACCAAAAATCATTTCAAAATTCAAATAAAATCTTCTTGCGGCCATTTTGTCAAACTGTTGGCAGGCAAATAAAATCTGCCTAACTAACACTATTGTTGATCAATGCTTTGTCGAGCCATTTGGCTCAATCTTGTCCCCTCTACTCTCCCTTGTCCCCCTAGCTCTAACCAAGCCATCACAGAGCTACCATTTACCCCCAGCTGCACTGTCGCGCCACCCCGACGCCACGATTGCCGGCCGACCATGCACATGTTGCAGGAGCATGCACCGCCCTCTTCTGCCGCTCCAGGGAGGTAGGCGTGATAGCACTGTCGCCCTTGGTCCCTTCCCCGAGCCTTGCCAGCCCCTGGACCACCAAGGAATGCTCGCGCCCACTGCCTCTGCACCGTGCACAACTCACGCCAGAGCGTCGTCCCTGACAGGACCGCACAAGCCGTGCCTTGCCCTCAGCTCGCGTGTGCTGCTCTGCCTTAACCCCAGCACACCCAAAGACACGCCCATTTCCCGCCACGCGACCAGCAGCCGCCGTGAACCGCGTCGAGCACCGCCTCTGCCACGCAGAGCGTCGCCCTTTCCCGACCAAACGCCACCACCCCTAGCGTCGCCTTTACGTCGTAGATGACCGCTAGGAGGCAAGCCACCATTCGCCTACACCGCCCATGCCTCTAGCTCCATGTACCGTCGTCACCGACGAGCTCACCGTCGCCCTCACGGTCTCCTCGTCGAGCCTATATAAGGAGCCCTCCCCAGCACAAATTCCTTACACCACTCAACTCCCCTCTCTCTTAGACCACCTCACACCATCACCGGAGCCGCTCGAGCAGCAGTTCGCCGGAATTGCACCGGAGTTCACCATAGCAGAGAAGAAAGGGGCCCGTCGATTTCGTCCACCCCAGGAGCCGCCACGACCTCGCCTGAGTCTGTCGTCGTCTCCTCATTCGATCTCCCCCATCGTCACGTTAGCTGGAGCCCTGGTAAGCCCCGATTGCACCCCCACCGAGCCGCTAGGGTTCCGTCTCGCCGGCGACCTGTCCGTCGTCGACGATGAGCCACGACCGTTGATCTAGGTTCTAATCGCACGGCCCACAACACCCCGTACCGCTTCGCGTTAGAAGAGTCGCTGACATGCGGGACCCTCCTGTCAGTTGTCCTCTATGCCGCAGAGTGTAACTGGGCCGGCCCGTTTAGTTTCCCGCGCTGGCCCTAACATTCAAATTTAGGTTTTTTTTATTTAGACTCAATCTAGTTTCTTTCCCCTTGTTTAAAAATCATTTCAGAAAGATTTATTTAACTAAATGGCATGATTCCAATTTTGTGGGAAAGCTAATTTAAATCTCTATCCAAGCCCATTGGATTTAAATCAATTAGAGTTATAGATCACATATAGCAAAAATAAAATAACAGAGACTTTTGTACATTCAAACATTTTTCAAAAATCAACCATAATAGCTTTTGAGTTGATTCCAATTCTCAAAAATCAGATTTGACAATACCTATCTGAATATATAATAATATTTAGGTTTGTATGCAGTGACTTTGTACTAGTACCAAAATAATGCTATATAGGCATTTCTAGTCACTTTAAATCATTAAATATTAATCTTAAAATGTGATCCAACATTTAAATCCCATTCCCATGTATTAGAATATGTGGTGATGACATGTGTCCACATGATCCCATATTTTAAATGGAGAATATTAAATCTTAGTTGATTTCAATGAGTAGAAATTACTTTTCTCAAATAAAATAAATGAAACTAGTTCATTAAATCTTGTGATGAATGTGATGATACTAGATCATCAAGTATGTGCCTTAGTGTGCTAAATAGACTAGTTAAGTATTGTTTGATGATTGTGTATCCAGTATGTATTTATAGACGCTAGTACCGACCAAGTCTATGAGGAGGAGGAGTTCTACCCCGAAGAAGACGAGGAGAATTTCAACCACTAAACCAACCAAGGCAAGCTATTATTGGCAAGCTAATGCTTGCAAGCCATCACTAGATGCAAGTTAACCTAAGCAATATGCATTAGGCATGCTTTGGTTATACCTTTTTGATTTATACCCATCCCAAGTTTTCTTACAAGCTTTACTATCTTTTACTTTACCAAAGTTCCTTACTTTGTTTATAGATAGCATAAAGAGTATAAAACTTGGCCTATTCTAGTTAGACTTAGATGCCATTCTATGGCATGAGATTGAGATTAGCATCCCACTTTAGTGAACACTCTTAACTTAGTGATTAGAGCTAAACCAAAAATTTGACCACTTTAGATGGGAATACTTGGTGAAAATGACTTGTGAAAACCTTGGAATGATGAGTCATTCTATTGAGATGTTTTGACATGTGTTGAGAAACACAATTGGTTTATGATGATGATGAAAATATTGAGGCATGAGCCTTAGGCCCTTTATAAAAACTGATGGTTGGGTTCGGATGCGATACCATTCCAATTTTACCATACAACCACAATACCTGAATTGGGTAAGGCTTAGCCGGAAGTTTATATGCATTAGTATGGGTTCCCTCGCGGAAGAGGTTTGAGATGAGGCTACCTCTTGATGATGTCCACCTATGCAGTGCCTAGGATGGCAGATGACCATGGCTGGGAGGCCAAGCTCATAGGGGAGGTGCCTATACTAGAGTGTGTAATTAAAAGGTTGTGTTTGATTATCTGCATACTAAGTATGATGATTCAGGGTTATCCCTGACGGATGTATCGAATTTTGTGGTGAAAGTGTACCACCTCTGCAGAGTGTCAAACTATTCGAATAGTTGTGTCCCCGGTTATGGACAGTTGGAGTGGCCATACTGTTTTGCTATCATATGTTTTCAAAATGACTTATGAAATGAATTGTGACATGACTTGACCACAACATGGTTATGACTATGACAACTAAGTTCCCACTTAGGTGATTTCAAACTTTATTTTATCTTTCTTTGTTTCTGAACTTAGCTTAGGTTTCAAACTTAACTTTGCAAATAAACTTAGAACTTAGCATTCCTACTAGAACTACCTTACTTGTTAGTGATAGTTTGCGAGTACTTAAAGAGTACTCATGGATTTGTCCCTAGCTATTCCTGTGGCCAGACTATGAGGAGGACTATCCGGAAGGAGGACAGAAGGACGGATACGACAACTAGGATCATCTCCCATCGTTAGCATTGCCTGTGACACTGAAGATGGAGCCTACCGCTACGCTATTTATTCCGCTACTTGTTTGTACTAAGACTGGATCATGAGATCCTTTATTTGTGTAAGACCTTATTATGGTTTGTAATGGATGATGTACTGTGATATCCAATCTTTTATGTCTCACAAAAATGGTAATCCTGGGATTGCGATGTATGGCATAACAGGCATCTGGGATTAAAAATCCGGGTGTTGACAGACAGAAGCAGTTGCATCACCACACCCAACTGGAGTGTGTGTGCGTCATCAAGGTGTGGCTTTTGAGACTCCATAACACAGATGCATTGATCTGTAGGGACTCCATTTGTGTCAAACAACCATGGTGGTCAGAGATCCCAGAGAGCCCCTAGAATATGCAATTACCACATATGGAGATGGTGAACCTGCAGTGTGATAGAAGCAGTTGCATCACCACACCCAACTGGAGTGTGTGTGGGTCATCAAGGTGTGGCTTTTGAGACTCCATAACGCAGATGCATTGATCTGTAGGGACTCCATTTGTGTCCAACAACCATGGTGGTCAGAGAGCCCAGAGAGCCCCTAGAATATGCAAGTGCCACACATGGAGATGGTGAACCTGTAGTGTGACAGAAGCAGTTGTATCACCACACCCAATTGGAGTGTGTGTGGGTCATCAAGGTGTGGCTTTTGAGACTACATAACACAGATGCATTGATCTGTAGGGACTCCATTTGTGTCAAACAACCATGGTGGTCAAAGAGCCCAGAGAGCCCTTAGAATATGCAACTGCCACATGGAGATGGTGAACCTACAATGTGACAGAAGCAGTTGCCTCACCACACCCAACTTGAGTGTGTGTGGGTCATCAAGGTGTGGCTTTTGAGACTACGTAACACAAATGCATTGATCTATAATAAAACTGAAAAATCCACTACCGCAAATAATAAAATCCCCCATGTGGGACCCACTTGTTATGCTGCTGCTCACTTAACCCTCCCTAATCCCCACCACTTTGCACACATTCGCTCTGCCTAGCGACCACCAAATCCCCTCCCTCCCGGGCGACCACCAAATCCCCTCCCTCTCGGGCAACCACCAAATCCCCCTCCCTCCCCGATGATGGTGGCAGCAGCGGCGGCTATAGGCTCACGGGTAAGGCTCCTGGAACTATGTCCACGCATCTCTACTGTTGCGTGTCTGTGTTCGATCTAGGTCACATCATCTATGCTCTAGGTCACCGACGACGGGTCTAGGCCCCAAGTAAAGACTCGATCTTGGTCTAGGCCCCAGGTAAGCACTCGATCTAGGTCTAGGCCCCAGGTAAACACACGATCTACGTCTAGGCCCTAGGTAGAATGAACTATGAGGATTGTAGGTTATGCGGCATTAAGGCTAGGGAGATACATGCGCAGGTTCTAAAATTGTTCCTACTAGCACAAATTGTACACATCGCATCCCCGTTCTATCATAGAAATAGTCATCCTCAGACTTCTTAATGATCTTCAGATGGACCACAAGGTGCTGAACCCCGAAAATTTGGAAGTAATTGCGCAAAACATCATGGCGACAGCGCCGAAAAATTGCAAGCGCCGGCACAATGTTCCATCTTATGACGAGATGAAGCAACATGTAGCCAATAAAGCTGAGAAACCGAGGGACCTTACTAGAGGTTAGAGTCATTGACATTGGCTTAAAGTTACAGTCATTCTTATGCCGCTACAGATTACTTTCTAATATATTCTTTCTAGGTCCATCGATGAAGGGCGGGGAGGACTTCGACGATTACTGCGTGTTTGGAAACGACATGGAATTGACTTCAAACCAAGCTGCGTATCTTAGAGCAATTTCAGGACACAAGCCACCTATACCGCACTATGTGTGCAAGATGAAAAAGTCAAATGTCATCACTCGGAAGGCCAAGATGGTAAACTTATGATATTTGACTCTTTAAGGGCGTGTTTGTTTCAAAGGAATAAATCCTACAAAATACCTATGCATAACTTTTGTACACTACAATCCTATAGGATTTTCAAACAAGAGGTGAGACCTCTTAGAAAGATTCCTACGTGTTTGTGACAACTATGACATATACCCTAAACCCTATAAAATTACCTGCGTTTTCCTATGGTGCATTTTTCAAACAGCTTATCTTACCAATTCCTACATTTTTCATTCCTGTAGGATGCTTACTGTCAGGTCATTCTTTTCCTGCACTTTTCCTATCCTAGTCTTTTACAAATCCTTTGAACCAAACGAGCCCTAAATCTACTTATGCACATTGAACTATACTTCAGCAACTAACTTTATTCTTCACATCCGGTACTTTTCAACTAGGTACAGCAATGCCGACCTCAACAGGTATCTATCGTTGGAGATTCCTGTCATAGTTGCAGATCATGTAGGATGTAAGCATGTTCAGTTCATCCAAGGCAGGAATGATGTTTCCCAAATGGCAAGCAACTAGGCAAAGATTGTCGAGGCTGCTCGAATCAAAAAAGGGGATTTGATCGTCTTCACCTTCTTTAAGGAGCTCATGTCTGGCTTCATGTGTCATGTAGGTCGCGTGAAATGAGGGCACGTAGTACCTGGTTATGCGGGTTGGCTTCATGTGAACTCGTAATCGGTTTGGAACTGAATGTGAACCTGCAGGTCGTGTACTTGGTTTGGGAACTCTTTGTGATTCTGGTTCTCTAGTTGGTTTCGAACTATATGTCAACCATGTTTTCTATATATTTGTAAGATTGTGTTCTATCGCCATGTTGCTATGTGTTGTGTTCATTGTTGCTGTAGTTTCCTGTACTTTCACATTTTGCTTCTTCGTGTGATCGACAACATGTGTATAAGAAATATGAAGTAGTGCTATGTTTGAAACATAGTTGTCTTGTCCAGCTGTTCCGGCTTTTAGTCAAAACATCAGTTTATTTATTGAAGGACTACTGATTTAGGATATTCTTATAAGAATGGCAAAGTAGTAGATCTGGCAGAACAGAGTCCGTTGGTCCAGTCGTTATGAACCCTCGACCAACGAGTGTGCTCGCGAGTTCGAACCCTGGTCAGGCTACTCTGTTTTTTATGCCATCTTTAATTTATACCAGATGGACCGACAGCTGGGCCCGGCTAACACTCTGAGAACAACCCGTTAAACCCTACCGTTCAAACCGAGCTGACAGGTGGGGTACAGGCACGAATGGCTCGGTCGTTGAAAAAAAAAATCAACCAAAGGCCCTTGACGAATTCTGTGACGATTTTATGCGGGACGAAATGCCGAACTAGGCTTCAGGGCCTCGGACGAAATCCGCGACGAATTTTTGTCGACGAAATCGTCGAACGTCATGGATACCCAGACTAGAGGCCCTTCGAGTGCGTCGCGACGAATTGGCCTAGAACGTCGGGCATCTATGATGGTTTTACAGCATGTCATGAATAAAACATCATGAATCGTCCAGATTATTATAGTGTGAAGCGTCTACTAGAGCCCCTCCCAAAACTACCAAAGGTTGCTCCCAAGAGAGCTTACGACTATACTTAAGAGGAGAATGCGGTGATCGAAAAGGCCCAAACGCAACAGTGGTTTGATAGCCTCAAGCGGCCGAAAGAGCCACAGTTCCCAAGCACTAAAGAAGAAAAAGCCAAAGTGCAAAAAAGTTGAAGACCCTTCATCAACCCGAACCAAAGCTGCCATCAGACTATGACCGCTCTATTGTCAAGTCACATTAGTCAATGGTACGATCGAAGAGCACTAGTGCAAGCGGGAATTCAGTTCCCTAGCTCGGTTTATAGAAAAACAAGGAATGCGCCCCGCTCAAAGTGATTTCCGATACCATGGTGGAGTCGAGCAAAGCTGCGAACGAGCAGTATGATCCAGAAATTGTTGCACTGTATGGAGAAGCGGCCGCTGCTCAAGGTATGACTATTGCTCAGTACTTAGACCAGTTAGATTTCCCCGTGGCTGAGGAAGCATACAAATACAAGTACGGGAAACCTCTCGTCAGACCTTAGGATGTCAAATATCTACCAACAAAAATGCG
Organism: Avena insularis; assembly: GCA_023614405.1. NCBI lineage: Eukaryota > Viridiplantae > Streptophyta > Magnoliopsida > Poales > Poaceae > Avena > Avena insularis. The sequence continues at coordinate 857,242 of JAJUPC010000120.1, read as the reverse complement.
AAGATTGCATAATTGGTACATTAAAGCCACAAAGGAAGGGGCAAACTGGATAGTGATCGGAGTTCGAAACGAGCATTATGGGTATGGAGATGCCCAGATACTGATTGAATTTCCTGAACTACATCAGTTTTTCAATCAAGACGCCCTCGACAAATCGATCATTAGTTCCTACTGTCTGTAGGTATTATTTCTCTAATAATTAAGTCTCTAGTTAGCTCACCTCGTTTATATCGCATGTATAATCATACTCACTATATTATGCAGACTGAAGATTCTCAAATGTAGAAGAGGACAGATCTATGACATTGGGTTCATTGACCCATATTGGGTTCATGAACTTACTGTGAAATTAAGTCCCAAGGACACAGAGGATAAAATTTTAATGGCGTTAAGGTTTTAAGAAACCAAAAGGGAAATATTATTACCTTACAATTTCAATTGAGTGTTATTGTCTTGTAAACATTCTATTTCGCTTACTCGATGTTAAATGTATAATTGATGACTTATGCATGCGCAGATTCCATTCTATTCTGCTAATCATTCAACTTGACAATGGAGTAGTACAAGTCATAGACTCTAAACGTAAACCCCTTGAGGATTGGGCCCCCATGCAGGATATGCTCCAGCGGTAATTTCAGTCATTATGACACTATATTAGCAACTTTCATTCACTTATATCAAGTAATTAATAACTTATTTCATTCATTTTATTTGCCGAGCAGCGCTTGGAAACGGTTCACCAACAAGGCTAAGGGTACCTGGAAAGAGAACCTTACATTTAAACCACTAAATGTAAGTACTACTAGCTAGATCCGCGCATCTCTTTGATTCTAGTTTCGATACCATTATCATGCTTAATTATTATTATTTTGATTGAACTTTGTTCTCGCAAAGGTCTCGAGGCAAAAGTGCGGAAATAACTTATGTGGTTACTATGTTTGCGAGTTTATTCGTCATACGACCTGTGAGAAGGGCAGAAATTTAGAACAACTTCAAGTATGTAAACAATATTCAGAATTTTGTTTTATTACCATCAAGTGTGTTTAGTTTCATTCATATATGTTGACTCCTTCTTTTAAATTAGATTGAACGGTTGCGGGACCATCTTCTATCAAAGGATCGCATACAAGCAATCCAAGAAGAAATTGCTGGATTCTTAGATGCAGAGGTCCTAGATCCAAAAGGAGAATACCATCGGAAGATTATGATAATGTAATAGGAACCATAAAAGACTTTATATTGTATATATGCATGAATGTAATATATTCGATACTTGCTGTGCAATATAATCGGGAGATGTTTTATAATATAATGGTTCCCTTAAGGTATAGATGATACTTACCCTAGCACTATGTTATGAGAAATGCTCTTTCTCATAGTAGATGGTGCGAGGTTGATGTTACCGAAAGTGGATTCGCATGAAGGCATGGTGCGGATTTGAGGGACATCATGTTGTATGTCTCTCAAATCCGCACCATGCCTCCATGCGAATCCACTTTCGGTAACATTAACATTGCACCATCTACTATCAGGACGAGTATTTCTCATAACATAGTGCTGGGGTAAGTGTCACAAAATAAATGCTTCCCAAAACACAAAAAGGAAATAGATAAAGGGGAAAAAAAATAAAAAATATACAAAAAATTCTCTGCCGCGGTATAAAAGGTGCCCAAAATGCTGCCGCGGCAGAGGCCTATAGATCCCCCCCCCCCCCCCCAACAACCACCAGCCATGTGGACCACCCTTTTGTCCCGGTTCGCAGCCCAACCGGGACTAAAGGGTTGGGGATTTAGTCCCGATAGCCCCATCCCGGTTGGGCAACCGGGACTAAAGCCCCTTACGAACCGGGACAAAATGCCTAGTTTCCACTAGTGGACCTTCATCCTACTTCTCTTGCTACCCTAATGTTTCTCTTCATTCTTCCCAATTTTGCCCTTTTTTGCGGTGTCTTTTTTCTCCTCTTCTTTATCCTCATTCTTCTCGACGGTCCTGTCTTTGCGATTCTCGGTCATGCGGAAGCTGTCCAGCTCAACCCAAAAAGGCACCGACTCGAGCATCGATAGGCCGCCTCGCGGCTTCCCGCACACGAGCGACTGCATGAGCAGCTTCGAAGATACTGGAAGACGGGAGCAAGGACGCAGCGTCCCTCGCACAAGCGGCTGCGAGAGCGGCTTTAGAAATAGCGGATCGGAATACACGAGCAAGGCCATCATCTACGCTAGCGGTCATGATGTTCACGTCGGCGAGGTGGAAGTAGGAAGCATCGGGAGCGGCTACGATAACGCGTCCATCTACACGATGGAGGTTGTTGTTCTTCATAAGCATCACTTCTATGGTAACGCCAAGTAGTACGCTTGCCAGAGTTAGGTTAGATTTAGCTTTTGTTATCCGTGGTGTATGGCTATAACGAACATATCTTTTTTGTGACCTTTCCTTTGCATTGTTATACTTCTCCTAGGAGCCATGTAAGTCTAGAGTGAATTTATAACACGTTATTCTTTGTGAACTATTATTTTTGTAATGCTTTAAGAGTAATTCTATGTTTTTTCTTGATTTTTGGGTGACATCTTGACTTTTTATTTCATATATAAACGTGCGTTTGTTCTTCCGTACCTTGTGGGTTATGATTCGACAAAACACCGGCTTACCCAGATAGACATCGAGTTAGGTGTGACGTCATGTCGTTTAGGATGACGAAATACTTGACGGACATAGCCTAACCATTCCACACGTCGATGATCTCTTCCCTCTTAATACGCATCGTACACTCAGATATACATGCATGCGTACATACAAAGTATGCCTAAATGTTGTGTCTGTTGGAAATCTCTTTCCTTCTACTATGACTCTGTGTGATTACACATAGACATATGTCTAGACACGACGACCAAAGGTTTTTCCTAACAGCCGCCTATCAGCATATTAGCATACATTTGTCTAACACTTTGTAGGTCGTGTCGTCGATACCAAACGTGTGTGAAGATGGCTTTTATATCGTTCTACGTTTCTTTTCAGACCCACAATCAGTATGGGTTCCTCGCTTGCGCGAAACAGCTCTCGTATCTTTTTTTGAGCTTGGAATAACTCCCATGTTGTCCCCGGTTTAATTTGATGTATGTTTAGTCCCACCATGATAACTTAGAACAGTTTTAGCCAGCTTATAAACCAAAAAAATGAATCTTGTGTTAGGCAGATTTGAGACTTTACCTTAGAGACCCTAGATCTTATGGGAATACCTTAAATATAGTTTTTAGATTTACTTTAAGACGATGATACTTTTTTCGTTGGAGCGATTGTTTTGCCTACTAGTTGCGCCTGTGGGCGCAAAGAGAAGTCCTGTACTTATAACCACCAACTGAATCGGTTGCTGGCCCCCACCCATCGGAGTAAACAAGTTCTAGACAAAATTTATGAATGGAAACAAGATCTTCTGTCATACGTGGAACGTGAAGAACATTCAAAGTGTGCGAGTTTTATTAGCGGAAGTACGAATAGAACTTTACTAATGTGTGTGATGTGCAAACCTGTTCCATTGCCCACTTGCACGTCGTCGCTGCCGTGGCAGCGCTCGCGAATGGCAAAATGGCTAATTCTACTTCTGACGTGGTCCATGGCACCCGTATCTTTGTACCAGTGGGGATCAACCTGGTAGAGGCTCACGTTACCGCATGCAGATCTTCCAGAACAATTAAATGATTGGCATCCATATTGATTGCACAGTAATCCACCTCACACCCACCGGCGAAATTATGCACAAGAGGGGGGCCACGCCCCCCGCCCTCCCTAAATTTCTTAGCTAAATTACCCTCTATAATCTAGGTTTACATTGGACAAAAGGAATAATTGGCCACCGCAACCAGCCTATCTCACACGCTCCGCTACTGCTCACACCACAACTATATCTACACACATCCATAACTCGGACAAACAAACTTTACTATTGATGAACTGATCCTATATATTTTGGAAAAAAGTTACTCTACTAACTCGCCCATTCAAACAAGGGACTCGGTCATTCAAACATGCCAAATCATCTTAAATTACACAATCATTGTGTCCGGACATCTTGAACTCACGATAGCCCCAAAATCCTAAGGTTCTTCTCATGGTTAACTCATGAACAACTATCGTTAAGGACCTTAATTTAGAAAGTAGAAATCCGTTGGGTCATCACAGTGGATCAGCTCCGGTTTTATGATGCTATCCGCATGAGATGATAACGTCTTCAAATTTGAGGCATACTGATATGTATTCCCAAAATGAGTGTACGCTGCCCCAATATGCAGACCCATAGGTGAATGCACAATTTTACTAGTGCCACCCTCACAGATGCTGCATCGTCCTGCTCGCCAAAAAAAGAGGGACAATCAAGACAAGTATTTGGTGGATAAATGGAGTAATTAACAACGTTTATTCTATTAAGGGAAAAAAAGACTACTCTACATATTCAGTGTCACAATGCTTAGTTCAGTTTAAACATTTAGCTATAGTGTTTGATCTGAACTTTTCAAGCCATCTCATCTAATCATATATCGGAGAAAAAGACAGTCTAAATTAAGCGAAAAGTAATTGGTGGATAAATGGAGTAATTAAAATGTTTGTTCTACTAAGCGAAAAAGACTACTCTACATCTTCAGTGTCACAACAATGTTTAGTTTAGTTAAAACATTTTGCTATAGTGTTTGATCTGAACTTTTCAGGCCATCTCATCTAGTCATATATCGGAGAAAAAGACAGCCCAAATTAACTTACTAGAAAAGAACAATGGATTAAATAGTTGCAAGGGACTTACCAAGATAAGCATCCTTCGTGCTGTAATTGGGCAGGGGGCAGCAGAAAGAGACCTCCGATTCTCTGTCATTGTAAAGGCACCCGAAATGGAAGCATCCCACGGTGTTGTCGGGTCGCTTCTCCTCCCAAACCTGGGCAAAGAAAAGCATACGCGTGCTGCAGCTCCCGTCCGATGCAACGGCTGCTAGGAAATTGACGTGGTAGCAATGCGAGCACAGATAACGGCTGTTCTTCTCCAGGCCGCAGATGATTTCCAGATCGTATTTTGGTTCCTGAAAACAGCCAGAAATCGTGTCAGCTAGGTGCATCGATCGAGAGCAATTATGGAATCGAATTTGTTTCAAGTACGTACCCATGGGTGCTGATCGGCGTAGCTGCGGAGGAGTTTTGCAAGCTCTGTCCGGAGAAGCCCCTGTCTCTTCTCCAACAGTGTCTTCCATGACTGAACTCTACCCAACTCTGCCGCGTCAGTCAGCGCTCGGGCTGGGGTGATGGACACGCATCGTTCTCCCAGCATGTTCTGTAGCTCTGTGATGCTGGCATCGGTGAGCCCTTCTACTCCTGTGTCCAGCAGGGAGCTCGAGATGCCCAGCAAGGCCGGTTCGCCGGAGGCCCAGGATGCGAGGAACGATGAATGGTAGTATCCCAGGGGGTGTCTGGCAGCGGCGCTGGCATGACCGAGTGCCCCGGCGCGTGTCTCCGGGCTCGCCCTCTGAAGCATAGCAGATATGTCGCAGCGGCTGGTGCAGAGGTACTCCACAGCCCTGTGCTCTGAGAAGCCTGTGGCGGCACGGACGGCGGCGACAAGGCCGTCGAGCGAGCGGACCTCCAGACGAAGCAGCGTGGCTACGCCGAGGATGTCGGGCTCGCCTCCGTGATGATGTTTAAGCGGGGGCACGACGACGCTGTACCAAACGGCGTGGAAGATGATGTTGGACACGGGGTCAAGGGGGCCGTAGCAGTGCCCGGCGATTAGCACTCCACGGAGGAGCCGTCGGAGCGCGGCACGGGGCAGCCTGGCGAGCGCCTCGAGGTAGAAGGCGTGGATGGTGTCGAGGAGTCCCATCTTGAGGTACTCGATGTGCTTGCATGTCGGCGGCGCGCCGGCGACTTGATCTGTTGGCGTGTGCGGGGTGTACTCTGGGACGATGGCGAGTGAGGTTTCCAGCTTCCGGCGTATGCCCTCGGGAGAACGCAGGTTGGCGAGTCTGAACGGCGCGCACTGCTTGCCACCTCCATACTGATTTGTTTGCATTGAAGTGAGTGAAGTTGAGTTGCAGGGAGGGGGAGACTCTGCGGTGCTGCGACTGCAGAACGTCGAGGAAGTCTTCGACGTCACCGACGGTGAGGCGCCGCCCGTCCTCCAACGCGGCGAGCATGGCTTTCATGTCCTCCGAGAGCACCTGGAGCGCGGGTTGGCAGAGCAGCACGACGTCGTCAGGCATGGGGTGCTTTGCCTTGATGGCAGCAACCCTGAGCGCGAACTCGGCCCTGTCGCTGAAGACCTCGTGGTGGCATCCGGCGCTGACAGCGGCGAACTGCTCGAGATCGGCGACCCGGACGGCGACGGCGAGGTCTCCACCGGAGAGGTGGAGGTAGAAGCGAGCCTGGTCTTCTGTGAGGTACCGGAAGTATGTCTGCAAGAAGGCGAGGAGACCCTCGTAGGACTTGTAGGCGATGTGCCGCCAGGCGCCCCTGTGGCGAGGATCAGGCGGCATCTGGGACGGGCTCGGCGGCGAGTATGCGCCGCCGCGGCAACGGCAGAGGAGGTTGAGGCCGTTGAGGATGATGTTGGAGGCGGGGTCGAGGAGGCCCACGCAGTGCCCGCCGAGGTAGAGGCACTCGAGGAGGTCCGGCATGCCGTCGATGGGGAGCCGGCGAACCGCCTCAGCGTACGCGGCCTCGATGGGCGCGCACGGGTCCGCTGTCCACTTGTCATTGAGGAAGCCCTGCCACTCCTCGCCATGGAAACATGAGAGCCGCAGCAGCGGCGGCAAGTCGGTGGACGACATCTGAACGTCGACCTCCGCTCCGGAGTTTCGTGCACGCCGCCCGCTTAGCTTGATCGTTGACAACACTTGGAGAACGCAACGCAGTGCTGAACCTCCCATGAATTGTTGCCCAGATTTATAAATAAGCTGCAGTGCGTCGATCCGCGAATCGAGGCCGGCTTGAAGCGAATCGGCAAAATTCGAACCCGGCCAGAAATCGGACTGGTCAGGCCGGAAATAAATCGTATGAGACCTGGTTTATATTACTGAATGATAGACCCATCTCCATGCACAATGATTAAAAAAAGAGCTAATTAACATATTAAAAAAATGCTAGCAAATAGAAAAGACGGACACTTATTAAACATAGAAGATGGTCTATTAATAGACCCGGTCTCGTAGGATTTATTTCCGGCCAGTATCCACGAGACTAAGACCACGAAAACTCGAATCCGACAATCCTAAAGGCATCAGGCAATGGTATGCACTAGAGTGGTGACGTCACGTGCTGACCCAAACTCTTAAAAAATTTGTGAAACAAAATAAAACTTGTGAAACGCATCTGAAACTTTTTTCGTGAAAACGCAAAAGCTTTACGTTTCGATTCATTGATAGAAAAAAAGTGTTTTGTACAACTGTGTAAGAGCATCCAAAAAGGCGCACACCCAATATAACTCAACCCACTAGATCTACGGAGCCCTGGGGATCAAGGCCCGGAGTCCTTGCGCACCAGAGGCAGCCCACGACCGAGCTACGGATCGAATCGTAATGAGGAGACTACTGCAGTTCGGCGACGCGTTATCAAAGACCACGGAGTTGCGCTCCTTCCACATCCACCATGCCGTGAGCATCACAAGGGAGGAAGTCCCTTTGCGGAGAGCCCGTGGAGTCAATCGGGATGTTCGCAGCCACCAATCTACGAGGTCGTCCTCTCCATCCGGTGGGGGGGCCGTCGATCGGATCCAGGAGAGCATCTCATGCCAGATTGTTTGAGAGAACGAACATCCCACCAACAGGTCCGTCATCGTTTCGTCCGCATGGTCACATAGGGGGCGGCACGGGGGGTAGGGAAGGCCCCGGCGAGCCAGCCGCTCAGTCGTCCAACACCTATCCTGGCAAGCGAGCCAGATCAAGAACTTGACTCGCGGGGGCGCCCAGACCTTCCAGTCCAGCCTCCAAGACCTCGAAGCAAGCGAGCCTTGAAAGAGGAACTCGTAGCAAGACTTGGCCGAGTACTGCCCATCAGCCGTCCACCTCCAAATTACTTTGTCCGGCGCGTCTGTGAGCACCACATCCCGCACCCGTGCCCATAGCTAGACATATTGCAACAGGGCCAGCGCACTCAGCGCGCCCTAAATGTCTCCAATCCAACGGCGCTCTAGAAGCGCCTCTCGGACCAAGCGACGCTTGCGAGCGCGTTGTGGGATTAGAGTGAAGATCTCCGATGCTATGTCCCCCGGGGAATCCCCATCTAGCCACTTGTTCATCCAGAACAGGGTCGTCGTCCCATCGCCGAGCTCCATCGTCGTGGAAGCAGCGAACACCTGGAGTTTCGTTTTGGAGAAGCGGACGTCAAGGCCGCGCCAGGGTCGCAGTGGGTCCGCATGCATCCTCTAGATCTAGCACGTCCGTAGACTTAATGCGGTGCGCTCGAGATCCGGCACCCCGAGGCCACCCAGACAGAGCGGCCTGCAGACCTTAGCCCAAATCACGTGGCAGTGTCCCCCCTTTGCCTCCGCCCTTCCAGCCCAGAGGATGTTGGAAATATGCCCTAGAGACAAATAATAATAAGGATTATTATCATATTTCATAAAGTTTATGATTAAGTTTTATATCATGCTATAACTGTATTGAAAGGAAACGTCAATACACGTGTGATATATAAACAACCAGGGGTTCCCGGTGAAACTCTAGTCACTGGTTCATTGGTCAACAGATGATCAAGGTTTCCTGATCATGTGGCATTTATGTCAGTTAGAAATGGACGCAACTCATTCTGAGAATGAGATGATGAACCAATACCCAACCTAAACATCGTGACCCGATCATGTCACGAAGTTCAAGTTACGATGATTAGAATAGACCTAGTAGACTATTTCTTAGACCGTGAGACTATAACAATCACTGTCTCCCGAGAATGCTTAGATAGCATGAAACGTCACTTACGACAGAGTGATCATAAAGGTGTGTTCGGGTATTCGGAGGAACCGTAGAGGCAATATATGTCAAGAACGGGATTTATCCATCCGCATGACGGAAAGATACTCAAGGGCCCACTCGGAGAAGTTGTATCCAATAGCTGCGCAGCGTGTGATTTGATCACAGGGATATCACTTGTCAAAACGAGTCAAGTAGCATTTTTCGGTAACGAGATTGAACACGACATGGTAATGTCATTGATTAGATCTCGGGCAATGTAAGTATCGAGAGACAAAAGGAATAAGACGCGACAGTCACGATTCAAACGACGAAAGATCTTCGTGGAATGCACAGGGGTCATGTGGCCATCCAGGTCCCTCTGTCGACCATTGGTCAGGGAGTGTCCCGACCATGTCTGGAGTGTTCCCGAACCGTGGGGTATTGATGTCTACGCACGTCTATTCTTGTAGACAGTTGTTGGGCCTCCAAGTGCAGAGGTTTGTAGAACAACAGCAAGTTTTCCCTTAAGTGGATTACCCAAGGTTTATCGAACTCAGAGAGGAAGTGGTCAAAGGTATCCCTCTCAAGCAAACCTGCAATCAAGATACAAGAAGTCTCTTGTGTCCCCAACACACCCAATACACTTGTCAGGTGTATAAGTGCACTAGTTCGGCAAAGAGATAGTGAAATACAAGTGGTATGGATATAAGACAACGGTGCTCGAAAATAGCTTGATGGCGTGAAAGAGACTAAAGGCAAACTAAAGTAAAGATGGAAGCAAGCAAACATGTAACCGATCTAATTGCAAACGGTGTTTTAATGTTTAGAAACAAGGCCTAGGGATCATACGTTCACTAGTTAACACTCTCATATAAATATCTTCTATTTATGATACTACTCTTAACTACTCTTCGGTTGGACACTCTAATCCATGGTAGGGCTATAACAGCACACCTCAAAGTAAGCCTTTCCCATCTAGATAACCCCACACTGTCACCTTGAGCACTAGATGGTTCCAACAAACACCACAATTTCATAAAGACATCCAACTCCAAATATAACTCAAAACAAGTATTTGTAATCTCTAGCCTAAGTGCCACCATGGTGTGCACGCTGTCACTTTCACACACATGGGGAGAGTAGAGATCTACTAAAGCACTTGAGTAGCAAGGTAGATCTACTTTATTACAAAGCTCATGATCACAATATGATCATGCATAGAGAGAAAGATGAACACATAGCTACCGGTAGAACCCTTAGCCTCGAGGAAGAACTACTCCCTCATCATCATGGGAATCTGCAACGACGATGGAGGTGGTGGTGGAGATCGATGGAGATGGCTCCGAGGGCACTTCCCCGTCCTGGTAGGGTGCTGGAATAGAGACTTTCCATCCCCCTAATCTCCCCTTCAGTGGCGGCGGCGCTGCAAAACTTTTCGTGGATTTCTGATTGACGATTTAGGGTTTCTGCATCGGGAGGCATCTTATAGGTGAAGAGGCGAGGTCGGTGGCCGGCCAGGGGGCCCACACCATGCCCTGGCGCAGCCAGGGGGACCTGGCCAAGGGATGGTGTGGCCATCCTGTGGCCCCCCTCCGTCTCGTCTTTTGGCTCCGTGAGTCTTCCGATAAAATATCAACTTTGGCTTTTGTCCTGTCCAATTCCGAGAATATTCATTTTCTGACTTTCTTGGAACCAAAAACAACAGAAAACAGGCAACTGGCACTATGGCATCTTGTTAATAGGTTAGTCTAAAAAAGTGTATAAAAAGAAATCCAAAGTGTGGACAAAACATAAGAAAGTAGATAAAACCAAGCATGGAACATCAAAAATTATGGATACGTTAGCAACGTATCAACATCCCCAAGCTTAACTCCTGCTCGTCCTCGAGTAGGTAAGTGATAAAAAGAAACAATAATTTTTGAGGTGACATGTACCATCATAAACTTGATCAAAGTATTTGTAAAACATTGATAGCTAGGATCATAGTACTTCAACATAGCATGAAATATAAAGTTCTAACAATAAGACATAGCAACTATGTTGGAACATGAAAAGGCACAAACAAAAGATTCACGAATAACAATGATTTGCAAGATGCTTGTTTGTTTCACATAAAGAAAACATAGCATAGTGGCATTCAGCTTGTCCCTCATAGAGTAGTGATACATTGCAAATGTATCTATAATTTTTGATGTTCCATGCTTGGTTTTATCTACTTTCTTGTGTTCTGTTCCAACTTTGGAGTACTTTTCATATGATTTCTTGGACTAACCTATTAACAAGATGCCATAGTGCCAGTTGCCTGTTTTTTGCTGTTTTTGGTTCCAGGAAGTCAGAAATTGAATATTCTCGGAATTGGACGGGACAAAAGCCAAAGTTACTATTTTCCCGGAAGACTCACTTGAGTTAAGGAGAGTCGGAGAGGGGCCACAGGGTGGCCACACCACCCCTAGGCGCGGGCAACCCTAGGCCGCGCCAGGGCATGGTGTGGGCCCCCTAGCCGGCCACCGACCATGCCTCTTTCGCCTATAAGAGCCTCCCGATACAAAAACCCTAAAATAATCAATCAAAAATCCACGAAAAGTTCCGATGTGCCGCCGCCACCGAAGGGGAGATCTAGGGGACAAAAAGTCTCTGTTCCGGCACCCTGCCGGGATGGGGAAGTGCCCCCGTAGCCATCTCCATCGATCTCCATCACTATTGCTGATTCCCATGATGAGGAGGGAGTAGTTCTCTCTCGAGGCTAAGGGTTCTACCGGTAGCTATGTGTTCATCTCTCTATCTATGCATGACCTTGTTGTGATCATGAGCTTGTAATCTATAGATCTACCTTGCTACTCAAGTGCTTTAATAGATCTCTGCTCTCCCCATGTGTGTGAAAGTGACAGCGTGCACACCATGGTGGCACTTAGGCTAGAGATTACAAATACTTGTTATGAGTTATATTTGGAGTTGGATGTCTTTATGAAATTGTGGTGTTTGTTGGAACCATCTAGTGCTCAAGGTGACAGTGTGGGGTTTTCTAGATGGGAAAGACTTACTTTGAGGAGTGCTGTTATAGCCCTACCATCGATTAGAGTGTCCAACCGGAGAGTAGTTAAGAGTAGTATCATGAAGATAATATATTTATATGAGAGTGTTCACTAGGGAAAGTATGATCCCTAGGCCTTGTTTCTAAGCATTGAAACACTGTTTGCTATTAGATTTGTTACATGTTTGGTTGCTTCCTTCTTTATTTCAGTTTTACTTTAGTCTTTTCCAAGCCATCAAGTTATTTTCTAGCACCATTATCTTATATCCATACCACTTGTATTTCACTATCTCTTCGCCGAACTAGTGCACCTATACACCTGACAAGTGTATTGGGTGTGTTGGGGACACAAGAGACTTCTTGTATCTTGATTGCAAGGTTGCTTGAGAGGGAATACCTTTGACCACTTCCTCGCTGAGTTCGAAAAACCTTGGGTGATCCACTTAAGGGAAAACTTGCTGCTGTTCTACAAACCTCTGCACTTGGAAGCCCAACAACTGTCTACAAGAATAGAAGTGCGTAGACATCAAGTAGAAAATATAAATGCATAGGACACCTTCAAAGTTCATAAGAGTGACTAGATACAAATAGTTTAAGAACAAGCAATATCAAAATGATGCATCAATCAACAAGTCTTGGGACAATGCACATAGAACTAAGAATGACCACTATGCTCTCAAAGTAGGTGCATAAAGATAGAAGGTGGAGACTCAACATAAAAGTAAAAGAAAGGCCTTCATAGAAGGAAGTAGGGATTCAAGTCTCATAAAGAGCTTCAAAAATTATGGTACTTTATAGCTTTCAGCTCTCATTGCCCCTATCATAAGCATCTTGAAGTGATTAAGGTTAAAGTGAACAAACTATGGAGTATATGCTTGACGAAGTATAAGTTGGAAAAATCTCATGTCCCTTGAATACGAGGACCGCTCCTCATGCTACTCAAGTTTAGTTACCGGTAAGTTCTTGTCATAGTAAGTACATGTGTATCATAGAGAACTGCCAACGGGGTACCCCTTGCCCGATGATACGGAAGAATCCCCATATCAAAATGACAAGGCAAGCAAACAACGAGCATCTCAGCAATCTTTTTATTTACCATGGGAAATGGTGATTTTTTTCTCTCTTTCCTCTTTTCTCATATCTCTTTTTTTCTTTTTCTCTTTTTTCCTCAATATCTGACTCTTTTTATAAGAAGAATGCTTCATAGACAGCTCATTATGGTTACGCTGCAGGTTTCCACCATGACAGCATGGATTAGACCCAGCTGTGCTTTCTCTAACACACATACATAACTCCATGGACTTACAAGCTCCTCTTTCATTTCACACCGACGACATCCATAGACAAAATAGCATGATATCAACTAGGTACAAAGTACAAGTGCAATGTTGAAAGCGTTCCCCATGACATCATGGTTCTGCTAATCCCCAACATATAAGTGCAAGCATATACAACATAGACGACACAATGGTTCAAGTTTATTAAGGGCAAGAAAAGTAAAGTGTTTCATCAAGTTCGTGAGAGCTTTAATCACTAGTTTTCTCATATCAAATTTAATTCGGAAGGTAGATGAAAACATGAATATACTTGGAATAGCAAATGCTAATAGGTAGGTATGGTGGACTCTTTGGAATAACTTGGTTTTAGGAGTTGGATGCATGAGTGGAGGCTAGCAAAAGAGTGGGAGCGACCAACTAAGAGAGCAATAATGGCCATAATCATGCAGAGCGACAAAACATCATTAATAAAAGCATAAAGTGATATTACAAGTCGAAAACTAAAGGATCATAAAGGCTATGGTGACTTGGGATAGCCATAACATGGTGTGAGTATGCGCCAAGTCAACCCAAATAAAGCATCAAAGGAGAATACCACAATACTATGCTTTAATATGCTAAAACAACGCATGACTCTTCTAAGGCACATTAAGCAATCTCAATTGTTTATAACATGTCATGCTACAGCAAAGATCACTAAGCATAAAGCCAAAACAATATCAAGCATGGCAGGAAAAAGCATAGGCCACAGCCAAAAACAAGCTCCTTTTACCACTTAAGCATGAACTTTTCCTACTCTTTTCCAATCCAAACCAAACTATTTGAAAACCAATATATGAAAGAGGGGGTCCAACCAATTTATTCAAGCAAACTAAGAAAATCAAGCAAATGAAAAACCAAAAACAAAAATGAAGACGCTCCAAGAACAACACAAATGTGCATGAAACAATAAAAATGAAGTGTTTGGAAGAAACCTGAGATTTTTATTGATGAAGAAGGGGATGCCTTGGGCATCCCCAAGCTTTGACGCTTACACTTCTTGGATATTTTTTGGGGTGACACGCGTGGCATCCCCAAGCTTGAGCTTTAGTCCATTCTTCATATCATTACATCGTTCTTTCCTTACACCTGAAATTCTTGCTTCATACAAAACTTCACATAATCTTTATTAGCAACATTAGTGCACTCAAGATAATAAGTCTTTGGGTTCAGTTTCAACACCAATAAAACTTCCATTAAAACACAAGCTACTGTAGCACTTCCCTAAAAAAGATCAATTCCCCAAAAAGAACCCAAAAAAGAATCAACAAGAAGCAAATGCAAATAATGGCAGAAAATCTGTCAAAACAGACCAGCAGGTAAAAACCAATTTTTCGAAGACCTTCTGTTGCTCAAATCGAAAAGTGTTGAACAAAAGAAAGTTAGATAACAACCGGGGGCAGAAGCACAAAAATTCATGCCTCAAAACAACGTACAAAGATTTTACACGAGATTTTACAGTGAAGCACAAAAATCTGTTTCGAGACAACAACTTTCCCAATCATTACTTCTCTCTCATTAGAGGTTACTCTTGGCACAAAAAGCAAATAAAATGGATAAAGAGCGGTTATTACAAAGGTAATAACTTTCAAGACTCATCTAAAACTTTTGGGTTATCTCCCAATAAGTACTTTTCTTTAACGCCTTTAAGTTAGGCATGATAGTTTGAGAAGATCCTCACATAAGAAATATAAATTGAAGTAAAAGAGAGCATAAAGAAGCAAATTCAAATCACATTTAAGTCTAACACACTTCCTATGCATAAGAATATTGTAAAGAAACAAGTCATGAAAACACAAAGCAACAAACATAGTAAAGCAAAACAAGTGCAACTTCAAGACTTTCAACATGAAGAGGGGAAACTTAATATTATTGAGATGCATAAAACCATGTTTCCCTCTCTCATAATAACTTTCAATATCATCATGAATAAAATTAACAACATAACTATCACATGAAACATTCTTATCATGAGCCATATGCATAAAAGAATTAATACTCCCCACATAAACATAGTCATTTTTATTAATTGTAGTGGGAGTAAATTCAACAAAATATCTATCATTATTATTCTCATCACCATAATCATCAAATATAGGAGGCATATTGTAATCATAATTAATTTTCTCCTCAATAGTAGGTGGACTGAAAATATCATATTCATCATTGCAATCATCATAAATTGGAGGTATAGTATCATCATAAGCAATAGAATAGTTATCTTCTAAAGTGTGTTCATTTGTAAACATATCATCATTGGAAGGAACATGGATATCACTAATAGTACGACAATTATTAATATTATCATTTTTAGAATTGGTACCGAAGAGATTTTCAATATCAAAAGAAGTGTGCTTTTCCTAATCATGATCACTACTATAGGTAACATGCATAGGAACATCATCGAGTTCAGACTCATCAAAAACTATAATAGGAGCAACATACTTAGGGGAAATACCGTTTCCTCTCTCCTTTTACTCCTCCTCTTCTTCTTTTTCTTCTTCTCTTTAGGAGGGAGAGGCTTGAAAGGAAGCTTCTCCATATACCCTGGTTTATTGTTAGAGACAATAGAAGAAACTTTGGAGGATTCATTCTTTTCATTAATAAGATCAAAACACATATTAGTCCTGTCATATTTTGGTAAAATCTCATCTTTTATAATACTTTGTATGTAAGTATTTGTGTGGCAATTATCAACACAATAAAGATGACAACCATGCAGGACGCTATTCATATCGAAAGCACTCATATCTACCAAAGAGGTTTTTCTTGATAACTCTTCACACCCCAAAAATAATGTAAGTTCATCATGCTGATTAGGAGTGATCATGTCATCACAATACAAACTTGCAATACTCATTGGATTAGAAGGGATATTATTATGGCCTGAGCATTGAAAATTGAAATGATCCGCTTCAAAGCAAAGTTCACAAATAAAAGGATAGAGGGCACACACTTTTTACCAAGATCATTTAGAGCCCTAAACCACGTTCTAGTTTTTTCATTCTTGTGGGTGATACAATATTCTTCTTCAATTTGATTATTCTCACAAGGTCTATGTATTCCACAAAAATTAACATGCTTATAAGAAATAGTACTTTCAGAGGTTTGACCATGTTTATTGCTATCATTAATAACAATTTCATTTTCCATGCAAGTGTCTTTAAAAGGCTCATGATACATGTCCCTTTTTTCTTTAGGAGCATTAATATGAGAAGCAAAGGCTCTACAACAATCAACAAGAATTTGAGGATCAAGACCATATTTAGCACTAAGCTCTTGAAAATCAGCAGTTTTAGCTAAAGACTTAATGCAATCATACTCATAGTTTATACATGGTTCTTTACCTTTGTCATTATCCCAATCTTCGGTATTGCTTTGAATTGTTTCAAGAAGATCTCACTTAGATTTGACCTCCTTACTTGTGAAGGATCCCTCTAAACAAGTATCAAGATAGTCCTTGTAATGTCCTGAAAGCCTTGCATAGAAGTTATTAATAACAATATTACTGGGGAGCTCATGAATGGGACATTTGAGCATTAGTGACTTCAATCTCCCCCATGCTTGGGCAATACTTTCTCCATCATGAGGATGAAAATTATAAATATAATTCATATATTTATGAATTTCATGAGGAGGATAAAATTTGGAGTAAAAGAGAGATTCAAGTTCCTTCCACTCCTAATGATGAGTATCATCTAGTAATTCATCTCACTCCCTTGCTTTGCCCTTAAGTGAAAAAGGGGATAGCTTCCTCTTAACTTGGTTCATTGAAATACCTGCACACTTGAACAACTCACACAATTCGTGTATAAAGAGTAAATGATCACCAGGATGGACAGTTCCATCTCCAAAATAACAGTTATTCATAACACGTTCAACAATTTTTATAGGTATTTTAAAAGGGATGCTTTCAGTATGTGGATTTAAAATATCACAAGTATCATAAGAATTACCACATATGGGAGATAAAGTATCAGAGCAAATTTTCTTCTTTAAAGCTAGGGAACTAAAAATATCATTTTCATAAAAACTAACTTCCCCAAGCTTAGATGTTTCCATAGCATTAGTAACAAAGGTGTTCAAAAGATTCATACTAATAACATTGCTATTAGCATGCAAAGAAAGTTCCATGGGTTTTTTAATTTTATTTTCAGACAATTCATGTTCTACCTTAGGAAAAATACTAAAAAGCTCTCTAATTTTTTTGTTGTTTTCCATTAAGCCTAACTAGTGAAAATAAAAACAAGAAACAAAAAGACAAAACTGGTGAATCTAAAGGAAATAACTTCGAGCACTCACACCGGAGGATGTGAGTATCTTTTACCTTACCTCCCTGGCAACGGTGCCAAAAATAGCTTGATGTCTATGCACTTCTATTCTTGTTGACAGTTGTTGGGCCTCCAAGTGTAGAGGTTTGTAGAACAGCAGCAAGTTTTCCCTTAAGTGGATTACCCAAGGTTTATCGAACTCAGGGAGGAAGTGGTCAAAGGTATCCCTCTCAAACAACCCTGCAATCAAGATACAAGAAGTCTCTTGTGTCCCCAACACACCCAATACACGTGTCAGGTGTATAGGTGCACTAGTTCGGCGAAGAGATAGTGAAATACAAGTGGTATGGATATAAGACAACGGTGCTAGAAAATAGCTTGATGGCGTGAAAGAGACTAAAGGCAAACTAAAATAAAGATGGAAGCAAGCAAACATGTAACCGATCTAATTGCAAATGGTGTTTCAATGCTTAGAAACAAGTCCTAGGGATCATACTTTCACTAGTGAACACTCTCATATAAATATCTTCTCTTTATGATACTACTCTTAACTACTCTCCGGTTGGACACTCTAATCCACGGTAGGGCTATAACAACACACCTCAAAGTAAGCCTTTCACATCTAGATAACCCCACACTGTCACCTTGAGCACTAGATGGTTCCAACAAACACCACAATTTCATAAAGACATCCAACTCTAAATATAACTCATAACAAGTATTTGTAATATCTAGCCTAAGTGCCACCATGGTGTGCACGCTGTCACTTTCACACACATGGGGAGAGCATAGATCTATTAAAGCACTTGAGTATCAAGGTAGATCTACTTGATTACAAAGCTCATGATCACAATATGATCATGCATAGAGAGAGAGATGAACACATAGCTACCGGTAGAACCCTTAGCCTCGAGGAAGAACTACTCCCTCATCATCATGGGAATCAGCAACGGCGATGGAGATGGTGGTGGAGATCGATGGAGATGGCTCTGGGGCATTCTGTCTCAGGTGCCTAACAGAGACTTTCTATCCGCCGAATCTCCCCTTCGGTGGCGGCAGCGCTGCAGAACTTTTCGTGGATTTCTGATTGATGATTTAGGGTTTCTGCATCGAGAGGCATCTTATAGGCGAAGAGGTGAGGTCGGTGGCCGGCCAGGGGGCCCACACCATGCCCTGGCGTGGCCAGGGGGACCCATGCCAAGGGGTGGTGTGGCCACCCTGTGGCCCCCCTCCGTCTAGTCTTCTGGCTCCGTGAGTCTTCCGGTAAATATCAACTTTGGCTTTTGTCCCGTCCAATTCCGAGAATATTCATTTTCTGACTTTCCTAGAACCAAAAACAGCAGAAAACAAGCAATTGGCACTGTGGCATCTTGTTAATAGGATAGTCCAAGAAAGTGTATAAAAAGGACTCCAAAGTGTGGACAAAACATAAGAAAGTAGATAAAACCAAGCATGGAACATCAAAAATTATGGATACCTTAGCAACGTATCAGGTATCACTCTTAAGGGATTGATGATGCTTAGAGGGTGTTTACAGGATTAGTAGAATCACCGAAGAAGAGAAGAGAGAAAACCAGAAGGGTTTCGGTAAGTCCGGAGGTTGTTCGGAGTGGAGGTGGAAGGTGTTCCATAGCTAGGCACTGGACGTGTGTAACTCCCCGCGAGGTGTCACACTTGGGGCACTAGGAGTCGTTGGAGCCGCAGGAGCGCAAGGACTTCATCATGACCTTGAGGTCGGCTTTGGCTCGTCTACATCAACCACACTCTCCTGAGCGTTGACAATGCTTTTCGGTCTTCAAGGGTAAGTTTGTGAAAAGCCCCTCCCGTTACTGCATTACTAATAGATAGGTCCTGGCAGCATCAGGGGTTCAGGGGCGTAGGGTAAAATTTTATTGTTTTCATACGCGAACCCCTATAGAGGAAACCCCTGACAATCTTCTGGATATGCTTTAGCGTTGTCTTGTTCAAGCCCAACACGATGATCTAATCCAAGGGGATCGCCATTAGCACGGATTTAACCAGTGCTAGGCGCCCAACCTTCATCATCATGGAGGCTTTCTAGGTTTGCATCCTTTTGGCGATGTTGTTGACCAGGGGTTGCAAAGCCGAGGCATGGATCCGGTGGAGGGAGAGGGGATCCCTAAGTATTTGATCGGGAATGGCGCCAGCTAGCATCCCATAGCTGTCGCGGCCTGGTGGGCCACTTTGTCCGAGCACACAATTGGAGAAACCGAGCACTTAGAGTAGTTTGTTTTCAGCCCTGATGCCTCCTCGAAGATCTCCAGCAATGCTCACACCGTGCGCAGTTCCGGCTCATCTGGGTGGCAGAAAATCACCACGTCATCCGCGTAGAGGGAGACCGAAGCGACCAGGTCCCGGTTTGTAATGCGTCTCAACATCCCGAGCTCAGTGGCCTTAGCCAACAGCCTGTTGAGTGTGTTGATAAAGAGCACGAACAACATAGGCGATAAGGGGTCACCTTGTCTCAGGCCCCTCCGGTGCCAGATCGGTGGTCCTGGCTCGCCATTGAGCATCACCTGCGATGAGGCTGTGGCGAGAAGAATAGTCACCAGCTCCCGAAATCTGGGGTCGAAGCCTATCTTTTGCATCACCTCAAGCAACAGCGCCCACGACACTGAGCCGAATGCCTTAGCAATATCTAACTTCAGCATCACTCTGGGCTCCTTGAGCCGATGCAATAGGCGTGCCGTCTGCTGAATCAACATGAAGTTATCATGTACGCAGCGCTTCTGTATGAAGGCGCATTGGTTCAGGTCAACCAAAGCCCCCATCCTAGGGGCCAGCCTCGAAGCCAGCACCTTCGCCCCAGCTTGGCAAATATGTGGATGAGGCTGATGGGCCTATAGTCTCCCAGCAAAGCCGCCTCGCTATGCTTGGGCAGCAGAATGACCAGGGCCTAGTTGAGCCCCTGGAACCTGCGCCCATTCATGGAGTATAGGTTGTCGAAGGTGGCCATAAAGTCCTCCTTAATAGTCCCCCAACAACACTGAAGAAACTCCACCGTAAAACCATCGGGCCCTAGCGCCTTGCCATGCGGCAAGCCCTTCACCACCTCCCAAACTTCCTCCTCCAAGAAAGGCCCATCCAGATTCGCCAAGTTCTCAGCTGCAGAGCCTAGAAATTCAAGGTCTAGCGAGTACTGGCGGTCCACCGCCATCCCTAGCAAGCTCTGGAAGTGGTGATAGGTAGCCTCAGCCATGCCGGCATGCTCGATGACAACGGAGCCACCCACATTAAGGCTATGAATCACGTTCTTTTGTCTCGTGTAGGAGGCATGCTGGTGGAAGAAGGCCGTGCTAGCTTCACCCTCAGCCATCCACCTAATCTTGTCTCGCTGGAGCGCCATCGTGCGCTCGAGCGAGGCAAGACCCAGGTAGGTTTCCTTGAGTTTGGCACGAAGGGCACGCTCATCCGGCGAGAGAGGTCTAGCCTCCATGGCCATGTCCAAGCGATAGACGACCTTCCTCGCTATTGACAACTGTAGTTTCACCGAGCCCACCTTCTTCTCCGCCCAACTCATCAGTTGTCGGGCTGTGCGCTTGCGTTTAGCGACCAACCTCTTGAAGGGGTCTGGGTCCCCATCAATCATTGTCCAGGCCGAGGCAACAACTTCCTCAAAGCCGTCCAGCTTCACCTAGAATTGCTCAAACTGGAACCGACCTCTCCCGGCGGCAACCGGTGTACAGTCCAGTAGCAATGGGCAATGGTCCGAGATGACCGTCGAGAGACAGCGAAAGAGCAGCTATGATACATCTCATCCCAGTCGGCTGTGTCAACTGTTCATAAAATGTTTTACAACTAGACTCATGTTTCAATCTGGTTTCATAAAAAATTCAGTTGTTTTAATTAATAGGTTTGTGTTAAGAAAAAAAGAAAAATGCCACACCAATCCCAAAGCAACGTGGGTGCTGGATCTGATAGCGGCGCATACCGGCACCGGTAGAAAAGAGTTCACCTCGGAGAAGCACCACCTTCTGAATCTCTGGTGACCTTGGCAACACAATACTACTTTCAAAGCACGACACCAGAAAGTAAAACACTCTACTATCTTAGTTCTCGGTCCAGTGAAACCAGCTCACGTTGCACAACATGAATAGTTCTTTTACTACGTGGATATTTTTTACCGCGTGAACAACTTATTCTTAATTACAACTAGAAATATTCTTAGTCACAACTAACTTGCAACTCATAGGGCACACGACTTATAATGCAGATCTAGCGGAACTAGAGATGGCCAAGATCTAAGCTAGATCTCGGTCAACCTAGAACTAGAAAAACTACTCCACTTATGAGCATTGCAAGTCAGTAAGCCACCATCCGTCCATCACACGACGCACCTTCGATGTTGTCCACAACCACAGTATCGATTCACCAGAGCATAAGCACTGCCATCAAGCTATCATTGGCCTGGGAATGGCTTTTCATTGTATGAGACTCTTTAATCAAGATCTTCTAGCACGCCAAGCATGATGGCTCATTGACTTCCCTAACAGTTTATGTTCTCGAGTTTTGGAATCACGTTATTATCCATCGGTGATCTGATCGACACATATTGTTCATAGGTTCCCCATTGTTTAATTGGAAAAATTTCCCATAGGCTAGAACTCTTAAAGAAGGGTCTTATGTGGCATGTTGGTAACGACACTGATATTAAGATTTGGCGTGACAACTTGATTCCAAACAATACTTATGGAAAAAACCTACACCGCAAGGGAGCATGAGGATCTAGCGTGGAGCTAAACTTATTGTTGCGAATGGTGTTTGGAATGAACAATTGGTCAGGAGTAGTTTTATTCTTTTGAAGCAGCGGAGATTTCGAAAATCGAACCATCTAATAAAGGACATGCGGTCATGCTTGCTTGCCATCGAGAGAAATATAGTATTTTCAAGGTATGTAGCGCTTACAAACTAATTACGCTCTACGAGCTACCATGTAGTTGTACACCAATGGTGTGGAGTCTTCGCTCCAATGACAAATCACTAGCTGCAGGAGAAAGTGGGTCCCACCGCCCACAACAACGACTGAATCCGCACACCTTGACACTGGGGAGTTGCATGGAGGCTGACCCGGATGTTTGCCATTCTTTATCGACTACATGGAGGTCAGAAGTCAAGGTCCCTAGCCTTTATATACTGCCTCTAGGTATGTGCACCAATTGCAATCCAATTCATGCTCCGTTCCTTCAATCTGCATGATAATTGTCCTCATTCTCCTCCTCGGGATGGGTTCCTCGAGTTGATTTTCCCAAATTCGAGGGTGATAATCCACAACTCTAGGAAAATTAGGTTTGAGACTACTTCAAATTGTATTACAATTCTCCTCAGTTGTGGGATAATCTTGCTTCAATGCAATTCACCGGCTCTGCTGCATGTTTGCTTAATTCCATTGAGTCTTCACTTAGTAAGTTCACATGGAAAGATTTCTACCATGAGGTGTTAATTCTTCTTGGTCGTAAACAACACCAGTCGCTAATCCATCGTCTTTACAAGTTAGTTCAAACTTGGTCAGTAGAGGAGTATGTGACACAATTCTCTGAACTAATAGATCAACTAGCTACTTAGGAAGATAAACATGGTCCCTTGTACTATGTTACCAGATTTTTAGAGGACCTTAAACATGTTGTTTGTGTTTAATGTTTTCTCTAGACTTGGATACTACGTATACTATTGCTTTTTTCTAGGAAGAAGGTGAGCGATGGATTTATTGTTCTGAACATTCCAACATCACATGTTGTTCGCATGTGATATATGTCTTAAGCTCTAGCAGAAGTACAAAAGAACACTCAGTTTCTCGTCCTCAAGGGCAATCTCATTCAACAAATGACAAGATCATTGCTCTTAAAATTATAGAAGGGTTAAAGAACTTTGTTTCATCTATGATGAAAGTTGCGATAAAGAGCATAAATACCAGGCTACAGTTCAGTTACATGTTGTACAAGAACCGGTGGATTTCTTCCAACATTCAACAAATCAACATAGTGATACTGGTGATAGTTGTGTTGACGTGGATCACGCGGAACAGAGTGCCCCGTTTTCATGTGAAGCCACGTTTGAGGCAAGTGAAGCCTCGAAACTTGTTCATGGCGATCTATGCGTTGGAATTTCACCCGCAACTCCGTCCAGCAATAAGTTCTTCATGCTTGTGGTGGATGATCATAGTAAATACATGTGGATTGTGTTGCTAAAAAATAAGGGTCAAGCTCAACAAGCATTCGAGAAGATCAAGGAAGCCGAAGAGTTCAAGGTGGAGGCGAAGATAAGAGCCCTACGCATTGATCAGGAGGGTGAGCTGCACCAAACTGTGTTGACCATGGCATGGAGCGTGATGAAGAGTAAAGGCTTGCCAGAAAAATTCTGGGGTGAGACAGTCAATACGCTGTGTATTTGCTGAACATGGAGCCAACTGAGAGTGGATTTGGTATAACGCCGTACGAAGCATGGTGCGGATGGAAACCCTCGGTTGATCATCTTCGCACTTTTGGGTGTGTGGCGCATGTCAAGACAGAGTACGACCATAAAAGCAATTTGGTAGATCGGAGTACTCTAATGATCATGATAGGCTATGAAAGCTCAAAGACATACCGCATGTGCAATCCTTATACCAATAAGGTGGTTGTCAGGGGCAACGTAATCTTTAAGGAAGACGAGTCATGGAATTGGGGCTACAATGAGCCGGGATATCCAACTTTTCATGTCATGTGGGATCTTAAGTATAAAGAAAATATGGATCAATCAAGCTTATCCTTGTCAGCAAGTTCGGGCCAGAAGACGTTGAAGGCCTAGGGGAAGCTCCAGGATTGGACACCAGGCCAGAAGCACTAGGGATTCTCCTAGAAGACAAAGAGTTTAAAGAAAAGGCTAGTCTATGGCCAGAAGATACAGAACTGGAAGGGTGCATAGATGCATGCGCAGCGATGCCTGCATTTGTTTGGCCAGCAATTATAAGAGAAGGGTGAGTTGAAGCGAGCCCAGCAAATAGGCCAGCAAGGCCAGAAGGCGACGGTCCAAGTGTGTGGACCGATGGCCAGACAGATGGAGGTGACCCAACAATAGGGGATGCAGATCCATCAAGACGCTTTTCACATGGTATGGAGAAGCTAGAAGGAAACATGTCAGAAAGAGATTCAAAAGGAAAAGACGAATCACTACAGGTAGGCAACCTGTGCATTGCTACTCCGGACGATTCAGAAGACGACGTTGGTTAGGAGCAGGTAGAAGTCAGAATTGCTAGTCACGAGCTAGCTTTGCTAGTCAACCAACGTGAGCTAGCTCCTACATATTTGTTCTATTGCATCCAAGAGTACCGGCAAGCAGAAGATCAAATATACGAGACATCGATGAGAAAGTACTTCATCGAACCAAGTATAGTGTCTGAAGGCGTGGAGAAGAGCGCGGACAAAAAGGATTGTCAGCGTGAAGCCATGGAGAAGCCGACAAAAGAAAAGTCGGTGACATGGGTGCTGAGAAAGAGAGCGGCGAAAGCAACACCGTGGATGACGCCTGCGAGGAGCAGCTGGCGTATCTGGGATCTAGGTCGAGGTGAAGCACATGTCGTGCTTAGGGGGTGATTGTTAGGAATAAGCACGAGTCCGGCATCGGCACAGCGCCATACGCTCTGATGTATACAGTTGGTATACGTGACGATGTAGGTGTCCGTTTCATGTACATGCATGTACTCGGGTAGGACTAGCAGTTAGTCACCGATTAGGTTGCTAGTCTAAATCAGTTAGCTGATTCTTGGCATATATATGCATGTATCCTGGCTTGTAAATCACCACCGAGAGTTGAGAATCAACCGAAGAAAAATACCAGGTGTGATATGCACCTGTGGCCATCAAGTCTTTCTTGTGTGCGTGCGTGAGTATACTAGTTGGATCAAATGAATCGATCCGCTAGCAGTACGTGTATATCGCGGCGAGAGTTATCGGCTTAGTGCGTGTCGTTTCGTCGGAACTTCGTCGTCGGTGTCATCGGAATGTAGTCGGCGGCAGGAGCTGTGCTAACAATTGATTTGCTGCTGAGAAATAGATCACTGAAATGCTACAGTCTGGTGTAGTCCGACCAAGTTCTATTAATTTTGCATCTCCTTTGATCATCGTCAGGAAAAAAGATCACACATGGAAGCCTTGTGTTAATTATCGTCAGTGAATGTTTTAACTGTCAGAAGCAAATACTCACTTCCACTTACTAATGGACACCTTGACGAATTGCATGGCACTAGTTGTTGATATTTGAGCCGGATACCACCAGATTTGTCTCACGGAGGGTGAAGAACACAAGACAAATTTTCACATGCACAACCATTTCGAGTTCACTATGATGGCATTTGGCTTAACTAGTACGCCTTCCACATTCCAAGCTGAAATGAGCAGAACACTCGCTCGTTTACTTCGCAACTATGCATTGGTTTTCTTCGATGAAATTTTGATATAGAACAGTTCTTACTCTGAACACTTAATTCATCTACACCAAGTTTTGCAACTGTTGGATGAAAACTCATGGAAGGTGAAATTACCAAGTGCTTATTGCAACATCAAGTGTTGAGTACCTGGGGCATTGTTGTTTCAGATCGCGGAGTAACGACCGGTGATACTAAAGTTGTCGATGTCAGAGACTGGCCTGTTCCTATGGATGTTCGCTAGTTGTGCAAAATTTTCATGGGATATCCGTCTATTAGAGAAAGTTTGTACGTCATTATGGTTCCATAATTTGGGTATTTCTAGGATTAGAAGAAAACAATGTTCAATATTATAACTGGTTTATGAAGCCTATATATAGCACTTCCTCACGCGGGATAGTTCGCCTTCCTACACTGGTGTTAATGCCGCCAGTGGCCCGTCCACCTACCGCCCCGGCCGTATAAACCCTTTTGTGTCGCAGGGTTCCTCTATCATCACCTCCACCACAATGGTGAAGATGTTGTGAGATCATCTGGAACCTTCGGCTTCCCTTAGGCTTCCTTCCTACACTTCTTCATGATGCACAATGGTGGCGAGGGCAGCAGCGAAACTGGTGGCTACACATGCCACACAACCTCACCATCGACGAGGCCACCTTGCTTGCCGAGAACAGCGTGCTGGTGTTGCTGGACACCTACCTTCCTAGTACGTGGAACATCAATAGCGTCGTCGCAGGGGGGCTTCCATCGATGTCGAAATGAGAGTGGCTTGAGGCTCTAATCAAATTTTAGTTTAGGTTTTAAATCAAATACCATGGACCCATATCACCTAATACAATGGCAGCGTGTGGTGGCGCCCTATTAACGTTTGATTGTGTTGCCAGACAACTAATTGGGACCATCAGTGGAGATGCTCTAGGACGACCTAGTCACCTAGACGACTGATTGTGTTGCCCCAATAGGTGGAGATGCTCTGAGATCACTATGATGCTTCGTGTTGATCATGTCTTAGAACTGGTCGGTGATATGGGTCCATGACATGCTATTATGTACTTGTGGGAGGGAGGCCAATTCCTGAGCTCATAGCTTTGATCATGCGGCGTCTCTTGTCTGGAAGGGATATGTGTCCGCTTCTAGTATCTTCCGGCCACGTACTAGTCATTTATTTGTGACGGTTTATCTAGTTTTGCTAAGACAAGACTATTCTCCTGAAAACAGTGTATAGCTCCATCGTGTACCTACAATAAAAAAGACTACCCTTGAACCCCGCTGGACAGCCGATACCCATCACTGGAGTCTGGGCGAAGCCTGCTGTGCCGCCACCTCCGCGAGACCCGGAACACGCGGCTTCCTGATGCTCGACTCCGTCCCATACTTGTCATTTGTACATGAAACCTTCCCCTCTAAATTCATCGAGACATCTAGCAGTGCAACCAACCAACAAACCCAGGAAAACAATCACTACAGCACGACCCCGGCCATGGCGACCACCGACATCCGCCTCTCCATAGCCCACCAGACGCGCTTCGCCCTCCGCCTCGCCTCCGCCATCTCCTCCCCGTCAAACCCCGACGGTGCTGCCGGCAACGCGGCCTTCTCCCCGCTCTCCCTCCACGTCGCGCTCAGCCTCATCGCCGCCGGCGCTGGCGGCGCCACGAGCGACGAGCTCGTCGCCGCACTCGGTGCCGAAGGGCCAGGCGGGGCGGAGAGCCTCCACGGTCTCGCGAAGCGGGTCGTGCAGCTCGTTGTCGCCGATGCGTCCGTGGAGGGCGGCCCGCGCGTCGCGTTCGCTAACGGACTCTTCGTCGACACGTCGATGCCGCTCAAGCCGTCCTTCAAGGAGACCGCCGTCGGGATGTACAAGGCCGAGACACACTCCGTCGACTTCCAAACCAAGGTGACTGAAACTGAAACTTGATTATGCAAATTTTTCACAGCCGTACAAAGTACATGCTGACGCGTTTTGTCTTCCATCTAGGCTGCTGAAGTTGCAGGACAAGTGAACTCATGGGTAGAGAAGCTCACATCAGGCCTGATCAAAGAGATACTCCCCGGAGGATCCGTCGACAGCAGCACCAGGCTCGTTCTTGGAAACGCCCTCTACTTCAAGGGATCCTGGACCAAGGAATTCGATGCATCCAAGACCAAAGACGGCGAGTTCCACCTCCTCGACGGGAGCTCAGTACAGGCGCCATTCATGACCAGTACAGACGAGCAGTATATCTCGTCTCACGACAGCTTGAAGGTACTCAAGCTTCCTTACCGGCAAGGTGGGGACCCGAGGCGGTTCTCCATGTACATACTCCTGCCAGATGCACGCGATGGTCTCTGGAGCTTGGCCGAGAAGGTTAGCTCTGATCCAGAGTTCCTCGAGAAGCATACCCCGACCCGGAAGGTCCCCGTCGGGCAGTTCAAGCTTCCCAAGTTCAAGATATCGTTCGGATTCGAGGCGTCCGATTTGCTCAGAGGCTTGGGGCTCCATCTCCCGTTCAGCGCTGAAGCCGATCTCTCCGAGATGGTTGATTCGGCAATGGCAGAGGGCTTGTGCGTCTCGTCGGTTTTCCACAGGGCGTTCGTCGAGGTGAACGAAGAAGGAACAGAGGCTGCTGCCGCGACCGCGGCGACGATTATGCTGATGTCGATGCCGATAGACCCGCCCAAGGAGATTGATTTTGTGGCGGACCACCCTTTCGTGTTCATGATCCGAGAAGACTTGACCGGCGTGGTGCTGTTCGTTGGTCACGTGCTCAATCCTCTGCTTGGAGCGTACTGCGTCTGTTCTGAATCGTGACTCGTGAGTAGTAAAGTGTTTTACTGTGCGATCAGATTTGCCTCTGAATAAAATACAGATCGAGTAATAAACGTTTTTGTTTCCAAACTGTTACTTCTCAAATCATGGCTTGCTGGATGTAAATGTTCCCTTCTTGAATAATAGGGTGTCTTTTATGTTCAAACATCCTTTTTAGGATTCCAAAGAGATAAACTGGTTTGTGAAACTTACACATGGAGGCCGCCCTAATATAAAAAGACATATATGCGGTGGCCCTGTAAATTCGTACTAGAGCATGAAAGCGCGCGTTGCCACGCCCGACTATATTTATAAAACAATAGACATGGTGTATAGAAATCTGAATAGTTCCACCTTTTGTAAAAAAAGGATTTAAAAATAATTTTTTTGGCTATAATGGGTAGAAATATCCAACAAACAGGGCCTTAATGTCAAAGTATTCGTATACTTTTACAGGACCTGTGAATGTTTTAGTCTCGCTGGATTTCATTACTTTTAGTTTCTTTTATGTCCAAACATCCTTTTTTGGATTCCAAAGAGATAAACTGGTTTTGTGAAACTTACATATGGAGGCCACCCCAATATAAAAAGACATATGTGGTGGCCTTGTAAATTCATATGAGACAATATACGTTTTCCACTATTTGCAGCATTTATATTGCACATTTACACACATGTGAACTCTTAAAACATGAAATTTCCTATACTTGCCAAAGCGTTTTATTTTTCACTACCAAGACTAATTCATCATGGCATTGGATAAGGGAATGTGCCTTTTGTACATATGCTAGTCCAATCGACATCCAAAACAAAACTATTGTAACAACCCCAAGAATTACAACACGGGAAATGGTAGAAATAGAATATGTCCATTTGCATAACATGCATCTGGAAATATGGAGAGATTTCGAGATTTTGATTTAAATTGACAAAGTGATCAAAATTTAGTCTACTGATGGAATAGAGCTAGGTCATCACTTGGAATTGACCTAAACTTGATATGATATTTGAAGAATTCAAATTTGAAAAACACAAAATAAAAAAGTCTTTTACTCCTACTCACATACACACAAGAATAATTATTCTCAAACACAATAGAATCATATATAATTATTTGAATTCAAAAAAGTTTGAATTATTCAAACTTGAGTTCAAATTCAAAATAGGAGTTTGGTAAATATTCCTAAAACAAACAAATCCAAAATCAAGGGGGGGGGGGGATTCATACCAAAAATGCATTTCATGTCTATGCATAATGGGAACAATTTGGTTTTTTAAACACTGTCCTTATTGGATAATGATGTTATTTTAGAACCCGAGGTCAAGGGTTAGGTAGAACATTCGGATTGCATTATCTCGTAGTTACTAGGCAAAATCAATCTTGCATGTTCTTTGAAGTATTTTATAAAACACACTTTTCAAAAGTATTATCGTCTGCTTTCACAAGCAAAAACAGTTTTATGAATATTTATTCCCATATGACTCTCATTAGAGCCGGGTTCCATTACCATAGCAATAATAGAACAAATGTCTTACATGAACAAAAGATGAAAAAATAAATATGACAACTACATAGTCCTTTTTGTTCAGATATAACTCGCAGCCATCATGGTGCTACTAATTTTCCGAGTGATAAAAAACGAAATATTGCCACAAACATCTATCCTACAGAATCCAGTCAATCCCTAGTTATGTCCACATCTTCACACATGGTTTAATAGGATTGATAGGATACTCATACCAACAAGTTGCAACTTCTTTTCCGAAAGCTCATCCAATAAGAACCTCCAGGTTAAGTGTGCTTGGCCTGCAGCAATTTGAGGATGTGTGACCGACCGGGAAGTGGGTACCGGGTACGCACAAGTGAGGACAAAGTGCGCATAAAAGACTAGTATTGGTCGGTAGGGCCAGTCTAGATATCCTATTAAGCTATCAGGAGTGACATCCCTACGACCCAGTGGACGGTGTGTTATAAAGTTATATTAGAGATGATCCTCGCGGTTAAACGGGTGTGTGCGGGTCAATGGTGGGCATGTGGAGCATGGCACGTGTGGCCAGGAGTGGACACAGCATGGCACAGGTGCCAACACTGGACGCACAGACGCGTGCCAAGAGGGAACGTTCCTGGCTTGTGCTTGATCGATGAAGGCACCGATCTTCTAAGGGCGGGTGTATGTGAGATCCAAGCACATGGCTTAATAGGATTGATAGGATGCTCATACCAACAAGTATAATTTCTTTTCCGAAAGCTCATCCAATAAGAACCTCCAGGCTAAGCGTGCTTGGCCTGCAACAATTTGAGGACGGGTGATCGACCGGGAAGTGGGTACCGGGTGCGCACGAGTGAGGACAAAGTGCACAGAAAAGACTAGTGTTGGTTTGTGGGGTCAGTCTAGATATCCTATTAAGCTGCCAGGAGTGACACCCCCGAGGCCCAGTGGACGGGGTATTACAATCCTCTTCTCCATTTCTGACTCTCAGCATTGAGGCTTGCCGCACCATATCATGCACCTGAGTGGCCATCTGTTGCATACGATCAACCCCATCAGTCAATAAGTCCCTGTCTCATTGATGCAAGCGCTAGAAAACTTCCTGATAGTTGTCGTAGGAGCTTCTTGCTGCACCTTAATAGTCGAGACTCTAAGTGGAGAGTGATGTAGTAAATGGTTTAATAGGATTGATAGGATACTCATACCCCGTCCACTGGGCCCTGAATACATATGTATAGATGATTATGATCAAGTATTAGATCAACATATTTGAGATATAACCTGGTTCTAGGGTAGACTATGGTAAATGGTTTAAATGAATGATTGCTGAGATATGATTTTAATTATTTCTCCTTTAAGGAAGCTTGCACTTATAGAGAAACATCTCTCTAAATATGGTACCGCTGAGGTGCTACCCATAACTAGGATATGCCCAGTAGTACCCATACATTGAACTTGGTTTAGTTCATGTGATGTTGCTAGCTTGCTTCTAGATAAGGTCTATGATGCTAAAGCTGAGACCTGATCTGTGTATTTGGGATAAGAACAGATTATGCTTGTGATTATTTACAAAATCCTATGATGAGTTGTTCACCTCACTTGGGTGTTCCTCTGAGGATTTACTTATCCAACAAACCTTATTTGTTGAGAAACTAATGGATGAAAGCTTGTTTCTATGACTCACCAACTAAATGATGTTGGTAATGCTACAGTAAAGCTGGCTATACCTCTTGGTTCAGGTTCTGTTCTTGTTGATGAAGATCTTGGCCTTGTGAGCTTGGCTATTTCCTCCATCTTGCTCTTGCCTGATCTTGCTATCCTCATATACCATCTCTTCCATCAGGTGATCATCTGGTATGGTTTATTGATGGATTACTATGGTTATTTGTTGGTTGATCTTGTGGATATCTAGCAAGATCTGAGGTGATTTCTAAGGTGTGCTTGAGGTAAAGCTATGGTTTTAACTTTCCTTCACTATCTCTGCTGTTGACAAGAACTAGTGGATGTTAAAGTGTGTGAGTGCAAGATGTGTGCTAGTAGATGTGCTACAACTGGGCTCTTTCTTGTGCACTTCTTATGTTGGATGTGGTGTTGACAACACACCAATGCATGCTGATGACTATGATGCTTATCTGCATGCTTCACTCGGATGGATGATATCAAGTAAAATCTTGATATTTCCTGATGTTCTACCCCTTTTACCTTTCTATCTCTCTTTGGTGAAACTTGCCCCTGTCTACTACCAATGATACAATGCTGAGGCAATTTTCTGATAAGAACAATTATTATTTGGCCCCTTGATTAAAACTCAATGATATGGCTAAGTAGTGCACCTCACTACTACAACTGAGAGTATACTAACCTAATTTTCTTTCTATGCACTATGGTTTATTTGTCTTGCAGGTACAAAAGCTTGGATTATCAAGAAGATTATCCTAGGATTAGATAGATATTAGTTTAGGATTCTTTTTATTTAATTACTTTTGTAGTCTTTTCATTTGATTACTATACAGAATGTTGTAATAAATATTCATTCAATAAAGTTTATTTTCTTGTATTCCAATTGTGTTTGTAACACATTTCCTTTAAATTGTATTTGATTTATTATTCTAGAATAAGGAAAGAATAAGAATTGAACTATCTTATTTGAATTCTTATATTCATATTGTATTCATTTACTTTTCATTTTTTCATATTT
Source organism: Avena insularis (assembly GCA_023614405.1). NCBI lineage: Eukaryota > Viridiplantae > Streptophyta > Magnoliopsida > Poales > Poaceae > Avena > Avena insularis. The sequence continues at coordinate 824,308 of JAJUPC010000120.1, read as the reverse complement.
AATATATAAGCAAGAATTCATAGTTTCTACTTACAAATATTCTTTTTAAAACAATTAAACTTTAATACTCCTAATATATAAATATTTTAAAAAGTGATTCAAATTGAAATATGAATTCAAATTATTCACCCCAAAATCAATTAAATTCCTAGAGATCATGTCAAAAATTATAACAATCACTATTGAGAGCTAAATCCTTACTCAAAGTAGTGAAAGAAACTCTGATCTCTCTAGGGTTTTAGTTTGCGAAAAATTTACCCCAAATTTTCTTGTGCATGAATGCAAATGCACAAACTCTCTTCTGTCGCCCTAAATACTAGGCCATTACAGTCTCTCCCCCTTAAACTAAACTTCATCCCCGAAGTTACAGATATCACTCTAAACGGAATACAGAAACCTTTCCTTCTTAACCTTCTCTTTTGAAGTTTGGCAATCCTTGTCCATCCATTGGTCTTTTTTGGTCATCTTTAGATTCCACCCTGCCTCTTTAGGATTACCCACTCGAGATCTCTGACTCATCTAAAATTTATATTTCCTCATAGTGTATTAGAAAAGCTGCTTCATAAAATTCATGAACTAATTAATAGGTATCATGGTAGTATGAAGGTCTACTAATGGTAAAGTTATAGGATTCTTAAATTCCGATGGATTCTAATTAGTCCCTTTCAATGTCCTTCCTAGGAACGAATTAAACTCATTTATTCCATCCATTCAAAATCACCCTACTCTTCCTTAATTAAGGTATTTGATCATTATATTTGTAATTGAAAATTGGTCTCAAACTATGTTTTACCAGTTGAAACCAGCTGTGGTCTAAATATATCTTCATTACTAAAGCTATCGCAAAACTTGGACATTCTTGAAAATATTTAAATGCTTCTCTTGAAACTATGGTAACTATTGAATCTGGCGGTTTAACTTGTTCTTTACTCTCCCACTTAAGGTCTTCCTAATGTTCTTATGAAGAGACATATGTTATACCCACACATTTGTGGATACACATGTGGATTCTTCATCCCACAAGATGTATGCATAAAATAATTCATACTAAAGACACTATGGTGACTTACCACTTGCTAGGTTGCTTTGGACATCGGGATTGTTTTGAGTCATAGCCTCATACTTCCTCTTCCCCGAGGATGTTTCTTCATCGATATCTCCGCTTACTTGTAATACTCCATTTTCCATGTCACTTGCTTCTAGAAGTATCGAGCAATTGATCATGATATGTCCTAACTGTCCACATTCATAACATATATCTAGGTATTTACCACAAGTTCTTCTCTTCTTTCCGCCCTGTGTTGTCGGTTCACAACCCGATGGTCGATTGGGACAATGAGGTCTAATATGTTCTGGTTCCCCACACTTGTGGCATGTAATTGGATCTCTACGACATTCATTGATATAATGTCCTTTGATCCCATAGTTCTCACATTTGTGCTTTCGGCGTATTGCCCCTATGGTATTATGCTCCAATTGGACCTCCTTGTTTCCATTAGCTTGCATAACCTTCTCATCTACCACTAGAATAGATGCACTATCCACTAACTCCTGGAACTCTTTGGCACGAACAATCTTGAGTTGTATCCTCATGACTACTTGTAGTCCTTTCATGAACTTCTTTTGATGTTTTCTTCTGCCTCCATATTTACTTCCTCAATAATGTACTAGGATAAATGATTGAACTCCCGTACATGCTCCAGAACTGGGAGATTCTTGTTCTCTAAAGCTTCATTATCCTTCATCTGCCCACTATTTCTGTGAACAACTTCTTCACGAAATTTCTTCTTGAACTATGCCTAGGTACTAATACTTCCCTCTAATGCTACAAACTTTGACTTTTCCCACCATGTGGTTGTTGTTTCAGTGAATAGATAGGTTGCATATCTCACTTTCTCCTCATCCCTACATCCCATGCTTTTGAGCTGACGAGATGTCTCATTAACCAATTCTCCGCCTCCATAGGTTCTTCTATTATGGAAAAGCTCCAAGGTTTGGTTTGTAAAAATTCCATGAATTTAAGCCTAGAATGTGATTCCTCAAATGTCTTATTCTGCACACTCTTTAGTATATCCTGATAGAACTGATTTTGTGTCGTCAATTCAATCCTCTTACCTTCCTCCACGCCCTTCATGTACTAGGGAAATCCTTCATTGATATTCGAATGTGGCATTGGAATTGATCCTTCCCTTGGATTTGCGTTGATAGCCTCTATTTGTGTTGTCTCCACCGTGTTACAAACTTTCATCTCTTCTTCATCACAATGATAACTTGTCTCTCCCTCACGCGAACCCAATTTCTCCTCTAGACCTGTACATCAAGTACGAACTTAATGTAACACCATGCATATGCCCATCAAGTTCAATCTTCATGCATGGATCTAGTCACACAATAAATCAAGAACAAAATCCAAATATATACCATGTATTACACATGGTTATTATAAAGTATTACAAACAAACTATCCTCACAACTCTATCTTATCATCTGCTATTACAATACTAGTATATTATAAGCTCTTATTGGTGCACGTGACATACTTTCACTTATTATAGTTATCCTCTAAGCACAGCAATACTCACTTCCGGGTATACACCCCCTTTTTAGGTTCCCTCTAACAATGGTTCATACTAATAATAGGCATAGGTTTCTGACTAAGGATCAACAAGCTTAGTTTCTTTGTACACCTCCTCAGAAAATACTGCTTTAGGATACCTATCTTCACTATCAACTTCATTCTGGGTTCTAATGCCTTTATAGGATTGGTGAAATCCTTAAGGACAATATCCAATTCTTGGACTAGAACTATCTAAGTGTATAAACTAGATCGAGTAAGGACCTTTAACAATTCATATAATCGATAACTAAAGTGAGTTCAATCTGCACAAGAGCAGTATGATCCAACTCAAGCTTCGAACTTAGAGAATCATGAAATATAGTAGTATGAATACTACCTCCTAACTCCTTGAATTTCTACTCCTGATCATGGTTATTACTTCTACTACAGCAATTTAATACACCACTTCCATACATCTCGCCTCTGCTGATGGAATTCTCCTACATAGTCATCTAAAATCCTATTCATCACTTGAACTTTCCGTCTTGGATACCAAAAAATGCTATTCCTTACGGTAGTTAAGATATTATAATTGGTTCTACCGAGTGATAACTCAATATTATTATCCTAATTGCATCATAATAAAGAATTATCGCACTAGAAACATGACAATGAAATTCTCAATTGAATACTCATCATATTTGTAGAGAACTCTTTACCATTGCTAACACACTTCCTATAGGTTCTACCCATTTAAAACCTAAGGTCAAAGCATGTTCTCTGATACCAGCTACGATGACCAAGCATACCACCGCATGATGTAGAACACTGTAGTCATTAACATAACACCAATGAAACACCGTTCCACTAGTATTACATCCCTCATAATGGCACAATAGAAACATCGTGGCTCCAGAACATGTCTTTATATTACATATATCACATCACAGAAGATCAAAGAACTTCCTCAACATAATGAGGATTATAATTTACAAAAGAGAAATAGAAATAACAACTCGAAGTCGATTCTAGAAATACTCCTACTATATAACTATGGCTTGCGATTGCTGTTATAGCAATGCTCTACAGAAGTAGGTTCTGGTTTCTAAGATTATTTATATACTACGCTTCAGCTTGACTTCTATGACTTGAGATGTAGACGTTGACCCTGTTGATCTCCTATGTGTATCTTCAATTCTTCAAGGTAGTTCACCTCCTAAGTTCGCCATTGAGTGCTTCCGAATCTAGCAAGGGTTAAGAAGGCATGGTTGAGTACGAGCATACTCAGCAAGTTCACTAAAACGGAGTGTTTGATGTACTAACTACAACCACCGACCAAAAGGTTGTAGGTTATGAAGGTTTTCGTAAACATTTATTCAAAGGTTGCTTTTATTCTGAAAACTATGTCCGTCAACCTTCACAGGTTTACTAGAACTTTTGTGGAGTTCCTATCTTGTAGCATTCGTAGATCCTTCCCGGAACAGGGAGTAACATGTTACAGTTCTTACACTCTGCAGAGGTGCGCTACTTTACCCACAAGAGAGCTTAAGCTTTGTTGCAGAGCCAGGAGTATGTCCTTGTTCAAACTTCCTTAGTTTGAGGCCCAACCTAAGATCCAAGCTAATCACTTCCCTTCTCCGCGACCCTCCATGAATACACGACCCTTCGGACCAGCCACATCTCTGTTAAGTCCCCTTTCAGGCAAGCTACAACTCTGATAGGTTCCTAAAGACTCTATGAGATGGTTGTGCCCCTGGCAAGCTCCATAAAGGATCGACTATACCTTTGGCAGCCGATCATAGATAGTATAGACACCAAAATCGTGGGGACTAAGGGGTACCACGCATGTTGGTCCTCGGAAGGACACCAGCCACACGAGATGGTCATCCGTCCATGCTAAAGGAAGAAGATCCAGCTGACTTTCCTAGAGCCATTGTAGATCTCATGGTTAACGCGTGATATACGACACTAGAATCACTAGCGATATTGGTTATTAAGTCCTAGATGATATATTCCTAGACAATGGTATTCCAATTGCCAAGCTTAATAGATTAGCTAATCACCCTGGATCAGTAACCAATAGTTTACTTTATTACCAAAATAAGTGTTTTCTGACCTTTTTGAAATGCAGTTGATGACACAACAGTTTGCAAATACTTGATAGAAAATAATCAAAGGACATGAGAAAGTGTGAACTTGCCTTTCTAACTACAAGATTATGTAGTCACGATCTTCTAGTCGGTATAAACTCCAATATCTAAAAATAACATCATTGCTCTAGTAAGGACTAATGTTTAAAGAAGCAATATGCTATGATGCATAGATAATGAGATGCATTTTGTATAAACCCCAAAGTAAATCCCCATGTATCAATATGGATTTAGTTTGGTGATTTATAAAAGATTTGTGTTACAATCAAGTTTTACTTTATAAATAAATCTATATTAAGCTTCTAAAAGTATTTGACAAGTGATAAAAGTAAAATACAATGAAAGTTGTTAATAAATGTTGATTGATAAACACTTTTAAGAATATTATATTTCAATTGGGTGGTCATTAGCAAATTGACTAAAGCTTTTGTTTAAAGTGGCAAAACGAATAAATTTTGAAGAAATTACTTATTATATAGGGTTAAGTAATGTGTGGTGTTCTTAGATTACAATTGATGGCTATTTGGATCGCTTCATCGATCTTTAAGTTAGTGTGCTCCTGGTTGATTAAGCAGCAGACCAATGTTAACTATAAAAGATAACTTGGATTAATGTAGTATTTTTAGCGTGGTCGAGTTTAAGAGCTTCTTCGATATGATCGAAGATAGATTTGTGTAGTTATTGAGTATAACTTTATAAATCTAAGCTTAGCAAATCGATGCTAAGGAGATTATAGAGTTAAAGCTAATTGTGAGATGCGGTGATCTTATTATATGGTTTGTTGAATTTCTATTTAACCTTAAAGTTATGTTAGGTAAGATTTGAGATATGAGATTATTCATCATCGACATAGGTGGATGATGTTAAAGGTTAATTTGAAGTTATTAGTTATAATTGATTTAAGACTCTAAAGAAGTATAAAATAATTAGTGATTTGCATTTAGGCTTTATTAGAGTCCAAAATCATGGTTTTAGGTTTAGCACTTGAATTTAATGGGTCATTTAAGATTGTGATATCTCATGAGGTTATAAGATTATTCTTTGCTTAAATAGTAATCTTGAAGAATTATAATAAGTTTTAAATAAGAATTTTTATAAAATAGATAAATAGGAATTTCTTACTTTATAATTTGATATCCTTTTCAAATAAAACATCTTGTATATTTATACTAAAGTAAACCTAGTAAAGATCTTAAAGATGATTTTTATTTATTTTGAAATATTATTTTGATCTTTGGAAAATTATTTAGAATAATAAGTGTTTGGAAATACCTAATTTCAATTTCTTGAATAAAATACAAACTAGTATTTTTTGCATACTTAAAATTTATTTAGAATCACAACGGTGAATTTATTTATTTTTAGGTATTATCTTTATTTTTATAAAATTCCATGTAAGAATAGATGTTCTTAATAATTCATTTTAAATTTATCCACTCAAAATACAATTTAGTATTTTTCCTAGGTAGATTATGTTTTTGTGATCATTTAGACATATTACATTTATTTTTAAGATTTTTATTCATTTTTCTAGAGTATATTTAGCCTCAGGGGTATTTTGGTCTTTTAATAATTTTATTAGGGTTCTATTTCTTTAAAACCTAGGCATGGCCCGCCGGCTAGCCCAGCCCGACCTGGCCCATCTGAGTTGGGTCAAACCCCCTATCTCTCTCGGTACTAGCCCAAGTCGGCCCAGTACCCCTCTCCCTTCGCTCGCATGCGCTCGTGTTCTTCTCGGTCGTTCCCATCGACTGGTCTTGCTCGATTTGGCTCTCGAGCCCTCCCCTGACCACGCTGTCTCCTCCCATATGTCTTTGGTTCGGACACCGCCAGTGATTTGGTGCTCTGCCGCTTCCTTGGCGCTCCTCTGGTGCTTTGATGGCTATATGGTGTTACCCTCTTCCTCTAGAGACTCCACGACTGCGGCTTGGCACAGGTTGCAGCGCCCCCGGGTGCTCCCCGTGCCACCGTGCTCATCTCTGACTCTGGCTACACTACTTCCTCTCTTAAACTCGCAAGGACTCCAGGTACATTCCTCTTATTTCCCCTCTCTATGCTCTTTCTCCGACTCTCTCTTTACTCTCTGTGTGCTTGCAGTGAAGAACTAGGGTTCATTCCTTGTGCTAGGATTCTTCCCTGGTTGTCGTGTTAATCAAAGATAATTAAAATTGCTTCATGCATATTCCCTCCTTTAGCTAAGCTGTGTGAAATCTTTTTCTCTGATGAGTTTGGATTTGATGACTGTGGCTCCTGGTAAGTGAAATATTGTCTGAATTCCACTTACTGTTGGTGTTTAAACTTGTGCTACTATGATGATGATCTGAATTGAAGTATAGCTTTGGTTATGGTTCAAATGCTTCAGGATTAAAGCTTCATAGTTGGTTCTCTGTTAAATTGTCCCTGATGAACTCTGTTGTTGATGTTTATAAATAGGAATGATTCCTAAACTATGATGTTAGGAAAATGATTGATAATTTTTCTAAGAAGATTTGGCTATGAAACCTTTATGTATGGTTATTTAGTTAAGCTAAATCTTTGTGACACCTTCAATGAATGGTACACAAAATTCTGTCTGGTACTAAGTTCTTCCTAAACTTTACTTTGAAATGGTTGGGATTTGTGAGAGTTGAGAAACTCCTTTAAGTTCAGTGTAACTATTGTTGCCTTATAATTGACCTATGATGCTGGTCTAAGGTCATTCTAAAGTAAAACAAATGTTTTTACTTGTTGCCTAATGGCTCAGGTGTTCCATGATGACATATCCTACTTGTCGGGGGGATTATCCCTGGGTACCCCAAACAAGCGCTCAAGACGGTTAAAAAAGGCGAGACGCCAATAAAAATAAAGACAGAAGAGCAACACCAGGTTTTGGGCCGACTGGAGCCACCCAGCCGGCCTGCCTCGCCCATTCCGGCTGGGCCTCCACCAACCGGCTCCTGCGGCGCCCTCCCTGTTCGGCTGGGCCGCCCCACGCCACGGTCCGGCCAGGCCGGCCACCCTGGCTGGGCCGCCGCGTCGCCCTGCCCTGGCTACTGCCTTGCCCGGACGGGCCACCACTCCTGCTTCCCGGCTCCCTCCGCTTGGGCCAGCTCCGCGAGGCCCACCTGGCTCCCGCCTGGCTCCACTGCCCCCGGCTGGGCCTCTTGCCAGCCTATCCGGCTCCGCCTCCCCGCCTGGCGCCACTCCCTTTGCTGGGCCGGCTGGCCCAGTCGGCCAGCACCTCGACCCAGCCTGCGGGAGCTCCCTAGGAGCTGGCGTGGCTCTGTCCGCCTCACGCCGGATGGATCGCCACCTCCTGGCCACTTCGGCTGCTCCCGCCTAAGCGGCATGTTCCCATTGCTACCAGACCGATCAAGACCAATACCAGCTATCCCCAGACGTACGAGAAGCCAGGAAGGACAAGTACCAGACAACGAGAAGATTGACAAGACCGAGCCCATGCTACTTTATCAGATGACATGCTGAATAGTATACACTATGCATGACATATTGTACCACAATCAGATGACATAGGCAATAGTACTAGTTAGGCAAGTGGGTCCCACCATGTCTCTTGGCCACCTTTATAAGACAAGAGAGGGACTCCATTCAGGAGGGGACACACGCTCACAGAGATCGATTCCCATCGATCACTCGCAGGGAGCTAGCTCTCCCCGCTAGCTCTCTCACTCTGCCGTACACACACGCACTAGCTCAGTTAGACAGTCGGTTGGTCTCAGTGCATTTAAGGCAGTAGCTAGCAGATACAGCTCGAGGAGCACTTGTAGCTCGTGTATTCCACATAGTCAGATCCGGTAGGAGTAGGGGCTTTACCTCACGGCGAGGGCCCCGAACCTGGGTACTTCTTACATCCCGCTACGCTCGCTTGTATCCAATCCCGCCTGCGGACGCCATCGATAGCTTCCCTGATAGTCCCCACACCTCTATCTAACCTCCCCAGGTACTGCCGTTCCCAATACAACGACAGTTGGCGCCCACCGTGGGGAAAAATATAGCTTCGGCGGGAGTTCCGTTCCGCACGGGACCGATTTTTTCCTCATTGTTGTCGGCATCGACACCGTCTCAAGTTGCTCGGGGGCTCGCCGCCCCCGCGCCGTCGTCTCCGACTATGCTTCGTCGAGTTTCTCGAGGGCTCGCCGCCTCCCCGCCATCGTTGTCATCTCGCCGGGAGGCCCAGGGGCTCGCCGCCACCACCCCCGCACCATCGCCGGCTCCGCCTCGTTGAGAGTCGCGGGGGCTCGGCACCGCCTTCGTCCATGTCGGCACGCCCTCGGCCGTCAACGGCCTCCGTCCTCGTCCGCGTCGCCGCCGTCCGTGCGGCGTGGACGCTTCATCACCATCCACGGAAGCTTCGTCTCGTCTCCATCTGCATGCGCATCTGAGCTCCTGTTGTCAAGCCAAGCACAGCTACGGCGTCGCCACGGCCGCCGCCGCGTTGGCTGCGCCCATCTCGCTCGTGTTGCCCCCGACCGCGTCCGCGCTGCGTGCCGCCGCTTCGCCCTCGCAGACGCACCACGCCTCCTGCCTGCGGTGTCGCGCCTCCAGCGGCCCGTACTTCGCGACCCTCCTCGGACCTCCACGTCCGTCGCCAGCATGCTGCCGAGCCGCGCCCTGCGAGCCTCGCCTCAGCCGTGCCAGCGCCGCCCGCGATGGCGGTGCACCCTTCCCGCCTCGCAGCGCCGCCCCTCCACATCGCTGCATCAGGCAGCCTCGCGCCAGCCGGCTGCGCCGCTTCCGGCCACGCCCATGCGCGGTTCCCAAGGAGAAGGCGAATCAGGGGAGGAGAAGATATCCGGTTGGGGAAAAGAAAAAAAAATTGTCGTTGTATTGGGAACGGCAGTACCTGGGGAGGTTAGATAGAGGTGTGGGGACTAGCAGGGAAGCTATCGATGGCGTCCGCAGGCGGGATTGGATACAAGCAAGCATAGAGGGACGCAAGAAGTACCCAGGTTCGGGGCCCTCGCTGTGAGGTAAAGCCCCTACTCCTGCCGGATCTGACTATGTGGAATACACGAGCTAGAAGTGCTCCTCGAGCTGTATCTGCTAGCTACTGCCTTAAATGCACTGAGACCAACCGACTGTCTAACTGAGCTAGTGCGTGTGTGTACGGCATAGTGAGAGAGCTAGCGTTGAGAGCTAGCTCCCTGCGAGTGATCGATGGGAATCGATCTCTGTGAGCGTGTGTCCCCTCCTGAATGGAGTCCCTCTCTTGCCTTATAAAGGTGGCCAAGAGACATGGTGGGACCCACTTGCCTAACTAGTACTATTGCCTATGTCATCTGATTGTGGTACAATATGTCATGCATAGTGTATACTATTCAGCATGTCATCTGATAAAGTAGCATGGGGTCGGTCTTGTCAGTCTTCTCGTTGTCTGGTAATTGTCCTTCCTGGCTTCTCGTACGTCTGGGGATAGCTGGTATTGATCTTGATCGGTCTAGTAGCGATGGGAACATGCCGCTTAGGCAGGAGCAGCCGAAGCGGCCAGGAGGTGGCGATCCATCCGGCGTGAGGCGGACAGAGCCACGCCAGCTCCTGGGGAGCTCCCGCAGGCTGGGTCAAGGTGCTGGCCGACTGGGCCAGCCGGCCCAGCAAAGGGAGTGGCGCCAGGCGGGGAGGCGGAGCCGGATAGGCTGGCAAGAGGCCCATCCAGGGACAGCGGAGCCAGGCGGGAGCCGGGTGGGCCTCGCGGAGCCGGCCCAAGCGGAGGGAGCCGGGAAGCAAGAGTGGTGGCCCGTCCGGGCGAGGCAGTAGCCAGGGCGGGGCGACGCGGAGGCCCAGCCGGGGTGGCCGGACCATGGCGTGGGGCGGCCCAGCCGGACAGGGAGGGCGCCGCAGGAGCCGGTTGGTGGAGGCCCAGCCGAAATGGGCGAGGCAGGCCGGCTGGGTGGCTCTAGTCGGCCCAAAACCTGGTGTTGCTCTTCTGTCTTTATTTTTATTGGCGTCTCGCCTTTTTTAACCGTCTTGAGCGCTTGTTTGGGGTACCCGGGGGTAATCCCCCCGACACTACTTTCGCATGAATACATATGTATAGATGATTATGATCAAGTATTAGATCAACATATTTGAGATATAACCTGGTTCTAGGGTAGACTATGGTAAATGGTTTAAATGAATGATTGCTGAGATATGATTTTAATTATTTCTCCTTTAAGGAAGCTTGCACTTATAGAGAAACATCTCTCTAAATATGGTACCGCTGAGGTGCTACCCATAACTAGGATATGCCCAGTAGTACCCATACATTGAACTTGGTTTAGTTCATGTGATGTTGCTAGCTTGCTTCTAGATAAGGTCTATGATGCTAAAGCTGAGACCTGATCTGTGTATTTGGGATAAGAACAGATTATGCTTGTGATTATTTACAAAATCCTATGATGAGTTGTTCACCTCACTTGGGTGTTCCTCTGAGGATTTACTTATCCAACAAACCTTATTTGTTGAGAAACTAATGGATGAAAGCTTGTTTCTATGACTCACCAACTAAATGATGTTGGTAATGCTACAGTAAAGCTGGCTATACCTCTTGGTTCAGGTTCTGTTCTTGTTGATGAAGATCTTGGCCTTGTGAGCTTGGCTATTTCCTCCATCTTGCTCTTGCCTGATCTTGCTATCCTCATATACCATCTCTTCCATCAGGTGATCATCTGGTATGGTTTATTGATGGATTACTATGGTTATTTGTTGGTTGATCTTGTGGATATCTAGCAAGATCTGAGGTGATTTCTAAGGTGTGCTTGAGGTAAAGCTATGGTTTTAACTTTCCTTCACTATCTCTGCTCTTGACCAATGTTCAGAATATCGCTTATCGGTAATTTATCGGCCGGCTAAAAATTAGCAATTTTTCAGCATATCGGCTGATTTATTGGGCGATAAATCGGGAAATCGGCCGATAAACCAGAAAATTGGCATATCGGTCACCCCCGAGTAGCAATAAATCAGGCGATTAATCGGCATATCGGCCGATTTTTTGAACAATGCTCTTGACAAGAACTAGTGCATGTTGAAGTGTGTGAGTGCAAGATCAGTGCTAGTAGTTGTGCTATATCTGGGCTCTTTCTTGTGCACTTTCTGTGCTGGATGTGGTGTTGACAACACACCAATGCATGCTCATGACTATGCTGCTTGTGTGCATGCTTCACTTGAATGGATGAGATCAAGTAAAAGCTTGATATTTTCTGATGTTCCACCCCTTTTATCTTTTTATCTCTCTTTGGTGAAACTTGCCCCTGTCTAGTGCCAATGATGTAGTGCTGAGGCAATTATCTGATAAGAACAATTATAATTTGGCCTCTTGATTAAAACTCAATGAATTGGCTAACTAGTGCACCTCACTACTACAACCGAGAGCATACTAGCCTAATTTTCTTTCTCTGTACTTTGGTTTATTTGTTTTGCAGGTACAAAAGCTTGGATGATCAAGAAGATTAGACTAGGATTAGATAGATATTAGTTTAGGGTTATTTTTATTTAATTACTTTTGTAGTCTTTTGATTTGATTACTTTACAGAATGTTGTAATAAATATTCATTCAATAAAGTTTATTTTCTTGTATTCCAATTGTGTTTGTAACACATTTCCTTGTTTATTAAATTGTATTTGATTTTCATAATTATGCTTGAATAAGGAAAGAATAAGAATTAAACTATCTTATCTGAATTCTTACATTCATATTGTATTCATTTACTTTTCAATTTTTCATATTCAATATATAAGAAAGAATTCATACTTTCTACTTACAAATATTCTTTTTAAAACAATTAAACTTTAATACTCCTAATTTTTAAATCTTTTAAAAAAGTGATTCAAATTTAAATATGAATTCAAATTATTCACGCCAAAATCAATTAAATTCCTAAAGATCATGTCAAAATTTATAATAATCTCTATTAAGAGCTAGTAGTGAAAGAAACTCTGATCTCTCCGGGATTTTAGTTTGTCAAAAATTTACCCCAATTTTTCTTATGCATGAATGCAAATGCACAAACTCTCTTCTGTAGCCCTAAATGCTGGGGCATTACAACCGGTGCCTCCATTGTCGGTCGTCCGAGCCCGATCCGCGACCATCTACGAGCACTTCTGGACCGCACTCACATTGGAGGAGAGGGATGGCCCCTAGTGGGATTCCAAAAACCACCACGGGTGGACGATCTTCTTTGAACAGCAGTGCCAGTTATGTCAACGGCCCGCCGCCGGAGATCAACAACATCAGTGGCCGGCGGCACTGGTGGAGCGCCCCAGGGTGCACACTCGTCTTGGTACTCAAAATATCGCCGCCAGGAACGCCTCGCATCTGGCGATGCCACCGCCACAACCGCATTAGTCCCACTACGGGCTCCAGACTTGGGATCCACGCCACACTCAACCTCCTCCCCTCACTACGGCGCTCGGCTAGACGACCTAGAGGGTGGCCGTGGCCACCAGAAGTTTAGTTTTTTTCTTCTTTGTTTAAATTTTATATAAACATGTTTGAAATATCTATGAAATCACCATTAATTTTCGAGACGAGCCAGAAAACGGCCGCGCCAGACGCCGTACTGGGGGCCCAAATGGAGATGTTGTAAGATGATTTAATACAGCATATCTCAGCTTCTTGCACCTTCGTTTTTTCTTTGAGACAAGACTGTTTTTTTTCTCTGAAAAGCTTCATCGCCTACCTACAATTGATGAATTGAAAGGACTGATAGATGGGGGTTCACACCCACACGCTTTTTCTTTTGAGAAACGGTACTATCCTGGACGCTCATGGAACACTTAATACCTCATCGCAGTAGGCTGGACGAAGCATGTGCCACCACGGGACCCTACCATGTGGGCGGTTGCCTGCTTTTTGACTTCCGTCTCATTTTGACCTGAAAAGGGCGTAGTGATGACCTCTAAATTCATCGAGACCTCTTATTAGCAGTGTAACCAACCAAAAGCTCAAGAACACAATCACTAGAGCACAACCCCGGCCATGGCGACCACCGACATCCGCCTATCCATCGCCCAGCAGACGCGTTTCGCCCTCCGCCTCGCCTCGACCATCTCATCCCCGTCCAACGCCGACGGTGCGGCCAGCAACGCGGCATTCTCCCCGCTCTCCCTCCACGTCGCGCTCAGCCTCGTCGCCGCCGGCGCTGGCGGCGCCACGAGGGACCAGCTCGTCGCCGCACTCGGTGCCGAAGGGCCAGGCGGGGCGGAGAGGCTCCACGCTCTCGCGAAGCGGGTCGTGCAGCTGGTTGTCGCCGATGCGTCCGTAGAGGGCGGCCCGCGCGTCGCGTTTGCTAACGGCCTCTTCGTGGACACTTCGACGCCGCTCAAGCCTTCCTTTATGGAGACCGCCGTTGACAAGTACAAGGCCGAGACACACTCCGTCGACTTCCAAACCAAGGTGATCCGTCCTTAGTCTAGTCGGTCTGTCTGTCATCAGTTGTATGTGATTTTTATTACAAAAGGGTCATATTGGAAGCTCAAACTGGATGGATTATGTATGGTTTTGATGCACTTTTGTCTTTTATTATTGGTCCAGGCTGCTGAGGTTGCAGGACAAGTGAACTCATGGGTAGAGAAACTGACATCAGGCCTGATCAAAGAGATACTCCCCGGAGGATCCGTCGACAGCAGCACCAGGCTTGTTCTTGGCAACGCCCTCTACTTCAAGGGAGCCTGGACCGAGGAATTCGACGCATCCAAGACCAAAGACGGCGAGTTCCACCTCCTCGACGGGAGCTCCTCCGTTCAAGCACCATTCATGACCAGCAGAGCCGAGCAGTATATTTCGTCTTCCGACAACCTGAAGGTACTCAAGCTTCCTTACCGACAAGGCGGGGACCCGAGGCGGTTCTCCATGTACATACTTCTGCCAGATGCACGCGACGGTCTCTGGAACTTGGCCGATAAGGTGAGCTCCGAACCAGAATTGCTCGAGAAGCATACCCCGACCTGGAAGGTCCCGGTCGGGCAGTTCAAGCTCCCCAAGTTCAAGATTTCGTTCGGATTCGGGGCTTCCGATTTGCTCAGAGGCTTGGGGCTCCATCTCCCGTTCGGCGCAGAAGCCGATCTCTCCGAAATGGTTGATTCGCCGATGGCACAGGGCTTGTGCGTCTCGTCGGTTTTTCACAGGGCCTTCGTCGAGGTGAACGAAGAAGGAACAGAGGCTGCTGCCGCGACCGTGTCGATGCTTAATCTGGTGTCGATGCAAAGAGACCCGCCGAAGATGATTAATTTTGTGGCGGACCACCCTTTCATGTTCATGATCCGAGAAGACTTGACCGGCGTGGTGCTGTTTGTTGGTCACGTCCTCAATCCTCTGCTTGGAGCATAGTGCGTCTGATCTGAATTGCAGTGAAGGGTTTTACCGTGCCATGAGATTGCCTCTATTTCTCGAATAATGAACTGTTATTTCCAAACTGTTATTACTACTTCCTTTGTGTGTCCTGTTTTTTCGAATTATGGCTTGCTGGATGTAAAAGGTGCCCTTTTTAAAATAATAACCTTCGTTATCTCTATGTCCATACGTCTTTTCTAGGATTCTAAGGACGAAATAAAGATCCGCATAAACTTGTTTGTGAAGCTTACACATGAGGCTACCCTATAATAATATACTAATAGTAAAGACATGTGTGGTGACATTGTAAATTCATAATTTTAAGGAATAATGCTCACACGCATTTGAAGACAAAGTTTGACCAAAAAATTGAGCAACAATATCTTGATTATATTGTGCATAATTAGTACAGTTAGATTCGTATTAAAAACACTTTCCAACGACGCTAATTTTATACAAACATTGTTTATGTATTTAGAGTAATTCTTGGTCGAACAAAAAAACACGTAAAACGAGAATGCCTTATTGCTTGGGACGGAGGGAGTATGAGACAATGTACCAACTATCTGCAGAATTTATATTGCACATTTGCACATGTCAACTCTTAAACATGAAATTTCCTATACTTTCCAAATCGTTTAATTGTTCACCCCCAAGACTAAATCATCACGGCGTTGTACATATGCTAGCCCAATCCACACCTAAAACAAAAGTATTTTAAAAATAGAAAAGAATAACTTAGAAAGTCTAGACAAAGCAGAAACAATCGACACATGGCAAGATGGATTTTTTTACAAAGTCGGGCCAAATGAAATAAAATACTATCATAGTAAATTAATATTGAAATAGTGAAATCAACAAAGATATTGTGATATTTTAGAAATAGAATGACAAAGATGACCCAAAGTAATTAATCTAGAAATTAATTCAAAGAAACACACCATTTCAAAACTGATGCATTCTATGAAAATTGAAAACTCGTGGTGGTAACAAATATACTAGATATATTGCATGATGTAGAGTTTTGGGATAAAGCTTCAATTATGTCATTAGTTAAGGACACACGATTTTTTTCGAAACGGGGCGCACGCGACCTCTGCATCAATCGATGCATACGGTCTTTATTATTTTATTAATCTGTCTTACAAAGAGTTTTTAAGCACACAAGATGGATACTTTCATAGGTTATAACATGGCTCGCGACACAACACTAGATGATCATTGCGATCATGACCTAATTAAGTGTTTGAGGGCAAGTTTAGACCAGAATAGAGTCGAGGGACGGAAGATGGACTTGTGCAACACTTGAGGGACTAAAAAATCACTTAACCCTTTATTTTATTACATGTATATTTCCTCATTTTGTTGGTTTCATATCGCTTGATTAGGATTTGCTAATATTCATGTGGTTACTTCTCTTCTTACTGTTCCTATTTTGTAAGACTCCTTGCTAGATTCGCAGACTAGGTTACCAAATTTGTGAAAACTACCGCCACATAGTTTAAAACATTTAGTAGTTTAAGGATGTAACATAAAGGTTTTGTTAACAGAAGCCCTCTGGCCAGAATTTATGTAAATAAAGTCACAAAGAGCAGCATGGGTTCAATACATCAAGATACACACCCACATCCGAGTTCAGATACAAATCCCCCTGATACAAGATAAACTTTGAAGCAAGCTCGCGCCACCGCCGCATCATGATCTGGTACTCGCATGAAGTCGCCTAACCTTGGCTAGCACATTGTCCACCAGCGCCCTAACCCTCTGTCTGGCCAGAACCCTCCAATACTACATATGTAATGACAATTGAAAAAAAGCATAAGCAGGTTGCCTAATACGTTTTCTTCAATGGTTATTTTGTTTTGGATAAGCCACAATGTCCAACACTTGGCTGCAAAAGTAAACTAAAGGACTCTACGAAAGGAGCCCGGCAGATTCTGGGCTATGGCAAGGAAATCACCGGTCCCTGTTGGATTCCAATCACACCGGAGGAGTTCTCTAACTCTAGATCACATGAATTTGTCAATCGAACAAGTGAATTTACAATCTTATATCTCCCCACACAGTGAGCACAACCCATTGGAGGTCCCGTTGTGCTTGGATAAATGTACGAAGGCGGTAGTTTTCCTCTGATCATCTGCCAGAGGAAAAACTTTATTTTTGGTGGAACCTTGTTTGCCAAACATCTTTAAAACTGGTACTACCGCACCCCGCGACAGGCTGAACTAGACGGATCTAGTCAAGATGGCCCCAGTGGTCTCCATAGACCATGAGACCCTTGTTTTCCAAAGGGCTGAGACTGGTAGGGCTTGAATTTCCCTAGATAAGTTGTCCCACTCAACCGCCTCATGTAGTCCAAATTATCTTTGAAATATGATTCTCCACTCCCCGTGGGCTATGTCCCCTGTCCCAGCCCCTTCCGTTGTAATGAAAGGCTCAAAGCAGCTAAACAACTTAGGGTATCTGACGAGGGGAAACCTCGGCAATGCCCATAGTTATGGACTTAGGGTTTTTACGGAAAAGAGAACGCTGAGGATTTCGTCGAATGTCAGGCAAACAAGGGAGTCGAAGTCGCCTGATTATCAAAATAAAATAATGCTAGGAGGAACAAGTCGCGTGATATCGATGGACAATACTATTACAGATTGCTTGGGGGTTTTTCGGTACCTCACCGTTGGCTCCTCCCAGCCTATATATAATAGGCCAGGTCCCAAAGACATATACGAATAGGTTTCATATTCATGATTAGAATATCAACACAACATCGGTTCCTATTTCCTTATCTAGTAAAACTATGACTTTCGTCAGATGCTTAGGCCAGGTCCCAAAGACATATACGAATAGGTTTCATATTCATGATTAGAATATCAACACAACATCGGTTCCTATTTCCTTATCTAGTAAAACTATGACTTCCGTCAGATGCTTTTTGGGCCTTCATCTTGAGTTTTCATGGGCCGTGAGCCTTTATATAGCTAGGGTAACAAAACATAAGCACCCGAATAATTATACCCATGTCAGTATCTATCATGGAGAGTGGACTGCCGTGTCCATATGTCCATCTAGAAAAAGGTGTGCCCCCATTTTGCACCTTATGCTTGGCTCCCAATTTGAAAAACCATTTAATTTTCTGTATTGTCTTCCAAGACTAAGAGCCACGATTGGGAACTTCCCTCGAGAAGATATCCCTCCCCCTCAGGTACTTTTCTCTAATAAGATCAACCCACAAGACTTCGGTATTTTGGTGTACCTTCTAAATTCACTTGAGCATGAGAGCTATGTTCATACGCTTGGTGTTCAGGATCCCTAGACCCCCAAACTTTGTCATCTTGCAAACTATTTCCCAATCCACCATATGTTATTTCCTCTTATTTCTGACCCCTTCCCAAAAGAAGCGAGAGTGAGGTTTCTCCATAACACCATGTGCCGAGTCAAAAAATATGTAAATTAAATGCCCTGGCAAACATAGGCAAGCTGGACATGTAGGAGTTGGCGAGCTCCAACCTTCATGCCAAGGAAAAAAAGAGCACCAACTAAGGGTCAACCCTATGCCCTGAAGGAGATATGCCCTAGAGGCAAATAATAAATAGGTTTTTATTGTCAAATCTCAATTAGATCATAATAGTTTCATACTGTGCTATAACTGTATTAATACAAAACGTTAATACACGTGTGGTATGTAACAAACCGTGTCTCTAGTTACCTCTAGTGAACTAGTTCATTGGTCATGAGGATGATCTAGGGTTTCGAGATCATGGGCATTTATGCCAATTGACAATAAGGTCACATCATTAGTTGAATGATGTGATAGACAAACAACCCAACCAGTTGTATCTTAATGAGATCTAGTTACAATGTTCACCATTAATGATAAAACTAAGGAAACCTCGCAACCTATCCTTAGACTGTGAGATAATGCAAATCACCGTTCTGGAGGGAGCTTAGATGGTTATCAAGTATCACTCCGTGACTGGGTGATCGAAAAGGTGCTACTCAGGTTTCCCAAAGGAGCGCGTAGAGGAGTACATATCAAGACCAGGATTTGCCAATTCGTGTAACGAATAGATACATATGTGGCCATCTCGGTGACGTTGCATTAACGTAGCTTGCAAGCGTGTGACTGGGTCACATTATGCAACGACACAGAAACAAGAAAACAAGTTCATCGGTAACGAGATCGAACAAAGGTATGGAGATACCATAGATCAAATCTCGGATGAACTAGGTATCAAGAGGCAAAGGAAATGAGAAACGACTGTTTATGGTTCAAACGACATTGTCATCATGGAATACACATGGGTCAATATGGGCATCCCGGTCCCGCTATTGATCATTGATGGAGATCATGTCTGTGCCATTCCCGAGCCGTGGGGAAATACACTTAAGGGTACGATGAGCTAGAGATCCTCTGTAAGTTGGAATCACCATATGAAAGAGAATAGGAAACCGGAAAAGTTCCGTGAGAGAACCGGCATCGTTCCGGGAAAGTTCCGAAGTCGTTCGGAGGAAATCGAAAGGGAACCAAAAGGTGTTTCGGGTCAAATCAGATTTTGTAATATGTATTTACATATTAATTAATGTAATTAATATTAAATATAATATTAAAATCTAATTTGAAGGGGTATTCCACTAATGGGCCAAACTTCCTAGGAAAAAAGGGCCCATTAGGGAAAACCGAAGGAGGGAAGGGCCAAGGCCTAGGCGCCTCAAGGGGGCCCACCCGGCCAGCCTAGGGTTGTGTGTGGGGTGGGGCCCACCCCAGGCCGGCTGGCCCATGAAGGCCCATGCGCCCTCCTCTCCCTTGTTTAGTCCCACATGGGAAACCCAAAGGGGAGGGCACACCCCCTCCCCCTATATAAAGGGGTGCCCATGGGTGGGAATAGACACACCAATATCTGGAGAAGTCCTTTGGTTGACTTTCTCCTTTCCTCTCTCTCTCTCGTCTCCATGCATTTGTACGGTCCCAAGTAAGGACTATCCGAGCATGAGACACCGGACCTGCAGCACGCTGTTGCGCTGCAGGGATTCCAAGCCGGAGATCTACTTCCGCACTCCCGGCAGGGATCAAGGAGTCGGAGGTCGTCATCGTACACCGTATGTGTACGAAACCACGAGGGGCCTCGCTTGAGGCACCTTGGATGTCGTGAGCTAGAGCTGCTACACGATGAAGAAGGAGCAAGGGATGACCTGCGAGGAGCATCGCGACCTTGAGGTCGGCTATGGCTTCGATTACTTGAACCACGTTCCCCTCGGAACGTTAACCGCGTACGGTCTACAAGGGTATGTATTCTATACGCTCTGGCCATTACTGCATTACTACATAGATAGATCTTGGGCATTATGAGGTTCCAACGTAGGAAATTTTTTGTTTTCTGCTGCGAAACCCTTCATGCCCCACCTTTTGTGGCCGAAAATCCCAATTTGTTGTATCTCTCACTAGAAGTCCTAGGTATTTAATTGGGAACAAGCCTAGTCTGCAATTCAGCATGATCACAACTCTCTGCCTTGACATGTTTTCGAAGCATAAGAGAAGCAGTTTGAGGTTAGCAATTCCTAGGTTGCTAGGATCAATCAAGATCATCATGTCATCCGCATATTGCAGATGTGTCACTCCCCCTGGGATAAGGTGAGGAACAACCCCTTGGATATGTCCCGCCAAGCTAGCCCTAGCTAGCATCGCAGCCAAACCATTGTCCATGAATTAGGATAGAGAGGGTAACCCTTCCTCACTACCCTCACATTTCGGAAGAAAGGGCCAATTTATCCATTGACATTGATTGTAGTTTGGCCTCCATTGACCAGCTACATCAGACGATGGACCATCATCGCGGAGAAGCCTTTGCATGAGAGAATCTCCTGCTGGAACTCATAGTTGACCCTATCACAGGCTTTCTCAAAGTTCAGCTTGAGGAAAAGGCCCTCTAGATTTTTCACTCGAAGCTCTTGAGAAATATGATGGAGTGTCAACACACCATGTAGGTATATTCCCTTGATAAAGGTCGTCTGGATCCTATTGATAGTCTCTTGTGCTAACATGGCAAGACGGATCGCATAGGCCTTCACCACAAACTTAAATATGACATTGATAAGAGATATTGGCCCAACAATTGTTTAATCGAGTCTACCCCCTTAACCTTGGTGATCAACCTTGAGATCGTGCACTTGCGCCTCCGGCCATTCTCTATGGCATGGAAATATGTTGTGCACGAGTCACCCTGGAGATTCCACTGGACACGACTATGCTGTTTCTACTAAAATAAAGATTTTCAATAGCTTAGAACTATGATTAATTATCCAACTAGAGTTAAACATTCAATGAAGTCTAACTCTTGCAAATAGCCAAGGGACAAAACTAGATATTTCTTAATTTAGAACCAGGATGGTGTTGTAGTGCTAATGGTAATTTTTATGATGGCATAATTAAACGTATGTGGTTCCTTCATGAATAAGAAAACTTATATTTTATTTTATTTTATTGCATGTGCCTTTTGCCCTTTTGTGCTTATTGTATAAGGATTTGTTGACATTTCAAAGGTTGATTTTTTCTATTATGCGGTAACCCAGCATACCACTGTATGATGTAGTACACTATAGTCGTTGACATAACACCAATGAAACACCATTCACTAGTATTACATCCCTCAGAGTGGTACAACAGAAACACAGCAGGTCCAAGACATGACTATAGATTACAACTCGACTCTTTACAAAAGATCCAGAGAACACTCTAGGTTAAAGAGAGAGAAAGAACTTCTTACAAAGAAGAACCAGAAATAATAACTTAGAAATATCTAGTAACTAAGACTAGTATCTAAATTATTTGGCTTGCCATTGCTGCTATTGCAATGCTCTACATAAATAGATTTTATGGCTAGAGAATCTACTCCTATCTAAATCGACACTTTATCTTCACTTTAGCTGATGTATATGTTGACTTTATTGACTTTATTGAAGAACTCGAGATGTCGATGATGGTTTCTTGAGCAGAAATTGATGTTGACATCGTCTTCAATGGCTTAGAACCTAGCAAGGGTTAAGAAGGTACGGTTGAGTATGAGCGTATTCAGCAAGTTCACTAAAAATGAGTGTATGATGCACTATCTCTATAGCCATAGACCATAGGTCGTAGACAATGCAGGTTTTCGTAAACATTTCTTCAAAGGTTGCTTTTATTCTGAAACCTATGTCCGACAGCCTTCACAGGTTGACCAGAACTTCATGGAGTTCCTTTCCTGCCGCGTTCATAGCTCCTTCCCGGAACAGGGAGTAACATGTCATAATTCTTACACTCTGCAGAGGTGCGTCACTTTTCCCACAAGAGACCATAAGCTTTGTTGCACAACCGGGAGTATGTCCCCGTTCAAACTTCCTTGGTTTGAGGCCCAACTTAAGATCCAAGCCAATCGCTGCCCTCTCCGCGACCCCATATGTCTGCATGATCCTCCGGGGCTGACTACACCTTCGTTAAGATGCCAACTAGGGCAAGCTATAACCATGGGAGTTCCCAAAGACTCTATGAGCTAGTGATGCCCCTGGAGGTTCATACCTCCGGCAGCCACTCATAAATAATCTAGACACCAAAATTGTGGGGCCTAAGGGTGCCCACCCATATGCTGGATCCAGACAAGGAATCACAGCGTCACGATAAGGTCACCTTGCTTCCATATGAAAGGAAGAAGATACATCTGACTTCTCTGTCCCATTACAAATCTCATGGTTGACGCGTAATATACGGCACTAGAATCACTGACGACATTGGTTGTTAAGTCCTAGATGATACATTACTGTACAATGGCGTTTCCATTGCCAGTTATTATAGATGCAACGATGCATAAGTAATGTAATGCAATTTGATAAGCGCGAATCCCCGGAATAGTCGTATCTAATCTAGGGTTTGGAAACTGGGAATGAGTTCTTTAGAATGTGTTGCACTTTTATAACAAATTCACACTTGTGCATCTTATTAAGGCTTGTGAGAGTGTGTGAAACAATAAGTAAATACAACAAGTAGTATACAATACAAAAGCATTCAAATGGATCATGGTATCTAGAATATTTCTTAAACAAGATTAAGAATCAATTAGAGTCTTTTAAAGAAGTGTTCAAGTATCACTTTTAATGTTCCTTAAAAGAATAACTTTTGAGGAAAGATTGCTTTTATAAAATAAAAAGTATTCAAACTTAAAACTAACGCTTTAAGGTTTTCTTATTAGCTAAGATTATTAAATAGGAAAACATTACTACATTAAATAATCACAGTATAAGTGAATGCATTTACCTCTCTATCTTAGAAATTAATGGTTATACTTAACAAGTAAATAATAGGTATTACTTCAATTACTTTGAAATTTGGTTAAAATCTTTAAGTGGTTTTCTCAAACTAGTGAAGGAATTAGTAAACAAAAGTTTGGTTATATTACAAGTGCATAGGATTCTTGTGATAAACAATATACTATTTTAGTTGATTTTATAATTGGTAAATATCTTTTAGGAAAGCTAAAATACCTTTACTTTGAGATTATAGTTTTAGTAGATACATTTTTAAAATGGTTTGACCTATTTTAACTTCACTTAAACATTAATTGACTTGTTATTATATTTTTAGATTCTAAACAAATAATACTAAAGGCAATAGTAAAAATCTTATATATTTTTAATGAATTAAAATAAAATAAAAGAGTTAAAATAAGATTTGGTATACCTTTATCTTTTATTTTACTTCAAAAGTGAGAGTTGACATTTTTAGTGTGTAGATTTCATTTTTTTGATCATTTTGGTATATTATAAGTATTTTTGTGATTTTTAAATAATAAGATATGATTTTTATAAGTTTAATCACTTTATAAATACTTAATAAATAATAAATATTTATTTAAGTGAAATCAAAATAAATGAAACAAGTTTGTAACTATAGATTTTGTTTTTCTAAGAATTTTGGTCTATTATTTATATTTTTCTCATTTACCAATATTAAAATATTATTTTTTAAAACATTATTACTTATAAAATCTTTATTAAATAACAATTATTGAAATAGTTAACACAATAATATTTGGTAATAATTTTATAATATAGAGTTTAATTTTTTGAACATTTTGATATATTATATATATTTTTCTGAATTATAAAACAAAAGTTATTCAATTTATAAGATTTAATCTATCTCCTAAACAAGAATTGTATTTTTATACCAACCTGAACCTAGTCTGAGTCATAGACATGTGGGCCTGTGGCCACATCATCTGCCACGCGAGACAAAAACCTTTTATACCCAATCTTTTCTACCCGAGGCACTAACTGGTGGGCTAGTGCCCACGTTAAATCTAAGAATTTATTTATTATCGAAAATATTATTAGAATTTATAAACGAATTAATAAAAATGTGCGGATGACATTAGCATGATGTCACGCTGACGTCACCCGAGGCTAATACACCAGATCGATGATCGATCTTGCGATCAGCAACGCGTGAGCGAGCGGGAGCGGTTGCGTTGGAGTCACCTTGTCACGGGCAACCTCAGAGTGGTGGCACCACTCCATTTGGGTGACCGGACCAAGGACAACAACAACGACCGACGGCGGCGAGTGGTGGCGCGCGGCGCTGGCGAGCTACCGTGTGCGAGGAAGTAAGGCGAGACTACCAGGAGGATCGATTGCTCACCAGGAAGCTTAAAGTGAGGATGCGGAGGCGAATCATGGCCGGAATCGACGAGGATTGCGGCGGTTGGACCTCAGGAAGGAGGTCTCGATTGGAACTTCTAGGGCTTCTCCAGCACGAACTAATTAGGGCAAACGAACAAGGAAGAGGCGGCGGTACCGATGGTGTGCTCAGAATGTCTAGGGGAGCTCGGGAATGACGGGCTCCGGTGAGACTTGAGAGCAAGGTTTTTCAGGCAGAGAAGAAAAAATGGGGAAGAGAGGAAGATAGGGTTCGTCAGTGCGGCGGAGGGGTTTAAATAGATGATGACGGCATCTGTAGCGTTCATCTTAATGCGGGCGAGGATCCTGGCGACGGCAAACGGTGAGCAGAGCGCCAGCGAGCTGCTTGTCCGGCGCTGTCCTTCTAACGAGAGGAAGAAGAAAGGAAAAAGAAGCGGCGGAAGGGTATCTAGGCTTGGGCCGGTCTTGGGCTGTGATGAAGCGAACGAAGGGTAGAGACTGGCGCTCGCGGGCGATGGTTAGCACAAAAAGTTACAGTGGCAGAAATGGGCGCTGCCATTTCCTTTTTCTTTAATCTTTTCTATTTTCTGTTTTCTGTTTTCTTTTATAAATTCCCTTCAAATTGGAATTTCTTTAGGGATTTAAATATGCAGAGAATTTGTAAGTCATGAACATTTTTGTATAAATCAAGTATGATCTTCTTCTCATCATTTCTTATTGTATAAGAAATATTCATAACTATATGAAGGATTCTATTATTAAATAAAGTAAATATAATTTAGGGTTTTAGGGATTTTCTTCCTATAAGAAGATCTTATAGAAACTATTCTAGTTTCACTTGATAATCTGAATGGTACTAGTTTGAGATGTGTATTCACATATTTAGAATCTTGTTTCTACTTATCTTTATAAAGAATTTATCTAAATACACTATCAAGGGATTTATCTTTGTGGTTTATAATGGGATGCTATAAGTTTCATGGTTCCATTTGATTCTAGGGTCTTGAATAATACAGTAGACATGGGTCTTGTCATGGTTTGATATATTGTTGGTTAAGGCTTCTAAAGAATCCTTACCTTAATACCTTACCAAGGTTATCTTAAGATAAGGAATTCCTTTCCTAAATATACTCTATAAATCTCTCTTATCTTATTCACAAATATCACATCTTCCTGAATAAGACAATCATCTAGCTCCACCATGTCCATCATCATATGATGACATGGTCATGCCACTTCAACATTACTCCATCCTTACTCCTAGTATATAACTTCTCTTAATTAACTACGATTGATGCACCTATCAATGTAGTTACTGCTAACTCCATCTATTAACTTCCTTAACTTCATATTGCAACTACTTCCAAGGTTTGCAAGACTACAATCCTTACTTTACATGCTAAGGATATCAATCCTTTGAAATAGGTATAGTACTACTCCCATAATACCAGTTATCCTTATATTAACTTGGCTAAGTTAATATGCCTCTAACTACTCCATACAACTCATCAAATACTTCACCATGCTCTAGCTTGACTTCTAATGATCAAGCTAGATGATTCAGCTTGCTAGGACTTGCCTAACTTGGTATATTCATAACTCTTCTTCAACACCTAATCATCTATTCTCAAGTGACTTGAGAATAATGACCACCATCCTTTGATCATACAAAGCTTAGACTTCTAATTGTTTGATCAAGATCTATACTAAACTAAGTAGTAAACTTGTATTAGTCTCTCTATAGACTTATCTTGTTAAGAAAGCTTATCCTAAGTCTATATCCACTTGTCCTAACAAGATTGTTATCTAATGTACAAACACTACTAGATTTCTCATAGCTCCATGATCACTAGTTACTTCCTAGTTTAAATACTGCTTCTAGTTAACTCGGGAGTGAGTTAACTCCTCCAACATTGATACATCCATTTTGCATCACTATTCTATATCATAATTTACTGTTATTCATTGATATATTTCATATTAAGAGATGATACTTATGTTATTTCATCTGTTTTGCATGGTTGATGACTTTTGGAGCATGGAACGCTGCAGTCAGGATTCTGATGGAAAAGGTGCTGCTTGGAGGCAAAATTCGCGAAGATCAGAAAATCCGGCAAAATATACTAAAAATCCTATTTTTCCAGAAGACGAAGGCTGCCAGAAGAGGGAGTGGAGATGCGCCACAGGGGGCCCACACCACCCCCTAGCGTGGGCCAGACTAGGCCGCGCCACCAGGTGGTGTGGTCGCCCTGGCCTACCTCTGGCTCTCCCCTTTGGCGTATATATTCCTCCCGAAACCCTAAGACTCAGGGAGTGACCACAGAAAGATTCCGCCGCCTCTGCGGGGCATAAAACACCAAGAGAGAAAGATCTCTCCGGCAGACAGAATTCTGCCGGGGGAATTCCTTCCCGGAGAGGGGAGATCGTCGCCATCAACACCACCATCAAGCTGGACTTCATCGGGATCATCATCATCATCATCACCACCATAATCACCATCAGAACCCTCATCACCATCTCCATATTGCTGTAACAATTGGCTTGAATCTTGCATAGTTCTTAGGGGAAACTTTCCCGGTGTTGATTACTCTTTGTAGTTGATGCTATTGAGTGAACCGTTGAATTATTGTTTATATTCAGATTGTTATACATGATTATTCCATCTCTGATCATGATCCATATCATTTCTTGTGAGTAGTTCGTTTTGTTCTTGAGGACATGGGAGAAGTCATGTTGTTAGTAGTGGAGTTGTGTTGAGAAGGATTCAATAGTTTGACATTTAAGTTGTGGTGTACTTCTTCTAGTGGTGTCATGTGAATGTCGACTACATGACACTTCACCTATATGGGCCTAGGGGAATGCATTGTGTATTTGGCTACTAATCGTAGGGGTTGCCGGAGTGACAGAAACCTGAACCCCCGTTAGGAAACCATTGCACAAGGGACGTAAGGGTCTTAGAGTTTAAAGCTGTGG
The DNA here is from genome assembly GCA_023614405.1 of Avena insularis. NCBI lineage: Eukaryota > Viridiplantae > Streptophyta > Magnoliopsida > Poales > Poaceae > Avena > Avena insularis. The sequence goes on along the minus strand of JAJUPC010000120.1, from coordinate 796,659 downwards.
TTAGGTTTCTACCTTAATTACTTTCTTGTACTTACGGATGTTTGCAAGGGGTATAATCACAAGTATGTATTAGTCCTAGGAAGGTCGGTACATTAGCACAGGTTCACCCACACAACACTTAGCAAGCTAAAGAAGATTAATCGACTATATGATGCGAAAGCACTTGACAGAATTCTCATGTGTCCTCGAGACCGTTTGGTCATCTTAAGTAATACAACCGGCTTATCCTTTGCTCATAAAGGATTGGGCCACTTGCTGCATTTATTCTTACTCTCTTTTATTTACTCGTACTTTATTTACCTGCTTTATCAAAAACCCCTAAAAATCCGTTTGCTAAGTATTTGCAGAGAATTCCTGATCCATACCACTAGCCAGCACCATCTGCTTCTCGTTGGGTTCGACACTCTTACTTATCGAAAATACTGCGATACACCCCCTATACTTGTGGGTCATCAAGACTATTTTCTGGCGCCGTTGCTGGGGAGTGAAGCGCTATTGGAGAGTGGAACTGGTAAATGAAACTTCTACTGTGAGTATTGTTTACTTCTGCTAGTTGCTTTATTTTCGTTATGGATAACACGCTGAGTTTCTTATTTGGTAATGCTACTACCACTGCTAAGGTAGTAGATGAACCACCACCTGCTGAGAATGATGCTTTTAAAATACCTACAAGAATTATTGATCGTGTTATGGATAACTCCTATGATGGGGATGGAACAGTCCATCCGGTGATCATTTACTCTTTATACACGAATTATGCGGGTTGTTCAAGTGTGCAGGTATCACTACAGATCAAGTTAAGAAGAAGTTATTCTCATTATCACTGAAAGGAAGAGCTGAGGAATGGTATAAGCTGCTGAAGAATGGTCAAGCTCTGGAATGGGAGGAAATAGTACCTCTCTTTTATTCAAAATTTTATCCTCCTAGTGAGATTCATAAAGACCGAAATCAAATATACAACTTTTGGCCTCTTGATGGAGAGAGTACAGCTCAAGCTTGGGGGAGATTGAAGTTACTTATGCTCAAATGTCCCATTCATGAGCTCCCCAATAATGTCATTATCAATAACTTTTATGCAAGTCTCCCTCTACATGACAAGGATTTATTGGATGCTTCTTGTGCTGGATCATTCACTCGTATGGAAGAAGAAGCTAAATGGGATCTTCTGGACCGTATTCAAGATAATGCTGAAGCATGGGAGAATGACAAAGGAAGAAAGTCAGGTATAAATTATGATTATGAATACATAGAATCTTTTATGGGAACTGATGACTTTCAAAATATTAAAAATGCTTATGGTCTAGACTCTCAAGCTATTGCTTCTTATTTTAAGGCTTTTGCTTCCTACATTGAAGTGCCTAAAAATAAGTGGAATAAGTATCATGAACCTTATAAAGATTTTGCTAAGTGTGTTCCTGTAGGAAATACTGAAGTTTATACTGCTAATCATGTTTTACCTAAACCTTATATTGAGAAAATGCCTTTCCCAGTTAAGATAAGGGAACATTCTATGATAGCTAGTATGGTTAATGAATGTACAAATAAAGTTGCTGAACTTGGTAAACTAATGGTTGATGAACCTATAATAGAAAATGTGAAAGACTTTGTTATTAAATATGAAGAAGAGGGACACACTATCCTTTGTAAGGATACCGCTAATATTGTTTCACAAAGTAGTGTTGTGAGAGATAGTATTCCTGTGTTTTCTGTTAGAATAAGTGATCATTGTTATGATGGTCCTTGTGATAGTTATATTGTTAAGTTTATGCATGATACTAAAAGTTACTATGAGAGAGGGAAAATTGTTCTTATGCAGCTCAATAATATCAAGTTTCCTCGTTTTATGCTGAAAGTTTTTACGTTGCATTTGTTTTGCCTTCCTATGCTAGTAGCCTCTGGTTTCAACAACTTGTTTGTTTAAAAAATTCCCTTGCATAGGAAGTGAGTTAGACTTAAGTGTGTGTATTTTTGTTTCTTAATGCTCTCTTTCACTTCAATTCATATTCCTATGTGAGCATCTTCAAAATTATCATGCCCATCTTAATGGCTATAAAAAAAGAGCTTTTTGGGAGACAACCCAGTTTATTTTTGCTTTTAGTTTGTTTTTGTTTGTTTGAGTCTTGGAAGTTATTACTTTGGTAATAACCGCTCTTTATCCTTTTTGTTTGGTTTTTGTGTCAGATCAACCTCTAATGAGAGAGAAGTAATATTTGGGAAAGTTGCTTTCCCGAAACAGATTTTTGTGCTTCACCGTAAAAATTCGTGAGAGATCTCTGTACGTCGGATTGAGCTGTAATTTTTTGTGCTTCTGCCTCAGGTTGTTATTTAACTTTCGTTAGTTTTGCACTTTTTGATTTGAGCAAGAGAAGATTTTCGAAAAACTTGATCTTTACCTGCTGGTCTGTTTTGACTTAATTTGCCACTCTTGCATTTGCTTCTTTAATCGATTTCCTTTTTGAATTATTTTTGGGTTTTCGGAAGGAGTTGCTACAGTATCTTTTGTTTTGATGGTTTTCAGTTGAAGTTGGACTCAAAAGGTTTTATCACTTCCCTTATACTAATGTTGCTAATGAGAACTGTGTGAAGTTTTGTGTGAAAGAAATTTTCAGGTAATGGAGATAATGGTGTAATAAGGAAGTGAAATGTTTTATGGCTCAAGTAATAAGTGTATGAAGATGAAGATATTGATGTTATTCAAGTGGTGACTCGGGAAGAATCTACTAGATAACAAATTCAGAGACCTGCAGAGTCTGTTTTCAAATAGGTAACAGTTCTGGTAAGAAAAGTTCCACGAAAATACTATCCAACTATATTTTTGCAGTTTTTAGACAATATGATAAGCTACAAAGTGAAAGAGGGACGGAAACGGAGCCAGGGTGGCTCACAACACCCTATGGCGCGGGCCCACCCCTGGTCGTGCCACCAGGTGGTGTGGCCACTCCGGACTCCGTCTCCGACCCGTTTTCTCCTAGTACCTCCCTGTTGTTGTGAAACTTCGTAATATATAATCCCCCGGATCCCCCGAGGTTCGTATATCGTGTTCTCGTCGTGTTTTTGTTTCGATCTGTTTCTGCCAGGAACTCTCTTTGGAAGCTTTGAAGCACAATGGTGTCCGCCAAGGATAAGGGGAAGGAGCCTATGGAGTAGGATCTCCAAGACCCCGAGAAGGAGAAGGAGATCAAGAGTGAAGGTGAAGAGGAGACAAAGCAAGGCCAACATCCTCATACCGGCACTACCATTGCAAGCATTGGAGTGTTGGCAAGATCTGGCAGGGTCAGGAGGACTGCACGGATGTCAACTAGAGGAAAACCTCCGCGTTACTGTTTAGCTCCACGCCATGCAGGGAAAGAAGACTCCAAGAGGGAAGAGCGGAAAAAGAATCACAAGAGCTAGGATCCACAATCTAACATGATCATGCACCACATCGAGCACAACTCGGAGTTGATTCGTAATCTCACCTTCGAGATTGAGGACTTGGGGAAATTGGTCAAAAAGCTCATTCAGAGGATACCACCACCACCGAAGGAGTAATTCGTCATCAGGTTTGGCATCCCCCTGGTTTGTTCCAAGCTTGGGGGAGTGCCGCAGTATTACATCACTATCTTCTATCTTTTTACCTTTTTAGTAGAGTCATATCATGAATAGATAAGTTATCATGTAGGATGGTTTGAATTATGGAAGTTTCCCCTCTCTCGTTAGATATGTATCCCTTGGTGTGAGTTGCCGTTATGGAATATTAATGAGAAGTTCTATCATTTACTCTTTTGCATAGATTTTATTAGTTATCAATTCGTGGTTATATAATTGATCTTGTTGCTAGTATTGGTATCACTTTGGGATCATTGATTTAATTTAATTGGTTTTGGCAAACCTGGCTCGGTCAGTAGCAACACTATTTTTGAGAGTTGAATGAAAAAGATAGAAGTACTCTAAAGAAAAATAATTTCATCATCTTTCTTTCTTAATTTGCTCATAAATTTAGTATTCTTCGGTTAAGATATTTTGTGCTTCCAAGGAAGATTGCATGTTTGTCTTTATCACTTGTATGTTTGTTTGTTTCCTTCAACTCTTATACTTAATACCCAGCCTTGCTAGCTAAAAACCTGTACTGAGAGGGAATTCTTCTCGTGCATCCACCTCCTTTAAACAAAACCCATGCCATTTGTGTCCATCATACCTACCTAGTAGCACTATTGCTATTCCAAGTAAATTCTTGTTTTTATCTACCTTCCAAATTAAACTTGTTATGTGAAAATTAGTGATTAAAGCTCTCACGAACTTGATGGCACATCTTGCTTTCTTGCATCTAATAAACTTGAACCATTGGGTCCTTCTTTGTTGCGTATATGCTTGCGCTTTATGAGTTCAAGTTAGCAGAACCATGTATCATGGGGAACGCTTTCAACACTGCCATGGTACTTTGTACCTAGTTGATATCATGATTCTTTTGCCTATGGATCCCGACGGTGTGAAATAAAAGGGGAACTTGTAAGATCATGGAGTTCATATGTGTGTTAGAGAAACGCTTGGGCCGCTAGCCTAAGACATGCCTAATCATGGTGGAAACTTGCAGCATAACTATAGTGAGCATTCTATGAAGCATCCTCAATAAAAACCTATGCAAATAGCAAATAAAAAGATCGCTGAGATGCTCATTGTCTGCTTGCCTTGTCATTTTGATTATGGGATAGCTCCTGTATCATGTGCAAGGGGTACTCCGTTGGTGGTTCTCAATGATACACATGTATTTACAATGACAAGAGCTTACTTGTCACTGAAGTTGAGTAGCATGAGGTTTGGAACTCGTAAGTAAGGGGCATGAGATTTCGACTTATAACTTGGCAAGCATATCCTCTTAGTTGTGTCACTTTAACCTTAATCACCTAAAGATGCCTATGATAGGGGCAATGAGAGCTGAAAGCTGGTAAGTACCATAATTTTTGGGAGCTCTTTATGAAACTTGCAATCCCTGCTTCCCTCTGCGAAGGGCCTTTCTTTTACTTTTAAGTTGAGTCAGTAAACCTATTCCCTTCTATCTCAGCAAGTATTTTGAGTTGTTGTGTTTCATTCATTCATATGATGATTTATTCAATCATGTTTCTTATGTTCCTTGTTTTGCACATTGCTCTTATCTTGATGTTTACTACTTTGAAAGCTATCATTGAAAAACCAGTTATTTGTGAACTCCAGCAAATTATCAACTATTCTTCGACCAAGAGCTAAGTTTGCCATTACCAATTATGATTTACTTCATGTATCTTTATTGTGTTTCCTTTAGTTATTGCAAGTTGAGTTATATAATAGTGAGTTGTCTTCTACTATGATCTATGTATTGATGAATGTGATGCTTCTTGTCCGTATTCTTTTATCGACTCTTCACTCCATAAACCTGAGGTCATGTTTATTGAGCTCAGTTTCGCTTGGGGACAAGCAAAGTCTAAGCTTGAGGGGAGTTGATATGTCCATTTTGCATCACTATTCTATATCATAATTTACTGTTATTCATTGATATATTACATATTAAGAGATGATACTTATGTTATTTCATCTATTTTTGCATGGTTGATGACTTTTGGAGCATGGACCGCTGCAGTCAGGATTCTAATGGAAAAGGTGCTATTTGGAGGCAAAATTTGCGAAGATCAGAAAATTCGGGAAAATATATGGAAAATCCTATTTTTTCCAAAAGACGAAGGCTGCCAGAAGAGGGAGTCGAGATGGGCCACAGGGGGCCAACACCACCCCCTAGCGCAGGCCAGCCTAGGCCATGCCACCAGGTGGTGTGGCTGCCCTGGCCCACCTCTGGCCCTCCCCTCTGGCGTATATATTCCTCCCGAAACCCTAAGACTCGGTGAGCGACCACAAAAAGATTCCGCCGCCTCTGCGGGGCAGAAAACACCGCGAGAGAAAGATCTCTCTATAGATAGAATTCCGCCTGGGGAATTCCTTCCTAGAGAGGGGAGATCGTCGCCATCAACACCACCATCAAGCTGGACTTCATCAGGATCATCATCATCACCACCATCATCACTATCAGCACCCTCATCACCATCTCCATATTGTTGTAACAATTGGGTTGAATCTTGCATAGTTCTTAGGGGAAACTTTGTCGGTGTTGATTACTCTTTGTAGTTGATGCTATTGAGTGAACCGTTGAATTATTGTTTATGTTCAAATTGTTATACATCATTATTCCATCTCTGATCATGATCCATATGATGTCTTGTGAGTATTTCGTTTTGTTCTTGAGGACATGGGAGAAGTCATGTTGTTAGTAGTGGAGTTGTGTTGAGAAGGATTCAATAGTTTGATATTTAAGTTGTGATGTACTTCTTCTAGTGGTGTCATGTGAACATCGACTACATGACACTTCACCTATATGGGCCTAGGGGAATGCATTGTGTATTTGGCTACTAATCGTAGGGGTTGCTGGAGTGACAGAAACCTGAACCCCCGTTAGGCAACCATTGCACAAGGGACGTAAGGGTCTTAGAGTTTAAAGTTGTAGTTAGATTTTTACCTTAATTACTTTCTTGTACTTACGGATGTTTGCAAGGGGGTTTAATCACAAGTATGTATTAAGTCTTGGATAGGACGGTAAATTAGCACAGGTTCACCCACACAACACTTAGCAAGCTAACGAAGATTAATCGACTATATGAAGCGAAAGCACTTGACATAATTCCCATGTGTCCTCGAGAACGTTTGGTCATCTTAAGTAATACAATCGGCTTATCCTTTGCTCATAAAGGATTGGGCCACTTGCTGCATTTATTCTTACTGTCTTTTATTTACTCATACTTTATTTACCTACTTTATCAAAAAACCCTAAAAATCCGTTTGCTAAGTATTTGCAGAGAATTCCTGATCCATACCACTAGCCAGCACCTTCTTCTCCTCGTTGTGTTCGACACTCTTACTTATCGAAAATACTACAATACACCCCCTATACTTGTGGGTCATCAAACATCAAATGGTTTGATCTCCACTAAGGATCACATTCCATTGATGATGGTACACTCAACCATATCTAGTTCTTCATTCAGATTAATTTACTTAAGGTATTTGAAAGGTCAACACAATAGGTCAAAGGCTATGAGTCAATAATTTCTAGGTCAAGAATAGGAATGTCACCTAGGACTTGGTTAAATAGGAATGTCACCTATTATCATGACATTAAGGATATGTAATGGATGGTCTTGGCTTGACTTCCATTCCTACTCTATTTGTAACAAGAGTCAATGTTTATGAACTACGTGATACCCCTGGTAAGAGTAACTATGGCAAACAAGTGTTTCAAGATTTAGTTATAGAGTTTCTTTACTTAAGTTATGTACTTAACTTGCTATTCAAGGTTTGTGGTAGATAATACCTTGATATCATCTTTAGAACATTAAGTATTCATACTTGAGTTGTTGCTTGGAATACCATGTAATGATCTCTAGGAAATCAAGTACTCCTTATTAATTAATGTGTTGTAACTTAGTTTTATTATATTTGATCTACCCTTAGATCAAATTATTTTACCCAAAGATAAGGTTTTAGCAAAGGTCATATTGAAACTTATCGCAGTCAACTTGATGATCTACTTCAGTTCCACCAAGTTAAGAGAAGCTTCAATCACTTTGACAAGTTTTATTTAAAAGCGCGAAAATTATTTGGATTTTCTATGCATGAATGCAATGCACACACTTGTGTTCAGCTTATTTCTAAGCTCTAATGCTGGGTGTTACATATTAGTAGTCTTATTATTTTGCAAGTGCTTTTTTGAGTTCAGTCTACTAGGTTGCCACGTTTATAAAATTTATAGCCACGATTGGTCATAAAATTATGGACTTCTAAGGATGTAAAACTAATGGTTTCAAGAATTTTAGAAGTTATGAGGATTACGTATTCATAGTTTATGGATTTGTAAAGTCTCACTTCTACCACTAGTGGAAAACAGAGCTCCTGTCCCAGTGTGTGACTTACTTTAGTCCCAGTTGCACAATCGAGACTGCACAATCGGGACTAAAGGCCCCCCTTTAGTACCGGTTTTGTGGCGAACTAGGACTAAAGGCACTCCACATGGTCGCTGGTGGAGAGCGGGGGATGGAGGACCTTTAGTCTCGGTTCGTAACACGAACGGGGACTAAAGGAGCTATGCTGCGACAGCGTTTTGGGGGATTCGGCTACCGTGGGAGAGTTTTGTGATGGATTTCTGCCGCGACAGCAGGATCGGTAGAGGAGGAAGAGGTTTGGCGTAAGTGACATACCAAAAGATAATATATATACAACTTGATGCTACTACATACATCAATGGAGGAACCATTACACAATATCATCATGCATATAGAGATCGAAGTGACCTCTTTCTTCATGCTTGTTCGAACATATTACATACAGTACACGTTCATGCATATACAATATAATTTCTCTTACGATCTCTATTATCTAAATATAAATTTCTCATAGTATTCTCCCGTTGGATCTATGACCTCCTTAACTAAGAATCCCGTTAATTCCTCTTAAATTGTTCATACGCGATCCTTTGATAGGAAACTGTCCGACATCCGCTCGATCTAATTTAAAGAAGGGGATCAGTATATATGAATGAACCTCAACACAATTGATGGTAATAAAATAAGATTGTGAATATTGTTTACGTAGTTGTTGTGAAAATCTGCCCTACTCACAAGTCATCTGGCGAATGTACTTGTAAACGTAGTATCCACATAAATTATTCATGTCTTCTTGCCTCAAATACTTTACGAGAATAGAGTTCACTAAAAATAATAAGCAAGCATGATAATGGTATTGAAAAAAGAATCAAAGAGATTCGTGGACCTAGCTATAGTACTACTTACATTGAGTTCTTGCAATCACAGCTCATGTTTCCATTCACCCTAACAACCTTGATGAACTGTTTCCAAACCCTGCTCGGCAAAACAAATGAGTAAAGTAGTTATTAATTACTTGATATCAGGAAATGAACGAAATATGCCGATATAGTGCGATAATGATTGAAATTACCTCTGCAACATTTCAATCAGGTCTGCCATATCTTAGGGGTTTTATGTTTTGAGTCCATGAAAAGTACTTTTCCTTGGTCAACTAGAATGATTAGTAGAATAAAGTGGAACCCGCGCACGCATAACTCATAAATTATACTTAACATCGAGTAAAAGAAATCGAATGTGTACAAGACAATAACACTCACTTAAAGTTGTAAGGAAATCGAACTTCCATTTTGGTTTATTGTTTGTTTAAAAACCTTAGCAAGTAATCCTCTATGTCTTTAGCGTGTTCTTATACCATAATTTCATTAATGGTATTTGGGTCAATGAAGCCAAGGCCATAGATTTGTCCTCTTTTGCATTCAAAAATCTTCATTCTGCATAATAGTGTACAAAAGAATATAGTGAGGATAATTATACATACAATGAATGAGTTGAGCTAGAGACTTAATTACAGAAATAAATCACTTATAAACAATAGAAACTGACGATAGATTTGTCGAGAGCGTCTTGATTGAATAACTAAAACAATTCTATAAAGTCAATGTGTATCTCGTCGTTTTCACGGAAGTAATGCTCCTCTCTAGCTGTCGCTATGAGCATGATGTTCCCTTCCACTAAATCTGACATGTACCACTCATGCAATTTTCGCATTTGTGTTTGTAGATGTAGGACCTCCTCAGGTACACCGAGAGGCTACTCGTACTCATATTTGTATGCTACTTCAGCTATGGAGAAATCTTCCTTGCCTAAGTATTGAGCAACAGTCATACTAAGATCTCTAGCCGTTTGTGCGAGTAGTTGTGCAACCTCCGGAATATCATCGGAAAACACGTTGAGCAGGGGGCACAATTGGTTTTTCTATTCTTCGAGTTGGGAATTATTTTCCCACTTTCACTACTACTTCTCGGACGCTACACATTCGAGTTATGTGACTTGATAATAGAGCGGTCATAGTCTGATGGCAAATGTTCTGACTTGGGTCAAGCATGTTCACAAAGTGTTTCACTGTTTTTGGTGCTATATACTGCTTGGTGGGGGCTGTTTTGGTGCAAGCTGGCGTTTCACATCTTCATCCATGACACTCTTGGTTTCCTCATCAGTCAGGTCATAAGGTAACTTGGTAGGAGACTCCTTGGATTTGTTCCTTGTACCTGCTAAGGATTTTTTCGCAGCTATAGTAGTAGCCACTAGAGCAGGGGTGCTTGATGACCCACAAGTATAGGGGGTGTATCATAGTATTTTCGAGGGAAGTGAAACCCAATTTATTGATTCGAAACAAGGGGAGCCAAAGAATATTTATAAGCCTTAACAACTGAGTTGTCAATACAGCTGCACCTAGAAACAATCTTGCTCACAGCAGTTTATCAGTAGCAACAGTTTTGTAGTAGGAATAGTAAAGTAACAGCAGTAGTAAAGCAAAAGATGAGTAACAAAAGCGAAGAACAGTGGGATTCGAGTGTGGTAGGCATAGGGATGGATGGACGGGCGTTGCATGGACAAGAAAATTCACATAACAATCAGAACATAGGGCAATTGCAGATAAATAAGATAAAGCATCCAAGTACTAAACAATCCTAGGCATGTGTTCCATATATAGTCATACGTGCTCGCAATGAGAACTTGCACAACATCTTTTGTCCTGCCAGCCCGTTTGCAGCGGGGCCTCTAGGGAACTACTGGCAATTAAGGTGCTCATTTTAATAGAGCACCGGAGCAAAGCATTAACACTCCGTGAACACATGTGATCCTCACATCAAAGACATTCCCTTCCATTTATCCCGATTTCTGTCACTTCGGGGCCATAGGTTCCGGACAACAACGTGTGTATACAACTTGCAGATAAGACCAAAAACAATACTATCATAATGAATCAATAACATGTTCAGATCTGAAATCATGGCACTCGGGCCCTAGTGACAAGCATTAAGCACAACAAGTCGCAACAAAGTCATAAAGCACTAATAAAAGATACTAGGCACCATGCCCTAACAATCTGATGCCATTACATGAACTATCTCATCCAATCCCTACCATCCCCATAGCCTATAGCGGGGGATTACTCACTCATAGATGGGGGAAACATGGATGGCCGATGGAGAAGCGATGGTGATGATGATGGCGATGATCTCCTCCAATTCCCGGTCCCGGCAGGGTGCCAGAACGGAGTTTCTGGTGCTGTTTCATGGAATCTGGTGGTGGCGGCGGAGCAGAACAACTTCTGGAAAAACGTCGACCCCCCTGAAGTTTTTAGGTCAGAAGGCTCCTTATAGGCGAAGAGAGAGGCCGAGGGGGTGCCTGGGGGGCCCACACCACCCCCTAGCGCGGCCTGGCCTGGCCCGCGCCACCAGGTGGTGTGGCCACCCCTGGCTCTTCTTCGTCTCGTATTCTGGCTCCTGGAGTCTTCGGGTGAAATAGGATTTTTGGCATATTTTCCGGAATTTTTCCTGATCGTTGATTTTCTGCACAAAAAGTAGACACCAAGGCAATTCTGCTGAAAACAGCGTCAGTCCGGATTAGTTGCATCCAAATCACACAAGTATAGAGGAGAAACAATAGCAAAAGTGTTCGAGAAAGTAGATACGTTTTGGACGTATCAACTCCCCCCAAGCTTAGCTTATTGCTTGTCCTCAAGCAATTCAGTTGAAAACTGAGTGCGATAAAAGAACTTTCACGAACACATTTGCTTCATATGATGTAAATATTCTCAGCAATGTGATCAACTACTTAGACAGTTCATAATAAAGAGTATGCAACTGAGTCTACTTAATAGTCATTGCAACCTATGAAGAGATTCCAACTCAAGAATAATAAGTAGCATGAAGCACAAACATAAGCAACATTACAATGCTCATAAAAAGGTATGATAGAGTGGTATCTCGCTTGCCCTTTGATTATGAATGCCAAGGCACCTCTGAAGTTCAAGTGATGACTAGAAGTAAAGATATCAAGGATACAAGCATCAAAGTCATAACGCAAATAATCAAGGAATGGAACAAACACAAAGAATGACAACTATGCTCTCAAGAAGGTGCTCAACGAATATGTGGAGACTCAACAAGTAGAAGAAAAGGTTTCAAATAATTTGAAAGGCTTCCAAATGCTGAAAGTATGGTACTCGTTAGCTTTGAGCTCTCATTGCCCCTATCATAAGCATCTTTAATGTGGTTAAGGTGAAAGTGAGGTCCAATCTGAGTTATATGCTTGACAGACTATAAACTGAAAAGCCCAAGTCCCTTGAGTACGAGGGCCGCTCCTCATGCTACTCAACTTTAGTTACCGGTAAGTTCTTGTCATCGTAAGTATGCGCGTATCATTGAGAACCGCCAACGGGGTACCCCTTGCTCGATGATACTGAAGAATCCCCATATCAAAATGACAAGGCAAGCAGACAATGAGTATCACAGCAATCTTCTTATTTACCATGGGAAAATGGTGCTTTTTTCTCTCTTTCCTCTTTTCATAAAACTGTTTTTTTTTCTCAATAGCTATCTCTCTCTTTTTTTATAAGAAGAATGCTTCATAGATATCATTATGGTTACGCTGCAGGTTTCCACCATGTCAGCATGGATTAGACCAGCGGCCCAGGCGTTTCTCTAACACACATACATAACTCCATGGACTTACAAGCTCCCCTTTTATTTCACACCGACGACATCCGCAAACAAAAGAGCAAGGTATCAACTGGGTATATATTTACAAGTGTTGAAAGCGTTCCCCGTGACAGCACGGTTCTGCTAATCCCAGCCTATAATTTGCAAGCATATAACTTTCATGGAGAGTTCAAAATGGTTCAGGTTTATTAAGTGCAGGAAATAAAGTGTGCCATCAAGTTCGTGAGAGCTTTACTAACTAATTTTCCCATAACAAGCAAACATTTTATTTGGAAGAAAACAAGGCATATTGAATATGCACGGGAGTAGCAAATGATGCTACTAGGTAGGTATGGTGGACACTTTGGAAATATTTGGTTTAGGGAGTTGGAAACATGAGTAAAACACTCAGTGGAAGTGAAGGCTAGCAATAGTAAGGGAGCAACAAACAAGAGAGCAACAACTGTCATTATCATGCTTGCAACAAAACAGGACTACTCATGGCATGAAAGTGATTCAAGATCCTCAAGGCAAAATAATTCGTCAAGGCTTAACTGATTATCACAGTCCTATGCATGCGTGAGCATGTGCCAAGTCAATTCAAATGAAACATTCAGAGGAGGATACCGCGGTGTCATACCAATTTATGAATAGAGCAATGCAAGCAAACATTCATAAGACATGCTACAAACTATTAGCGAGCTGGAGCTAATCATAAGAAAGCAAGAACTACTAAGCATCCAAAGATAACATACACCCTACTTGAACGGACTAAGCAAGCCCACAGTGATGAGTATATGTACAAAAATGAAAACAAATAGAGTTTGTTACCAGCCTCTTACCACGCCTCAAGTAGTCATTGATCCTCATTATTGCTCTTCACTTGTGTGGCTTCAATAATAATATGAAACCAATACCCACTGAGGACTGCCGAACCTTGTAGCAAACTCGCAAAAACCAAAGAAGAACGACAAATATTTTTGGTATTTTTGATTTTTAAACAAGAACCAAAAGAGAAAAACAAGCAAAGCAGAATCTTTTTGGGTTTTTCGAATAGTTCAAACAAAGCAAAAAGGGAAAAGCAAACCAAGGCAAAAAGAAGAAGCAAAGCAAAGAGAAACAACAGAAATATTTTTGGTCTTTTTGTGTTTTTAGAAAGCAAAAAGCAAAGAAGAATGAAAACTAAAAAGAGAACAAAAACATGGATATGCAAAGTACCGACGCAACATGATATGGAGATGAGTGCGGTGTCGGCGTACCTCCCCCCAAGCTTAGGCTTTTGGCCTAAGTGGGTATCAAACCCAAGCTGGCCAGGATGAAGTGTCACCCTGGTACGACGAAGAGGTCCCCTCATCCTGGTGCGAACTCGAGTACGTCCCTCCGTAATGCGCGGAGTAATCATAGGAGGGCACATCCTCCTGGTGCTGCTCGTGGACACCCAACAAGTGAAGCTGCTCGTCCACCTCCTCCTTGGAGCGTGACCACGGTCTCCTGTGAACACTAAACAAAGCAGGTTGTGGCAAAAGGATCTCCCTTTCATCCCCGTCAGTGAAAAGTATCCTATATACTAGATTGTTCAAGTCAGAGGTAGCAGTGACAAAGTGATAAGTTTTCATGGAAACAAGGTCAAGCCTCTGTGGTGCCAGCATAGCATCATAGGGATCCACTGAAAGACCTAATGCATTGACTATACGCGAGGCAATGATGCCCCCATAGATAGGCCCCCTAGCAGCTAGGCGGCGAGCAATAAGCGAGCCAAGATTGTACCAAGAATCATTGTTAAGCGTAGCAGCAAGGAATGCTAAATGATAGTTGGAGATATTACTTGTGTTCTCCCTACCAAGTACACTAGTAGCAAGATAATCTGCAAAGTATCTAAGAGCAGGGAGTTGGATATTTCTTATCTTTCCGTGCTGCGCCACACGGTCATCATCATTGGTCACCCCTCGGTAAAGCTCCAACAAGGCAGCGGGTCGCCCTTGAATTTTCTTCACGGTTCCTGTCATGCGCACACCTACAATACTGCGAAATCTCTCCAAAGGCATGGTGAAGGGCAGATCATAGATTTTAAAAGAGACAGTAGACTGATAGGGTGTGTTAGGAAACGTGAAGCTCTCAACAAAAGTTTGGGTGAGCATAGCGTATTGCGCACTCTCATCTTGCATATATGAGGTCAAACCAACCCTCTCAATCAGTAGCAAGAAATCATCAAGAATACCTGTAGCTTGTAAGAAAGTAAAACAAGGAAAAGAGGATGGGTGAGCATCCCCATCATCCCTTTCACCGCTAATGCGAGTTGCAATGAGATCTTCATTGTATGATGGCCTAGCTTGAGAGGTTGTTCTTGAGGGCCTTGACCTCCTAGGTGCATCACTCTCAAATATCTCTCCAAAAGTATGGTTGTTCATACTTGGTATTCTGAAATTTAAACACCTATCAAACAAGTGATTGCAAAGTAAATATAAAGAAGGATTCTACTCATAGGGACTTGCAACAGGCCTAAACATGCATCAAAACTATATCTCTAAGCATCAAACAAGCTTACAAGCTCTCATAACCAGTCACCTACAGAAGCAAAATACTCAAGATATAATCCACTAAACACAAATCTACTTGGACAAGGGGAGGAGTCACATACCAGGGAACAAATGCTCCAAATTTCAGCAAGAAAGATGGGCTGAGCAAGGAGATCGAAAAAATCGAGAGCAAGCACAGCAAGAATGTGATTTTGAGCTATGAACTGGAGCTTACTAGGGAGAGTGAAGAAAGTGGCAGGTGAGGGAGTTAGTGGGGGGCCAGGGGTGGCCCACACCAGGGCATGGCGGCACTCGAGGCTGGCCGCGCCACCATGTGGTGTGCCAGCCTGGTGGGCCCCCCTGGTACCTCCCAGGTACTCCTCTGCCCCTTTTTTCACGTAAAAAATTAATATGAATTTTCTGGAATTTTTCGAGACACTTTATTTTTGGGCATTTTTCAGAAATAGAAGAATGATTTTCCGATGCATGATTTTTTCTTTTTGGAAACATGATGCAAGGACTAAACAAGGCTAGAACTACAGAAGTTCTAACATGCAAGCAACTAACAACAAAAAGAAAACTAAACGAAAGCAAAAACTAAAATGCAAAGGATAGAAATAAACGGAGATAATCATAATGAAAACATTGTTTTGTTCAATGGAATCCTTTTGTTAACAAGGTTGATCAAGTCTTGCTACCAAAACAATTGCATATGAGACAAAACTTTGTACTCCACTAATGATTATGTTACCTCAACCTTGATAGCAATGGTCCCAATCATAATAGTTTCAAATTTTTCTCTTGGTATGGGACAATATATTTCTCCAACTTGAATGCCTTCAACATTTTCAATTGAATTCAAACCATAAGTCCTTTCAATCTTCTTGGGGAAATAGACATTATGTTCCTTGTCATTAACATTGAAGGTCACCTTTCCTTGATTAAAATTAATAACAGCTCCTGCAGTATTAAGAAAAGGTCTCCCAAGAATAATAGACATATTATCATCTTCGGGCATTTCAAGCACAACAAAATCAGTTAATATCAAGCAATTGTGAGCCACCTGAATTGGTACATCCTCACATATACCCACAGGAATAGTGGTAGATTTATCAGCCATTTGCAAAGATATATCAGTTGGTATTATTTTTTCAAGTTGAAGCCTCTTATAGAGAGAGAAAGGCATAACACTAACTCCAGCTCCCAAATCACACAAAGCAGTTCTAACATAATTGTTCTTAATAGAGCAAGGGATAGTTGGAATCCATGGGTCTCCAAGTTTCTTAGGAACCTTACCATTAAAGGAATAATTAGCAAGCAAAGTAGAAATTTCTTCATTAGGGATCTTCCTTTTATTCGAGACAATGTCCTTCATATACTTTGAGTAAGGAGGCAATTTAATAGCATCAGTCAAAGGAATTTGCAGGAATAAAGGTTTCATCCACTCACAAAACTTATTATAGTGTTCATCTTCCTTTGACTTGTGTTTCTTATCAGGGAAAGGCATAGGTTTTGGGACCCAAGGTTCTCTTTCACTACCATGTTTCTTAGCAATAAAATCTTCTTTGGTGTATTTAGTATTCTTAGTGTGGTTTTCAGGTTCTTCTTCAACTTTTTCTTCATTAGGAACAACATTTTCTTCGTTACCACTTTCAGTTTCAGCATTAGAGATAGATAAACTATTAGGATCTATAGCAGGTTCAAAGGGTTCTACAACAGTTTTATGTTTCTTTTTCCTTTTCTTACGAGTAGAACCACTATTTTCAGCTTGTTGAGAATCCCGCTCAATTCTTTTGGGATGCCCCTTAGGATATAGAGGATCCTAGGTAGCAGCACCACTTCTAGTTCTAATTTCATAAGCATGTTTTTCTTTAGCAGCATTCACTAGCAAGTCGTTTTGCACTTTAACGAGTTGATCTATTTTAGTTTGAACCATTTGAAAGTGTTTAACAATCATTTTAACATCATTAGAGGTTCTTTCCACAATATCTTTCAACTCAACAATAGCTCTAGTGTTTTCCATTAGATGATTTTGCACCCTTTTATTAAAGTTATCTTGCTTAACAATAAAGATATCGAATTCTTCTAAGCATTGATCAGGAGGTTTAGAGTAAGGGATATCACCTTCATCAAAGTGTTGGAGAGAGTGTAGTAGGGAATAGGCTTACATAATTCTTCTATAGGAGGTAAATTCTTGACATCTGCAACTTTAATTCCCTTCTCCTTAAGACATTTCTTAGCTTCCTTCATCACTTCATCATTTAATTCAATAACTCCCCTCTTCTTTGATGTTGGAATAGGCACAGGAATAGATGGTTCAGGTACAATTACTTCAGGTATAGCTTGTTTAGGAGCAGTCCAATCTTCATAATTCTTGCTTATTTTAGCCATTAATTCCTCGGCTTCCTTAGGAGTCCTATTCCTGAAAACACAATCAACACAACTATCTAGGTATGTCCTAGATTCCTCAGTTAGTCCATTATAAAATATATCAAGAAGCTCATTCTTAGGTAATGGACTTCCAGCCTGTGCATGAATCAAAGCACAAAACCTTGCCCAAGATTCGGGCAATACCTCTTTTTCTCCCTGTTTAAAATCAAAAAGTTCCTGCAAAATAGCATGTCTAGCACTGGGAGGAAAATATTTATGCAGGAAAGTACTAATCAAGCACTCAGGGCTATCAATAGATCCAGGAGGTAAATTACTAAACCAAGTTTTAGCTTCTCCTTTCAGTGAAAAGGGAAAAATCTTAGCAACAAAGTAAGTTCTAGCAATAGTTTTGGTATTTCCAGCTATAGTTCTAGCAATCGTAGCATCTAGGAAAGGACCTAATGAACCACTCTTATCAAGCACAGTAGAAGCAGCATCATAAGCATCAGAAGTTTTAGATTCAGCACTAGTAGCAGTGTGTGTAGCATGTGTATGTGGTGGTGTAAGGAACTTACTCAAAACAGACGGTGAATCAAGAGCAACAGAGGTGTTCAGAACCGTACCTCTTGTTGTAGTGGATGGTAAAATAGGAACCTTGCCATCACGAGACTTACCCATGATGGATGGATAGCAGCAAACTATAGAGAATCCAAGTGAAATTGATAAATAAAGCTATGCTCCCCGGCAATGGCGCCAGAAAATAGTCTTAATGACCCACAAGTATAGGGGGTGTATCGCAGTATTTTCGAGGGAAGTGAAACCCAATTTATTGATTCGACATAAGGGGAGCCAAAGAATATTTATAAGCCTTAACAACTGAGTTGTCAATTCAGCTGCACTGAAACAATCTTGCTCACAGCAGTTTATCAAGAGCAACAGTTTTGTAGTAGGAATAGTAAAGTAACAATAGTAAAGCAAAAGAGTAGTAACAAAAGCGATGTGAGTGGGATTCGAGAAGGTAGGCATAGGGATGGATGGACGGGCGTTGCATGGACAAGACAATTCACATAACAATCAGAACATAGGGCAATTGCAGATAAATAAGATAAAGCATCCAAGTACTAGACAATCCTAGGCATGTGTTCCATATATAGTCATACGTGCTCGTAATGAGAACTTGCACAACATCTTTTGTCCTGCCAGCCCGTTTGCAGCGGGGCCTCTAGGGAACTACTGGCAATTAAGGTGCTCCTTTTAATAGAGCACCAGAGCAAAGCATTAACACTCCGTGAACACATGTGATCCTCACATCAAAGACATTCCCTTCCGGTTATCCTGATTTGTGTCACTTCGGGGCCATAGGTTCCGGACAACAACGTGTGTATACAACATGCAGATAAGACTAAAAACAATACTATCATAATGAATCAATAACATGTTCAGATCTGAAATCATGGCACTCGGGCCCTAGTGACAAGCATTAAGCACAACAAGTCACAACAAAGTCATAAAGCACTAATAAAATATACTAGGCACCATGCCCTAACAATCTGATGCCATTACATGAACGATCTCATCCAATCCCTATCATCCCCATAGCCTACAGCGGGGGATTACTCACTCATACATGGGAGAAACATGGATGGTCGATGGAGAAGTGATGGTGATGATGATGGCGATGATCTCCTCCAATTCCGTCTGGCGGGGTGCCGAACGGAGTTTCAGTCTTGTCGTGGAATCTGGTGGTGGTTACGGAGCGGAACTCCTTCAGGAAAAACGTCGAACCCCTCGAAGTTTTTAGGTCAGAAGGATCCTTATAGGCAAAGAGAGAGACCGAGGGGGTGCCTGGGAGGCCCACACCACCCCCTGGCGCGGCCTGGCCTGGCCCGCGCTACCAGGTGGTGTGCCCACCCCCTGGCTCTTCTCCGTCTCGTATTCTGGCTCCTAGAGTCTTCGGGTGAAATAGGATTTTTGGCATATTTTCCGGAATTTTTCCTGATAGTTGATTTTCTGCACAAAAAGTAGACACCAAGGCAATTCTGCTGAAAACAGCGTCAGTCCGCATTAGTTGCATCCAAATCACACAAGTATAGAGGAGAAACAATAGCAAAAGTGTTCGGAAAAGTAGATACGTTTTGGACGTATCAGTGCTCTTCCACTTTTGCAACAAGGGATGAGGCGGTGGAGTTTTTTGAGGCGACGGGGGCGGCGAAGTCTGCAGACGTGCCAGAGACGGCTGGGGTAGCAGATATTGAGCTGGATTGCTACTCTGAGAAGTCGGTGGCCTTGGCGTTAAATTTGAAGCACGATGTTTTCCTTTTTCCATAGAACGGTGTCTTTCCTGACTTCTCCCAGTTCATTCAGACCCCTTAACCTGTAGGGAAGTCAAGTTTCAGGTGTTCAAATCCCTTCATAACTTCATCCACCCCGACAACAGCATAGCCATCTGGAACCGGAGAGCAATGGTAAGTTGGTCTAGATCCAGGAGGTAAGGCAAAACCAACCACCACCTTCATGGATATTTTCACGACTTTCACATGGAGATCATAATTTTCCCTCTCTGTGATATCATCCATGGGGTAGCGAGGAGCCATCGTCAATGCATCATCATCAGCTAGGAGCTCCGTGGAAGCCATGCTGCTTTTCCGCCGAGATGGTGGGCTAGTAGCATCAAATCCAGGATCTTCGTCATGCCGCGGAGATGGGCCAGTAGCTTGCTGGCTAAGTGCGTTTATTTGCTCTTGCATCCTCCTTAATGTTTCTTCTATCTACTGCATTCGGTCTGCCTCCCTATCCTTTCTCTTATGATGGCTTCTGCTGCGATATTTCTTCCTATCATCGGGAAGCCCAAGCTTCGATGGAAGGCAGCCTGATGTGTCTCTTGTTCGTTCTTTGTGTTCTTTATTCCCAAGGGCACGTGTCAGCTCGTAGTTCTCTCTATCAGGATAGAACTTCCCCTCCTACACATCCTTCATTGCAGTTTTAAGGGATTTGTAAGGTGTCTTTGGATCAATGCCTTTATCAATCAGGTCGTTTTCAGCTTTCTCCCACTTAGGCCTGGCAGCCTTGTAGCCATCTATCCCCATAAAATGGTGATATTTCTTTAGCGCAACATTTTTGTTATTTATTTTCGACCTTTTCACAGCTTCAATCGATGTCTTGTACTCCATAAATCCGTCCTAGTGATCTTTTAGCTTTTCATTCGCTCTAGTGAACTCTAGAGTCTTTTTCAGGATATAGTCCTTGTACAATCGTATTTTGTGTTGGTGAATTGTGTGGCCATATTCTTAAGAGTACACGCCTTGACTTTTGGCTCTATAACTTTATTGTCTAGATCCACCTTTGGCGGTAGAGTGAAATTTGCCATGAGCATATTCCAAAGCATATCTTTGGATCTATCCTCGACATAACTAACTCCATCCTCCTTTGGATTATTCCATTCCGGAATGCTGATTGGGATGATGTCCCTAACAATGACTTCACATTGACTTACAGAAAATTTTGCATAAGTCACGGGAGCAATTGGGGCACCATCTTCAGCGACTTCTTTGATCTTGAACCTAGAATTATCGCCCAAATTTTTGGTCAAGCCTTGTTTCTTTACAGAAGATTGCTTCAATCCGAAGGGCTAAAAGAAGAAAGAATTGTTAATATATATGCAAATCAATTAATGATCTAGTCATAACTAGCTTAATTTATATACCTCGCCGGACTTTGTAGTTAAGGTTCCAATACTAGAGCCATCTCTTCGCTCCTCGGAGTCGTCTCTTCCCTCACCGAAGTCGTCTCTTTTCTTGCGATCCTCCTTCACCGGGGCCGTGCAGAAACCGTAAGGTGATATCTTGCAATACTTCTTCTTCGTCATGGTCCATAGTTTCTGCAAACACTTGCAAGTTATTTCAATGCTATAAACACAACAAATAGCTAATGAATTAAGGACACCATGCTAAATGGTTGCCTCCACGGAGTTAAGAAAACCATGCAAAATGGTTGATGATGCCCCGTTATGCACGAAATGATTGCTGCACCCGTCCATCGTCCCTATATGGCGCACATTGGCATGCCCGACCCAAAGACATTACTCCTGCGACAAGAATACATTACTCCCCCGACAAATGTGAAGGGAGTGGCTTTGTTAGTAAACACCTTTAATATCATTTACTTTCTATATATATTCAAATATTTATAATTAATAAGTCTCTTAAAAGGATTTAAAATAATATCCTTATCACATTAATAAAACTCTTAAAAGGATTTAAAATAATACCCTTATCACAAAATCATAGGGCTAATATTCCAAGTATGTACTAAAGCATTTTAGTATGAATCACAAAATCATAGAAATTGGATTTTTATTTGCATTTCAGTTCTGATTATTCAAGGAAACATGATGCATGATGCTAAATGAAACATGGATATCATGGTTGGAAAGGTCTCATCAAGCTAATCGATTTAGACATAAAATTTGTCGAATTCAAAATTACGGTTTAAAAGTTATGAATTATTAGTAAATGACATTTTCTTGCAATTGAATATTTCGAAAATTTTAGTTGTTCAAAATAAAAAAAGATGTCATATTTGGATTCGGCACATTTTTCTGATTCAAAATCATATATAATATGTATTATTTGAATTATCCGAATTAAAGATATTATTTAATTCATTTTTAATTAGAAAAAGGCATATTGTTAATGTTTTAGTATTTAGGTTTATCCAAATTATTCGTAAAATTTATATTTAGATTCAGAATACAAATTCAAACAACTTTCACATTCAAATATTTTTGATATGATTGGCAGATTTGAAGTTATTCGATGTTTTTGAAACGGCAGGGGCTATACCACAAAGTTACACATGTACAGGGGCATACGCATATTTAATAGAGTAAAGAGGAGGACTGATATGCAAAAAAAAGCTGGCCAACCACGCTGGAATCGGTTGACTGCAGGTCGTCGACGTCGATTAACGGCGTAGGAGGGCGCGACCGCAACGAGGAAGTACTCCAAGATATGCTCCTCGCTGCGCTCATTCAACTTTAGGAGCGCGCCTCCAAACAGTCATTGAAGAGCTGCCGACGGCGAGGTACTGCTGCGGCAGAGCACGGGTCAGATGCGCGCGGCAAAACAGAAAGGGAGAAGGACCGTGGCAAGGCTCTAGATAGGCGAGGCACGAGGAGGCCTCGAACGGCCACGAGCGGTGGAGCCCGAAGCTAGGGTTTCGGGAGGAAGAAGGCGACGACGGCGGTGGCAGCCCATTCAGGTGCTACGGCTCCTTCCATGGGTGCGGCTCCTTCTGCAGCGCTAGCAGTTGGTGATACCTTCGATTCGGATTACGGATATAGTATAGCTTCTTTTTCCCTAGTAGACCTAGGTTATCGAATCCTCGGGAAGCGAATGCATAGTGAAGTTACTTTAACGGACCTTCAGGAGTTTTATATTTCCTTTTGTTTTTTACCGGACCACTAGCTTGCGTCTTTTTTTTTGTTGATGATGATGGAGACAGAGGGCCTAGGGCGTTCGGTTTCACCTGTAGCTGTGCAAAATATCTGATGGAAATAAAAGATAAAAATAAAGTATGCATGTACTTGTTAGAGCAAGATAAATTATATGTGAGAAGTGCATCCATAATTGCTATTGCCTCCGCAACCGCTTATAGCAATAACCTACTAGTATCATCCATAGAAGAAAGAGAACGAATGATATGCATAGTGATGTCACCGTTAATCCCAAGCAAATCCCTCACTACAGCCGTACTACCCATTCTGTCACTAGGGTTTCCAACCTGCAGATTAGTCATCACTCATACTCCCTATACTTAGTTTAACCCTCGGGGTCTTGGGTACCTGACAAGTACTTGGATTGAGGCAAGAGATGATACAATAATCATCATGTCATACAAACTAATACACGATCCCATCTATGATAAATAACATGCACAATTGCTACATGGCTAGGCCGAAGCCCTTAGCCCAAGGAGAATTACTCACACATAGAGATGAGATCAACAATCACAAACATTGTAATGAAAATCATAAGCTTGATAGCAATAGTCTTACAATGTTGCCAATCAGAGAAGAGATCTACTATTACAAATGGTGGAATATGGCTATGGAGATGGAGAAGGGTTTGGAGATCTGGAGGCGGCTGGTGATCTATGGCAGAGACTTTTTGGCGAGGTCTGGCTTGTTTTCTCGTTGGCCGAGGCTTCTTTATATAGGGATCCCTTCACGGAAGTCGTTCTGTTTGACCTAACGGTGGCGGCGCCAACTATACGACCGGAGCTATACGACCGGAGTTTTTGCTCCGGACGTATATTTGGTCATTAAAGCTTCTGCCTCCGCTTTAGGGCTCCTGGTTTCTTCTGGTTGTTGGAAATCTAGTATCTTTGACTTTAATATAGTGATTCCCTTCTTTAAACGACATTATCTGTGCAGGAAAAATATAAAAGAAAAGATTGCATACCCCTATGAATATTAGCATTAGTGGCAGAGTTTAGAGAGATATTTCATCAAAAATATGAGTAATATCCAGTTTAAATGTGGGCGTAGATGGCTATATTTCATAGCCATCAACCTCCCCAAGCTTAAACTTGATCATTCCCGAGCAAGAAAACCAAAATCGAAAAGGAACTCATCAATTTAACTGAAATAACGAGATCGTGATCTTACTCATGATGAGTAGTCTCATGTTTCGTCCACTTCATAAATCTGAAAAACTTCAGCATAGACAGAGCAATGGCAAGCATATCATATGGGTTTCATACATCCTTATAGTGCAGCAAAATTATTGTAAACATGGATGATTCAAATGAGTAAACTTTATTCCATGTCAAGTAATTAACTCATAGGCTTGCTCTTGAACAGTAAAGTATAATCATGTAAATTAAGAGTGTGAGAGTTGTCATGAAAAGCATATACACTAAAGTATCTCTATTCTCCCACATCAATGAATCAAGACTTTTCAAGCACTACTTTTCTATTTATTGTCCTTCAAGAATTTCAGTTTTTAAGTAATTGAGGGCATGCAAAAAAACTATTAGTTTATCATGCTGTGATGGACACTTGTGGCATCATTAAGGTTATGTTCCTTTTGCATAATGATTTATCATAACAACCATAGGAGTGATTCCATCATAATTACAGCTACCTGGGAGTGCCAAGAATCTTACCCACTATAGCATTGCTGCTACAAGTGTTTAAACAACTCATAGGAAAAATCTAGGAGTTTCCTCCATGAAGATTGTTTGTAGGCCAGCGGAGTTGTTGGCATCCCATGAAGTTTGACACGCATAAAGCTATATCATTCTTATGATTAACAAGTCAAACTTTGGCATGCTCACAAAATCGCTAAACATTAATTCAATTGAACAAATCCTTTCAAAGAGAGCTATTAAGTCAATCAACATTTTCAGTGGTGTTGAGTATCTCTAGAAATAAACCTTCAAGACTAAGCACTACAACACCTAAGCCTTCAATTGTTAGGCAAGACTTGGTTAATTACGAGAGATGGAACAAAATGTACCCAATTAAATACCCATGCAAACGAAAATATTACTACAATACAAAGACTCACTCCACCAATATAATATCTCAACATTTACTACTAACCAGCATAGGTTTCTCAAACTTCACAAGTGGGGAGTCATAAGGCATACCTCTCATGTTTGGTTCCACTTCTCTCTTCCTTTTTTATTTGTTTCTTGGAAACTCGAAGTCGATCACTCTCCTACAAATATATGAAGACCTCGAGGCGGAAAGAAAAGAAAGAGGGAAAATAAGGAAAAATGGAGAAATGGAGAAATCTTTTTGTGGTTTTCAAGAGAGGGACTTTGAAGAATAGAAAATTGGCAGCAAAGCTCGGCTAGAAAAATTTCGAAAGAAAATAGAAAGAACTAAAAATAAGATGTTGGTAAAACCAACACGAGTGCTTATAAACTCAAATAAAAACACAACCTCTAAATAAATGAAAGCAAATAAACGCCAAATAAAGATACATGAGGACACTTCCCCAAGCTCAGGCTTTTGCAAGCCCTTCAAATCATTGTGGCGGCGGGAAAAAGTTGTTACTCCAGTTCGCAAATTGAGTTGAGAGGTTACTAGTTGATTTTCGGAGGTTCAAAGAGAGGCTATGCATCCTATCCACAGTCCCTCCAAGTCCTTGGAAATCTTGGTATATGGTGAACCGGGTTTGTGGCTGCTCCTCTTGATAAGGAACTTCTTGCTCCTCCTCTTGGTCCTCATCCTCTTCCGGAATCTCCTCCTTGGGTTGGTGTTGCTCAACCTGTGAATCATATAGCAAACATCCTTCCTCGATAGAGAAAAGACCATTAGGCATAGGAGTGGGGTAGAGATGCCCATCTCCAACAATATGCATATAATAAACACCACCTCTCCTAGTGAGCATTCCATAGGCTCTCAAAGTGGAGAAACCAACACGTGTCTCACCTAGCACGGGTTGCAACTCACCAAGGTCGATACCTAGGGCAGTGGCGAGCACGGTGATGAGGCCTCCACCTGTGATTGGTCCTTGGCTTTGGGAGGCTTATTGCTCCAAGTAGCGCACAAGGATGGCGCCCAAGTTGAGTGACAAGCCGCAGTTGATGTAAGCAGCCTTTGCAAGGACTAGGATGTCCTCCTTGTTGAGTCTCGTGAACTCATTACGTGTATGCAAGGTGTTAGCAATAACATAGAACAAAAAACAAATTGCAGGATGTTGAATATTCTTCCCCTTGTTCACTCTACTAGTGAAACTCATTCCATTATAGTATTGTTCAGGGGTAGGTTCTAAGCCAGTAAAGGATGCGCGTAAGGCATGAATATAATTGTTTGGAAAATTAGTACATGTGCACCATTCATCTAATGTTAAGGTGTAGTTGTTGTTCATCAGACAGAAAGAAATAGTGTCCTCTCCTTGCCATTGTTTAATGGTGCTTTGCAACGAACTTAGAAATTCAATGGTTAAGCGGCGATAAGTAGGCGCATCATTGTACACAAAGTTTTGCAGGCCAGCTCTATTGCAAAGTAAATTGAAGTCATCAGAAATACCGAGTTGGTTCAATATAATGGGGCAAGCCCACTTGGTGGCCTTCACTTCGTGGTTCTTGATCCTGTTGAAGCAATCATGATGGGCCTCATCCCTAAACCGTATCCCCATGTGTTCTTGAGCGGCAGCCCGAGAAGCGCTAGCGGGGGCACGAGCACGAGTTTGGCTCATTGTGTTCATCATCTAAAACATTGAAGCAAGGCAAAAATAAATCTTTTTGATCCAACAACAGTAAGTGCATCATATTCCGCATCATAGCACACTAAAGAATCTCTTCAAGATAGTAATCTAAGCAAGAAAATCATGGCAATTGGTTCATAGTAGGTCTTACCCTAGATTGATAATGACAATAGATCAAATATGAATTTGCAAAAAGTAATTGGAGCATCGGAGGAGAAACATATCATAAATCACTCGTGTGCGAGGAAATCAAACGAAATTGAGTTGAGATGAAGAGATCTAGAGGTTTTGAGAGAGTTTGGAGGTAGAAGAAAGAAAAAGGATTGAAGTTTTGGAGTTGGAAGTACCTTCCCATGCGTTTTTGTGGTCGGATGCAACTATACGGGCACAACTATACGGTCGGAACAATGCATTCCGGCCGTATAGTTGGCTTTCTGACAAAATATTAGGGTTCCTCCTGGCGGCACAGCTATACGGGCACAACTATACGGCCGGAACAAAATGTTCCCGCTTTATAGTTGGTCGTTAAACCGTTTGTCCCTGCGAAAGAAAATATACAAAGACATCGATATCTATACGACCGGAACTATACGGCCGGAATTTTTATTCCCGCCGTATAGTTGGTCGTTAAACTCTCAGTACATTAGAAAATAAATTGTATGGAGGCACTGATATCTATAGGACCGGAACTATACGATCGGAATTTTTATTTCCACTGTATAGTTGGTCGTTAAACTCTCAATACATATTAAAGAAAAAAATTCGATGGCAAAGATATCTATACGCCCGGAACTATATAGCCAAAATTTTATTCCCGCTGTATAGTTGGTCGTTAAACTCTCCGTGTGCATCAAAAGAATTATGTCTCTTCGAAAACTATTTCTTTTCCTGTAACTTAGTGATATACCTTGTTTTTGATAGAAAATGGACAGTAAATATTATCGACCAACAATAGCATGAATAAAGCAGAATTTCAAGTACTACCGAACTTCTTCTCCTCAAATGGAGTTTTCTAGCACTCTTTATTAAACTAAAACTTAAAACTTAACGCAAACCTTATTTAACATGGGTTGCCTCCCATGGAGCACTCTTTTATGGTCAATAGCTTGACCTTGATGATACTCACTTGGGCCAGATGAGTGGAACACCCACTCCAAAGTAATTGGCCTTCAAAGTGATGGCCTCCTTTTCATCATGCTTGGCTTTCTTCTTCCTGGGAAAATGAATAACAAAAGGATCCCGCGAAGGCAATTACAGCTTCACGTTCCCTTCATGCAGATTAATCAAGGCCCTAATAGTTCTTAAGAAAGGATGACCTAAAATAATAGGAGCAGTAGCATCTTCAGGCATGTCAACAATAACAAAATCAATGAGAGTGGGACAACCTTTAATGTATACTAAAGTGTTCTCCTTAATTCCTACAGTTTGCTTGTAGGTAAAATTTGCTAGATGCAATTTTAATTCAGTGATTTCAAAGGAGCCAAGATTTAACTTGTTAAACAGACTCTTTAGAATCATTGAGACGCTTGCACCTAGGTCACAAAGTGCAGCTATCTCATTGGTTCCAATTTTAATCTTAATAGTAGGCTCAAATATGTCATCTAGTTTAACAGGTAATTTTTCAGCAATTTGCTTGTATTCTTCCTCCAGCTCACGTACCTTTATTTCTACTTTATTGACAAAGTGTTGGTACATAGCTTCCTCACTAACTTCACTTACCGGAATATTGACGTTGATCCTTTTTACGAGATCTTCAACGGTGTAGCTTGGTGAAGGAGCATTACTATAGTCATGTTCTTTAGGCTCCTCCCTTTGGATCCTCATAATTTTGAGTTCTTCAACAGGATTGGGCTCAGGTTTACCTACAAATTTAACTAGAATGAGAGTTTGACTCTCGGTTATCTTACCTAGCTATGCATCAACGATCCCCGTTCTTTCTTGCAGGGCCTGCAAATCATTTCTCAAACTAACATCTTGGTTAGATAATTTACCAAGCATGGCGTCATGGTTCTTCGTCATTTTAACAAGGATATTGCTTTGTTCATTTTGTGAGTCTATGAAAGACTTAAGTATTTCTTGGAGACTACCATTACTAGTTCCCATATTATTATTAGAGTTACTTGCAGGACTAGCATAATGGTTCTGAAAGTTAGGATTGTAACTCTTCTTCCAAGAAGGGTTGTAATCATTACAAGCTATGAAGTCTACTTCTTTAATATTTGTTTCAGGGGTGGCTCTTACCTGGGTTTCCTTACCTTTTTTGGCTAGCATGAGCTCATCCAACTTAGTATTGAGTTCTTCGTTTTCTTGTGGTGAGATGGAATTCACCTTCTTCATGTTTGATCTTTCCACATGCCATTGGGCATGGTTGTCTTGCATATTGTCTAGTAGTTGCTTTGATTTGGTAATATGTTTACCCATAAATGTTCCTCTAGATACAGTATCAAGCATAGACTTAGACACAGGATTAAGATCATTATACAATAAATGGAGGATTAACTAATCTTCCATCCCATGACTAGGATAGTTTCTTAAGCATTCTTTCATCCTCTCCCATGCAAGCGCTAGTGGCTCACGCTCTTCCTGTCTAAAGCCAGTAATATTAGATCGGAGTTGCATAGTCTTTGTAGGTGGGAAAAATTTAGTCATAAATAAAGAAGTACATCCCACCCATGATGTAATAGTATTTCTAGGCAAAGATAGCAACCATTCTTTTGCTCTCCCTCTTAGAGAGAAAGGAAATAAACGCAATTTGACCGCATCAGGGTCAACGTCTTTTATATGCATCATATCACATATTTCAGTGAAAGTATTCAAGTGCATACATGCGTCTTCAACAAAGAGCCTCCAAATTGATTCTGTTGAACCAAACTTAAGGAATGGGGCTTAATTTCATAGTCATCAGCACTGATTGCTGGCTGAGTAATAGGAGTATGAAAATAATCATTGTTGGGAGTAGAAAACTCCCCAAGCTTCTTTTCAGCCATACTTCCTATGTTTTTGGGTTTTCTTAAACAAAGAATTATAATAGTAAAAACAAGAATTTAAAGGCTAACTAATTTTTTTTAGTTTATCAAATAAAGATTGAAAGCAAACTAACAAAATTAAAAACAAGGATTAAAACTAGCAAGGTTACTAATAACCTCACTAGGGTAGCTATTGCTTCCCCATCAACGGCGCCAGAAAAAGGGTTGATACCTTCGATACGGATTACAGATGTAGTATAGCTTATTTTTCCCTAGTAGACCTAGGTTATCGAATCCTTGGGAAGCGAATGCATAGTGAAGTTACTTTAACGGACCTTCGTGAGTTTTAGAATTCCTTTTGTGTTTTTACCGGACCAATAGCTTGCATCTTTTTTGCTGTTGTCGATGATGGAGAGAGAGGGCCTAGGGCATTCAGTTTCACCTGTAGCTATGCAAAACATTTGATGGGAATAAAAGATAGAAATAAAGTATGCATGTACTTGTTAGAGAAATATAAATTATATGTGGGCAGTGCATCCATAATTGCTATTGCCTCCGCAACCGCTTATAGCAATAACCTACTAGTCTCATCCATAGAAGAAAGAGAACTAATGATATGCAT
Source organism: Avena insularis (assembly GCA_023614405.1). Classification (NCBI taxonomy): domain Eukaryota; kingdom Viridiplantae; phylum Streptophyta; class Magnoliopsida; order Poales; family Poaceae; genus Avena; species Avena insularis. Next base: position 766,375 of record JAJUPC010000120.1, on the reverse strand, counting down.
AGTGATGTCACCGTTAATACCAAGCAAGTCCCTCACATACATCCGTACTACCCCTTCTGTCACTGGGGTTCCCAACCTGCAGATCAGTCATCCCTCATACTCCCTATACCTGGCTCAGCCCTTGGCGTCTTGGGTACCTGACAAGTACTTGGATTGAGGCAAGAGAGGATACAATAATCATCATGTCATACAAACTAATACATGATCCCAGCTATGATAAATAACATGCACAATTGCTACATGGCTAGGCTGAAGCCCTTATCCCAAGGAGAATTACTCACACATAGAGATGAGATCAACAATCACAAACATTGTAATGAAAATCATAAGATTGATTGCAATAGTCTTACAATGTTGCCAATCGGAGAAGAGATCTACTATTACAAGTGATGGAATATGGCTATGGAGATGGAGAAGGGTTTGGAGATATGGAGGCGGTTGGTGATCTGTGGCAAAGACTTTTTGGCGAGGTTTAGCTTGTTTTCTCGTCGCCCGAGTCTTCTTTATACAGGGGTCCTTTCACGAAAGTTGTTCTGTTTGACCTAACGGTGGCGGCGCCAACTATACGATCGGAGCTATACGGCCGGAAGTTTTGCTCCGGTCGTATAGTTGGTCATTAAAGCGTCTACCTCCGCTTTATGGCTCCTGGTTTGTTCTAGTTGTTGAAAATCTTGTATCTTTGACTTTAATGTAGTGATTTCCTTGTTTAAATGACATTATCTATGCAGGAAAAATATAAAAGAAAAGATTGCATACACCTCTGAATATTAGCATTAGTGGTAGGGTTTAGACAGATATTTTATCAAAAATATGAGTAATATCCAGTTTAAGTATGGACATAGCTGGCTATATTTCAGAGCCATCAGTTGGCGGCGCTCCTCCTCTACTCCCTAGACGGCAGCGGGGTCAGAGGCGATGACAGCGAGAGGTCGAGGAAGCCGAGAAGATGTACTATGTTTGTCCTGGTTAGTGGATCAAACCGGGGGAGGCGGCGGTGGGTATTTATACCCACGCACCTTTAGTCGAAGTTGGAGGGACTTTAGTCCTGGTTGGTAGCTCCAACCGTGACTAAAGATATTTTATGCCGCCGCTGAAAGAGCGCGCGCAAAGCCCACCTTTAGTCCCGGTTTCTGCCTTATTTCATATTGAAACTATGATCAACCTTGCAAAATACATAGTAAAATAATTACAAATCATGAAAATACATATATCGTATCGAAATATTCATAAAATAAATATCTATGTAATAAAAATATAGTTTATTTTTTATGAGAATTTAATTATTTAATATTTCTTATTTAGGGGGTTTTCTATTATTTCTAAATTGCATAAAATGGTTTTTAAATGGTAAATAATTTTTGCAAAAAATCATGAGGTTTCTATCATGTAGCCCTAGTTTTCGATGATTTGACCGATAGTTGACCAGACACAAATGGATGCTCAGGCGAGTTTCAGATTCAACCATCTGCTGAAGTGTCCACCAAAGGTCCGCTAGAACCCACCCAGGGTGGTGGGATCACTAGAAATAATAATTTTTGTTAATTCCTTCACAAAAAACACTGTTTTTGCACTAAAAATGAAAAATGCATTTTCTTTAGAACCAAGTGGTACCAAAAGGAATGGGACATTGATTGCCATGTTGAGATACACATGTGTGCCAAAAATTGGCTCATTTAATACATATATTTAGTTGTTTCCTAAAATGCATTGGAGGCCATGAACCTTCTTCATGTATGTCCCTCACTTATAATCGTGTCGGCCGTAACCATGGAGTATATTTATCATTTAACATTATGTTTGGGTCAGTGTTCACTATGAAAGGAGGAATTTCATCAATTATAATATTCTAACATGTCTATCTTGTCCTCCACTCCCATGATGTTTCTTTTTCCTGAAAAAACTATGTGGTGCTTTGGCTCATCATATGATGTATTCGTTTTCTTATTTTTTTTTATTTTTTTCGGTTTGGTAGACATGTCCTTCATATAGAAAACATGAGCCACATCATTGGCTCGGACGAATGGTTCGTCTCTGAATCCAAAATTGTTGAGAGGCATTGTATTCCTTGTTTGTCTGTCCTGAAACGTTACTAAGAGTAGGCTAATCGTTGATGGTTACGAAAAGCGACGCTCGTAGGTCAAATTCCTCTTGTTTTTGCTCATCCCACACACATACACCTTGCCCATGTCATAACTATAAAAGTTCTTCAACTAATGGTCTTAGGTACACATCAATCTCATTGTGGGTTGCTTCCGGCCTTGGATGAGCATTGGCATCATAAAGAACTTTCACTTCATGCACGACCAAGGAGGAAGGTTATATGTACGTAGTTACATGCCAGGTGCTATGACTACAACTATGCTCCCCAAAAGGATTCATGCCATCTATACTTATACCAACCTTAAGTTTCTTGTATCATCTGCAAAGCCCGGGTATTCTCTCGCGATTTTTCTCCACTACGACCCATCAACAGGGCATCTCAATATCAAGTCTTTCTTATGGTCTTCTTTGTGCCATCACAACAACTTGGCATGGTCTTTGTTTCTGAATAAACATTTTAACCGAGGTATTATAGGAGCATACCACATAACCTTGGCAGGAACCCTTTTCTTAGGGCACTCGCCCGCAACATTACCAGGGTCATCTCGTATGATCTTATACCGTAGTGCACCTCATACTGGCCATTCATTCTTATTCTTGTACTCCTCACCGCGGTAGACACGAAGTCATTACTGCATGCATGTATCTTTTACACCTCTAATCCTAGAGGGAAGACAACCATCTTTGCTCCGTACATACTGGCAGGAATTCGTTATTCTTTGGAAGCTTCTTCTTCATTATTTTCAGTAACTTCTCAAATCCCTTGTCAGACAAACCACTATCTGCCTTCCATTGTAGCAGTTCCAGTGTGGTACCGAGCTTTGTGTTGCCATCTTCACAATTTGAGTGCGCTTCAACTTTAACTTCTCATTTTCACTTTTGCATTCTCTCGGTGCATCCACATTGGCCCGGTGAAGATGATCTATGACCTCATCTGGTGTCTCTTCATCGTTAGCTTCCCCCATTGCAGTATCACCATATTCATGGAAACTTGGATAGTTGTCATCATCCTTTTCTTCTTCATTGTCTTCCATCATAACCTCTCTTTCTCCGTGCTTGGTCCAACAATTATAGCTGAGCTTGAAACCGGACCGAAGTAGGTGGGCGAGAAGGGTTCTCGAGGAATAGTAATCCTACTTATTCTGACAGACAACACATGGACAACACATAAAACCATTCAGACTGTTTGCCTTAGCCACAACGATGAAATTATGCAGGCCCGTAATGAACTCGGTAGTGCATAGGTCACCGTACATCTGTTGCCGGTTCATCTGTATTATATAATTAATTTTATCAAAAACCATTACAGAACATCTAGAAAAATGACCACTATATATCGTCGTATGCATTGTATCAATGACATATGAAAGGTTAAAGTTGCTAACCTTGATCGAGTAGGAAAGAAAGAGGACAAACCTTAAGTGTGGCCCAGGCACTTCATATCATATTTGTTTTGTGTGAACCCAAGTGGCATCATGCTCTCACGGATTTCATCAAGCACCTCTTGTGTATAGAGGAAAGAACAAAGCAGCATACACCACTTGTGCATAAGAAAGGAAAATAAACCAGCTCACACACAAGCATGTCGGGCTGGATGTATATACATGAACATGGAGCTTTAGTCCCGGTTGGAGACACCAACCGGGACTAAAGGGGTTGAGGCCCCTTTAGTCTAGGTTGACGTCTCCAACTGGGACTAAAGGTCCCATCGAATCGGGACTGATTATGGCCCTGCCCCGTGCGGCATCCTAGCCGTTCGAACCGGGACTAATGCTCACATTAGTCCCGGTTTGTAACGCGACTGGGACTGATGCCTAGGGCATCTCCGAATGGAAGCCCTGTTTTCTACTAGTGTACCAATATTCAAGGGGCAAAACTAGATATTTCTAGCATAAACTACAACAATGTCGGCATTGCAATATCAATGGTCAATTTTGACGATGTTGTAATTAGTGTCTTAATGGATGCAAAGAATGCTTGACACTTAAGGATTGTTACCAACCTTCCACTCAATGCTCTAGGTGGATAACACTTTGTAAGGGGTTGAGGTAAAGAAAATATATAGTGTATCATGGTAACCTAAAAAATCATTTCTTAAGAGGGGTTAGGAAGTATTGAAATGGATGAATGTAAATTATCTATTTTAAGAAACACAATGTATAACCTAGATGCACACACACGTACGTCCACTAGTAGGCAAAGCCTATTGATGGCATACCCTTTTTCGCTATTGGTGGCGTACCACGGGTATGCCACAAACGCCACGGCGGTGGTAAGTACCCACCGGTGGCGCATGACTCAGTACGCCACCAGTAAGATAGATACTTGTGGTGTATATCCCTGTGCGCCACTAGTACTATAGCTGGCGCACGAAGTGCTGCGTCGCTGGTAGTTTTTCTAATTTAGAAAAATGGTTGCCGGTATATATATAACCTGAAATATCGCATTGAGAAACAATATACTCATAATATAGTAGGTATCTACAATCGATGTACGTCATACCATCATCATCAAGAAAGATGACGTACTTTTCCCTGACGTTCATCACATAGTCTTCGATCGGTCAGGTCCATCTCGGTCCACTAAAAAGGTCCGGTGCGCCTCGTGCGTGACTTGGACCGTATAGCACTCACGGGGTAGCTTCAGCGGGTCTATGATGACACAAGCTGTCTTAGCTGATGAATGTCCATATTGAAATGATCCATGAAGTCATGTCTAAACTTGCAAGGGATGTTCTGAGTAAAATAACAAGAAAGCACCACTCCTAGGATCGCATCTCAAATTGAGGCATCTGTAGTGCCCCAACATTTTAATCATCGGCTAAATCAAGAACGACATGCCTCATAGTTACGGTGGACGCACAAATTTCAGGGATAGAGCCAGTGAGCCAAGTAGAATGCTCAAGATTTGTATTTGTGCATATCACAAGGCCCACTGGCGCCACCTAAGAATGCATTCAAAATTGAGGGACATGCATGTAGTTCCCGAGCATTGCAACAAATAAGAAATGAACAATCTGATGCATCTATATATACCTTGGAGCTTGGACTTCGCGAGTCGCGACTTAGGAGGGTGTGGTAGACAGAGAGGAAGAAGAACGGCAAAAGGTGATGCTATGTACATATGATCATTCGAACTAAAGTAAACATGAAACATAATAAGAGAAAGTATGATAAGCAGAACATTACTTAAACATAACACATAAAAATTAGCATAATAAAGTCGAGCACGATATGTAGAACATCCTAAACTTAGTCGCTCAATCATCGTCCACATCCGGCTCTACCTCAAGCTCATCCTAGTGAACACCATCAGAATCATCATTGTCGTCGGGTCGACAGTCATCCTCCTGGTCGTGCTACTGACACGAGCTAGAGGGGTCAACCTCCTGGTCATGTTGCTGGCGCGCGCCGGAGGGGTCACCACCCAACACGGCATACTACTCTACCATCACCTGTGGATCTCGGCGAAGATCCTCTAACAACACCTCGTCCTCCCACTCCTGGCGGTTCCTGAGCACTAGCTTCCTCTCGACCTTCTTGTGCTCCACGGCTCCTCAACCCTTGTGACAAAGCATATGCTAGAGTCCGCGCATGCTGCGAGTAGACTCGATACTGAGGGAAGTTGAGCCTCACTTGATCCCCATAGTGCACTATCTCCATTTTAGGTGCACACCACCTTCTCCTGGTACCTCCACACGTCGAGGTGGGTCTTCTTTTTATCCACGATGATGGCGGCTTCCCACGTGGGCACCTTAGTCCCCTTCTTGCAGTAAATTCCACGGTAGCGGCGAGGCTCATATTCCATGTTAGCCACAAGAGTGATTGCAAATAAAAAGTAAAACGATTATTATTGAAGAAGAATATCAAATAGGCTAATAATGTGCCAGAGTAAGCTAAAAATGTGCCTACGGAGTGCCAAAAAAATTCTAAAACAGGAATGAATCAACATTCTGGCAAAACATTGGCAACTCATTTTGATCAAAACCTGTAAACACACCACAAACAAACATACCAATATAGCAATAATAGTACATTGAAACCATTCAACAACAATACACTGAAACTTTCTGCAGTTTCAAATCTCCAAAATTCCTGTAATTTCAAATAACCCAAACTATCGCCCTATCCTCTAACCCGAAACTACATTAAAAGAAACACTAACACCACTAACCCTAAAATCTAATAGTAATTAACTAAACTACTAACATAAACCCTAAACTAATTAGCAGTAATAGAAAAGGAGGAGAGGGAGTGGCACATGTGTAGGGGAGGATGGCGATGACGCAGATGGGCAAGGTCTAACGTTGAAGGGCGGCGATCAGGTACAACGACGGTGTAGAGGGGTAGGGCGAACGATGACGGGAGGCGGTCGGGGACATGCTCGGGTGGCAGATTGATCTGTTGGTGGCGGGAGTGGAGGTAGAGGAGAGTCGTGGGGGAGTGATGTGCTCGTCGTTTGACGTAGAGCTCGTTGGGAACCCCAAGAGGAAGGTATGATGAGCACAGCAGTAAGTTTTCCCTCAGTTATGAAACCAAGGTTTAATCGAACCAGTAGGAGCAAGGAAACACCCCAAAGGTGTTACTAGCTGAGCTTTGGCAGGGCGCACTACCGGTGCTAGTAGCCACGTGGAGACCTGCACAACACAACCACAGAACTTTGTCCCCAACTTGCGATGAGTTGTCAATCTCACCGTGTTTTGCGGAAAACAAAGGATTAAACGTATCGAATGGAAAGAAGTAAAAGTTTGCAAAAAGTAAACACAAAGCAGAAACAGTTTATAGATTGTATATAAAGAAAAAGGACATGGATCCATAGTTCACTAGAGGTGGCTCTCCTTAGATAGATAACATGTTGGGTGAACAAATTACAGCGGGGCAATTGACAAACACCGAGAAAGCAATACATGCATATACTACTCATCTTGACTCCTTTAAGACTTGATTGGGCATTACAACATAATACATAGACCGCCATCCAACTGCATCTATGACTAATAATCCACCTTCAGGTTATCATCCGAACCCCCTCCAGTATTAAGTTGCAAGAAACAGATTATTGCTTTACGAACTGCGTGTAAAGTAAACAATACGATTGTTCTATGAACAAAGGATTGTTGTTTTCTCCCTAGTAGCAACAGCACATCTAGTACCTTAGGGATTTCTATCACTTCCCCAGATTACCAGAGGCATGAACCCACTATCGAGCATAAATACTAACTCTTGGAGTTGCTAGCATCTACTTGGCCAAGATAGCTACTAACAACGGAAAGCATGCAAGATATCAAATAACAAAGACATGATAGAATCAATAATCAATCTGAAATAGCATCTCAATATCCATCAGATCCCCGCAAACACAACATGTATGGATACAAATAGATGATCTTGATCATGAACGGAGCTCACAAGATCTAAACATGAAAGCACAAAGGAGGAGAACCAGCCATCTAGCTACTACATGGATCCATAGTCCAAAGATGAACTACTCACGCATCACACCGGAGGCTTGCATGGTGATGAAGAAGGCCTCCAGGGTGAATTCCCCTCTCCGGAAGGGTTCCGGGAAGAGCTTCAGATCCCTCCCGATATAGGGATGGAGATGACGGCGGCTACAGACTCTTTCGTGGATTTTTGATCGGGCACTTAGGGTTTTCGTCCTAAGGGAAATATATAGGCGGAAGGAGAGGCCGAGGGGGTGCCGGGAGCAGCCACACCACCCCCTGGCGCGGGCCAGGCCTGGCCGCACGGCCAGGTGGTGTGGTGGCTCCCTGGCCCTTCTCCGCCTCGTATTCTGGCACTTGATCCCTTCTGGAAAAATAGGCACTTTGGCTTTTGTCCCGTCCAATTCCGAGAATATTCATTTTTTGACTTTCCTGGAACCAAAAACAGCAGAAAACAGGCAGCTGGCACTGTGGCTCTTGTTAATAGGTTAGTCCAAGAAATCATATGAAAAGTACTCCAAAGTTGGAACAAAACACAAGAAAGTGGATAAAACCAAGCATGGAACATCAAAAATTATATATACATTTGCAATGTATCAACATCCCCAAGCTTAACTCCTGCTCGTCCTCGAGTAGGTAAGTGATAAAAACAAAGAATAATTTTTGAGGTGACATGCACCATCAAAGACTTGATCAAAGTATTTGCAAAACATTCAAAGCTGGGATCATAGTACTTCAATCATAACATGAAAGACAAAGTTCTAGCAATAAGCAAAGAAACTATGATGCAACATGAAAAGGCACAAACAAAAGATTCATGAATAACATGCTTTGCAAGACGTTTGTTTGTTTCACATAAAGAAAACATGGCATAATAGTATTCAGCTTGTCCCTCAATAGAGTAGCAAATATAAATGCATAGGACACCTTCAAAGTTCATAAGAGTGACTAGCTACAATAGTTTAAAACAAGCAATATCAAGTTATGCATCAATCAACTAGTCTTGGGACAATGCACATAGAACTAAGAATGGCCACTATGCTCTCAAAGTAGGTGCATAAAGATAGAACATGGAGACTCAATATAATGGTGGAAGAAAGGCCTTTGTAAAAGGAAGTAGGGATTTAAGTCTCATAAAGAGCTTCCAAAAATTATGGTACTTATAGCTTTCAGCTCTCATTGCCCCTATCATAAGCATCTTGAAGTGATTAAGGTTAAAGTAAACAAACTATGGTGTACATGCTTGACGAAGTATAAGTCAGAAATCTCATGTCCCTTGTATACGAGGTCCGCTCCTCATGCTACTCAAGTTTAGTCACCGGTAAGTTCTTGTCATCATAATTACATGTGTATCATTGAGAACTGCCAACAGGGTACCCCTTGCCCGATGATACGAAATAATCCCCATATCAAAATGACAAGGCAAGGCATAACGAGCATCTCAAAGATTCTTCTTATTTACCATGGGAATATGGTGCTTTTTTCTCTCTTTCCTCTTTTCATAGTATCTCTTTTTTTTCTCTTTTTTTCTCAATATAGGACTCTTTTTTTATAAGAAGAATGCTTCATAGACAATTCATTATGGTTACGCTGCAGGTTTCCACCATGTCAGCATGGATTAGATCAGCGGCCGAGGCGTTTCTCTAACACATATACATAACTCCATGGACTTACAGCTCCCCTTTCATTTCACACCAACGATATCCATATACAAAAGAGCATGATATCAACTAGGTACAAGTACCAAATGCGATGTTGAAAGCGTTCCCCATGAAAGCATGGTTCTGCTAATTCCCGACAAATAAGTGCAAGCATATACAACATAGATGACACAATGGTTCAAGTTTATTAAGGGCAAGTAAAGTAAAGTGTGCCATCAAGTTCGTGAGAGCTTTAATCACTAGTTTTCTCATAACAAGTTTAATTTGGAAGGTAGACAAAAGCATGAATATACTTGGAATAGCATAAGCTAGTAGGTAGGTATGGTGGAATCTTTTGGAATAACTTGGTTTAGGGAGTTGGATGCATGAGTGGAACTCATACTTTGTTGTGGAGGCTAGCAAAAGACTGGGAGCGACAAACTAAGAGAGCAATAATGGCCATAATCATGCAGAGCGACAAAACATCATTGATCAAAGCATAAAGTGATACTACAAGTTGAAAACTAAAGGATCATCAAGGCTATGGTGACTTGTGATAGTCATAACATGGTGTGATCATGCGCCAAGTCAACCCAAATAAAGCATCAAAGGAGAATACCACTATACTATGCTTTAATATGCTAAAACAACGCATGATTCATCTAAGGCACATTAAGCAATCTCAATTGTTTATAACAAGTCATGCTACAGCAAAGAATAATAATCATAAATCCAAAACAATATCAAGCATGGCATGGCAAAGCACAGGCCACAGTCAAAAACAAGTTCTTTTTACCACATAAGTATGAACTTTCCTACTCTTTTCCAAACCAAACCAAACCAATTGCAAACCAATGTATGAAAGAGGGGGTCCAACCAATTTATTCAGAAAACTAAGCAAATCAAGCAAACTAAAAACCAAAATGAAAATGAAAAAGAAGACGCTCCAAGAAAAACACAACTGTGCGTGAAACAATAAAAATGAAGCGTTTGGAAGAAACCTGGGATTTTTATTGATGAAGAAGGGGATGCCTTGGGCATCCCCAAGCTTTGACGCTTGTACTTCTTGGATATTTCCTGGGGTGACACGCGTGGCATCCCCAAGCTTGAGCTTTAGTCCATCCTTCATCTCATTACTCATTCCATCCATACACCTGAAAATTTTCCTTCATACAAAACTTCACACAATCTTTATTAGCAACATTAGTGCACTCAAGATAAATAAGTCTTAAGATTTAGTTCTAACACCAAATAAACTTCCATTAGAACACTAGCTACTGTAGCACTTTCTTCAAAAAGCTCAATTCCCCAAAAGAAATCAAAAAGGAACCCACAAGAAGCAAATGCAGAAAATGGCAGAAATCTGTCAAAACAGACCAGCAGGTAAAGACGAATTTTTTCGAAGACCTTCTGTTGCTCAAATCAAACAGTGTTGAACTAATGAAAGTTAGATAACAACCTGGGGAAGAAGCACAAAAAATTACAGCTCAATCCGACATACAGAGCTCTCTCACGAATTTTTACGGTGAAGCACACAAAAATCTGTTTCGGGACAGCAACTTTCCCAATCATTACTTCACTCTCATTAGAGGTTACTCTTGGCACAAAAAGAAAATAAAAAGGATAAGGAGAGGTTATTAATGAGGTAATAACTTCCAAGACTCATCTAAAACTTTTGGGTTATCTCCCAATAAGTACTTTTCTTTAACGCCTTTAAGTTAGGCATAAGAAGCAAAGAAAGAATCAAGTGTTCTCAAATGAAGAAGCATTAAGACCAAATTTTGTTTTCATAGGAGAAGCAAAAGAAATCTTTTCTATCTTTTTAGGGAAGTGTTGTATACCTTTCTTGAGTGGTAATTGATATTTAATGGTGCCTTCTTTCATATCAATGATGGCACCAACAGTTATAAGAAAAGGTCTTTCCAAAGTAATAGGACAAGAAGCATTGTATTCAACATCCAAAACATAGAAATCAACGGGGACATAGGAATCATTAACCATAATAAGAACATCATTAAGACTCCCCATGAGTTTCTTTTTAGCATTATCATCAAGTGGGACATTCAAATAACAATCTTCAAGAGGAGGCAAATCAAGCATATCATAAATCCTTCTAGGCAAAATAGAAACACTACTATCAAGATCACATAAAGCTTTGAAACCAAAGTCATTCACTTTCATATTAATGATGGGTTCTCAACCATCTTCTTGTTTTATAGGAATAGAAGCTTTATGTTTCATCTTTTCTTCTTTAATCTTTATGAGAGCATCAGTAATGTGTTTTGTAAAGGCCATGTTCATAGCACTAGCATTAGGACTTTTAGCAAGCTTTTGTAGGAACTTAATAACTTCAGAGATGTTGCAACCATAAAGATCAAAATCAACTTTATCATCTAAAGTAGTAGAACTATTACTAGCCTCAACACTAGTGGTGGTGATAGTAGAAACACTAATGTTTCTAGCAATTTCGTCTTCTCTTTCCCACTTAGCATGTAATTCAGCTAATAGTCTAACATTTTCATCAATTCTTACTTGTATGGCATTAGTAGCTGCAAAGGGATTATCATTAGTTTCAGGTTTAGCAGCCATTTTATTCAAAGAAGATTGAGTTTCATCCAAAGATGCTATATTTCTTTTAGCATTAGAGAGTTTTTCCTCAATAGTTTTGTTGAAAGCAGTTTGTTTACTAATAAACTCTTTAAGCATAACTTCAAGTCCAGAGGGACCACTCTTATTATTGTTGTAAGAATTTCCATAAGCATTACCATTGTTGGGAGGATATGGCTTATAATTGTTCTTACCAAAATTGTTCCTATAAGCATTGTTACCGTAAGCATTGTTGCCAAAATTATTATTTCTTATGAAGTTCACATCAACTTGCTCTTCTTGAGCAACCAAAGAGGCTAAAGGAACATTATTTGGATCAATATGGGCTTTCCCATTAACAAGGATAGACATAATAATATCAATTTTATCACTCAAGGAGGAGGTTTCCTCAACAGAATTTACCTTCCTACCTTGTGGAGCTCTCTCAGTATGCCATTCAGAATAATTAACCATCATATTATCCAGAAGTTTTGTTGCAGCACCCAAAGTGATGGTCATAAAGGTACCTCCAGCAGCAGAATCCAATAGGTTCCTTAAAGAATAGTTCAATCCTGCATAAAAAGTTTGGATGATCATCCAAGCAGTCAGTCTATGAGTGGGACAATTCTTTAGCAAAGATTTCATTCTTTCCCAAGATTGAGCAACATGCTCATTATCAAGTTGTTTAAACTTCATTATTTCACTTCTCATGGATATAATCTTAGCAGGAGGATAGTATTTTCCAATAAAAGCATCTTTGCACTTAGTCCGAGAATCAATACTATTCTTAGTTAAGGAATTCAACCACTCTTTAGCTTTTCCTCTCAAAGAGAAAGGAAACAATTTCAGTTTAATAATATCACCATCTACATCCCTATGATTTTGCATCTCACAAAGTTCAACAAAGTTATTTAGATGGGAAGCAGCATCTTCATTACCAATACCAGAAAATTGTTCTCTCATAACAAGATTGAGCAAAGCAGGTTTTATCTCAAAGAAAGTATTTTCAGCCACAGGTGGAGCAATAGGTGTGCTCATCAAATCATTGTTGTTGGTGCTAGTGAAGTCGCACAACTTAGTGTTTTCAAGAGTAGTCATTTTTTTTGGGTTTTCAAATAAGAAAGCAAACAAGTAAAACTAATATTTTTTGTGTTTTTGAAAGAACAAAACAAGCAAACAAAGCAAAAAATAAACTAAGCAAAACAAAAACAACAAAGTAAAGAGATTGGTTATGAGGGACTCCCCTTGTGAAGATGTCCTTGACTCCCCGACAACGGCGCCAGAAAAGATCTTGATGTGCTCGTCGTTCGAGCCTGCTGGGAACCCCAAGAGGAAGGTATGATGAGCACAGCAGTAAGTTTTCCCTCAATTATGAAACCAAGGTTTAATCGAACCAGTAGGAGCAAGGAAACACCCCAAAGGTGTTACTAGCTGAGCTTTGGCAGGGCGCACTACCGGTGCTAGTAACAACGTGGAGACCTGCACAACATAACCACAGAACTTTGTCCCCAACTTGCGACGAGGTTGTCAATCTCACCCTGTTTTGCGAAAAACAAAGGATTAAACGTACTGAATGGAAAGAAGTAAAAGTTTGCAGAAAGTAAACACAAAGCAGAAATAGTTTATAGATTGTATGTAACGAAAAAGGACCGGGATCCATAGTTCACTAGAGGTGGCTCTCCTTAGATAGATAACATGTTGGGTGAACAAATTACAGCGGGGCAATTGACAAACACCGAGAAAGCAATACATGCATATACTACTCATCTTTTGAGACTTGATTGGGCATTACAACATAATACATAGACCGCCATCCAACTGCATCTATGACTAATAATCCACCTTCAGGTTATCATCCAAACCCCCTCTAGTATTAAGTTGCAAGCAACAGATTATTGCTTCTTAACTGCGTAAGTAAACAATACGATTGTTCTATGAACAAAGGATTGTTGTTTTCTCCTAGTAGCAACAGCACATCTAGTACCTTAGAGATTTACATCACTTCCCAGATTACGGAGGCATGAACCCACTATCGAGCATAAATACTAACTCTTGGAGTTGCTAGCATCTACTTGGCCAAGATAGCTACTAACAACGGAAAGCATGCAAGATCACAAATAACAAAGACATGGTAGAATCAATAATCAATTTGAAATAGCATCTCAATATCCATCGGATCCCCGCAAACACAACATGTATGGATATAAATAGATGATCTTGATCATGAACGGAGCTCACAAGATCTAAACATGAAAGCACAAAGGAGGAGAACCAGCCATCTAGCTACTACATGGATCCGTAGTCCAAAGATGAACTACTCACGCATCACACCGGAGGGTTGCATGGTGATGAAGAAGGCCTCCAGAGTGAATTCCCCTCTCTGGCAGGGTGGCAGGAAGAGCTTCAGATCCCTCCCGATCTAGGGATGGAGATGATGGCGGCTACAGACTCTTAGGGTTTTTGTTCCGAGGGCAATATATAGGCGGAAGGAGAGGCCGAGGTGCCGAGGCGCCACACCACCGGGCGCGACCAGGCCTGGCCGTGCCGTGGTGTGTGGTGGCTCCCTGGCCCTTCTCCGTCTCGTATTCTGGCACTTGATCCCTTCCGGAAAAATAGGCACTTTGGCTTTTGTCCCATCCAATTCTGAGAATATTCATTTTCTGACTTTCCTGGAACCAAAAACAGCAGAAAACAGACAGCTGGCACTGTGGCTCTTATTAATAGGTTAGTCCAAGAAATCATATGAAAAGTACTCCAAAGTTGGAACAAAACACAAGAAAGTGGATAAAACCAAGCATGAAACATCAAAAATTATAGATACATTTACAATGTATCAGGGAGGAGAAGGGAGACGGATGAGAGGGGTTAGGGGCTGGCGGTGATGATGTAGGGAAGTGGCGGTGGGTGTCGAGGAAGAGGTGGATCCGGAGGCGCTCGGGAGGCGCATGAGAGAGGGGTAGGGACAGATGGCGATGAGGTGCTGTGGGGGAGGGAGGATCTGGGGGCCAGGGGTGTGAGAGTTGAGGGCGCGTGGATGGAAGAAAGGGAATGGGTGCCTCGGGGGAGGCCTTTTTTTCCAAGTATGGAAGCTTACTAGTGGCGTACCAAAACTGTAGTGCGCCCACCAGTAAGGTTGTTACTGACGGCGTACCCTGGTATCTGTATGCCACCACTAGTTGGTCTTGTCCTCTAGCAACCGGCCGACACATACTGACGACGTATTGAATTAGTGGTACGCCACCAATACAGAAATACTGCTGGCGCATCCAATTATTGGGTACACATATTTTGATGTGCCACCAGTAGACATCTAATTATATGCTTTTTCCTACTAGTGATCATCACACTCGCACCAAGACCTAGTGAACACCCAAGTCATAGAGCTTCAAGATTTATAGGAATCACCAACAAGAACGACACTCTCTCACTTAAATAATTTTTTAATTTAACGGGCAGTAAAAAGCTATATCTTGGGTTTGGTTTCAGTGGATTAGATGAACTACACTTTGTGCTTCAGTGCTTCCCTCTATCAAAGTTTTAGACCCAACAACGGCTGAGGTCGTTCTATACCCCTCCATAACTAAGGCCATGATGGTTCTTAACGAGTTATTAACAAATATTTAATTCATATATATACATATCCATATACGTACGTAATCTGTATATCGTGATGTTCCCATCGCTCACGATTCATGATGGCTCCATCGCCGGCAGCGAGCGATGGCACACCCTCGGCATTGTCAACGGTGAGCAGTAGTTGCCTCCCTTATGTATATCCAAGTATCGAGTGTCGTTGTCGCCAGAGATATCGATCAATGCAAATTCGATTCTCTAAGTTCCCGTGTAATAGTTTATAATTGAGCTAGCAACAACCGGCAAATTCGGTGCAAGGTGGAAGGGGATGGACGCGTGAAGAGAAAATTATGTCGCTGCCTCAGCCTTCGCGTCCTATCAGCACGCTTATGTCAAGAACATCGGGTAGTTAGATCTATCCCTATATAAAAATACGTGTATATAAACATAGGTAATACGTGTTTAAGTTCGAATCTAGGCAACCAATATAATAAATAGAGATTAGATATTAATTAATAACAGAAGACTAGATTGTCTTTTTAAGTTTGGGGAATACAGGAGCACTGAGGCATGACTCTATGAACTGTCATCCTACTGACCATCAAAGTAATGGCTGGTTCTTGCAACATTGTTGACCCTGCTCCAACTCTAGCTAGTGTCTATGGAAGAAAATTTATCCTCAAATAGGTGGATTGCAATATTTTACTTCGACTCAACACGATGTTTTACTTCCTCGGTGAACAGATTGAGAGCATTCTATGCATAATCTAGACGATAGTAGTGCATGAGTTTAGCCGGCCATTTGTGCACTTGTGACAAATTGAGAGCACATAATGTCTACTACTCCCTCCGTTTCGAAATATAAGATGTTTTAGTTTTGTGAATGAAGTGTATCTAGACTTGGCCCGTCCATCCCGTGTCGCCCCCGCGAGCGACCGGGGGGAAACCCTAGCCCCGCCGCAGGCCGCCGCCACCCTCTCCCCTCCCCTTGCTGCTGCTGGGGCGCGCTGGTAGGCAAAGCCCGGCCGGCATCGGCGGTGGCGGGGCCTCTTCTCCCTCCCCAAGGCAGCGGTGCGCGCGGGCTGGACGGGCTGAGCAGAGCGGCGCGCTGGTGCAGGGCGCGGTGGCGCGGAGGCGGGCGTCGGAGGCGGAGGTCGCGGCTGCTCGACTCGGTGTGGAGGGCTGCAAGGTGGTGTGGTTCCGGCGGCGCGTTTCGGTGCGCCTCAGGCAGCGGCGGCATGGTGGCCTCGCGCGGGCCGGGCGCATCCGGAGGACGGCGGCGGCTGGTCTTCGGGCGGGCCGGCGACGAACTCTAGTGACGCAACAGGAGGGCCAGTGGCTCGGTACCAGGGGGCCGTGGTGGCGGCGCGGGGCGCCGGCAGGAGCTGGCAGGGTGGAACCTCGCAGGCTTGCGTCCTTAGGAAGCTTCGGCTTGCCCAGATCTGGGCCCACTTGGGCCCGATCTGGTCCTAGGGTGGGCCTTTCACAATGCTGGCACCTTCTGGAAAAGGGGCGACGGTGGGGGCGTGTAGGACGGCGGCGGCGGTTGCGCTGTAACAGCGTGGCGGCAAAGACTTTACAGGCCCTTTTTTGGGCCCGGCCGGGCCCGAAACCTTGTGTGTCTCTGTTGCCCCGTCCGGACGGCAACCGCCATTGGTGGTGGAGGTTGATCTCCTCTGCGCGGCTGAGCCACGGCCGCCATCCTACATCAAGCAGACCTACCCACACCTTGAAGGTCACGCAACGAACCTGGCTCAGTGAGTGCGACTCTGGCTCGGTGGACGCCGGGGCGGCGGCCTCAAAAGGTGGATGGCTACGACATCCATCTGTCGGAGGAGGCTCCGGGAGGTGACGTGAGATCCCAGACTAGTGGCGTTCCGGCATGCCTGGGGGAGCTCGGTGGCGATGGTGTTGTTGCTTGGCGGCCAGGATTTGCTGTGGTGGCGGGTCCCCTGGTGGAAGGAGGAGTAGGGCATGGGGCGGCAGTTGGTGTGTTCGGTGGCACCCTTCTTGTAGAGCGGCGGTGGGACTTCACGAGCCTTCGCGGGCTCGGCCAGGCCAGAGGGTCTAGTTTGTCTTGCTGCTACATCCGGTCGGTTACCACCTGCGGGGGTGGAGGTAGTTCCCTCCCGCGTGCTATTGACAAGCCGACCCTCGGCGAAGTCTCCGCTCACTCGGCCTACCGGCTTCACTCCGTGACTCTCGGTGTGACGGCGGTGGCAACTTCAAGACCGTGACGGCGCGTGCTCGTGGGTGACGTGATTGGTGGAGCTTTACAAAGGTCTCGGGAGGGTGGTTCTGGAGGGGTCGGGAGAAATCCTTGTCTGTTGACACTAGCACGGTGACGCCCGAGGGAGTCACCTTCCTTCTTGAAGTGTGTCGGGGGCCTCCCTCCCCCACCCCCCGCTGCGTACCGGGGGAAACCCTAGGTCCCGGTCGGACAGTAGTGTCGTCGTCGTCACTCCCCTCCTAGAGATGCTATTTTGGTACACAGGCGCTTTGGACTGCGGGATGTGTGGTGGTACTTCTCTGGAGGGCGCACCGGTTGCGATATGTTTCTGTTTTCGGCACACAACCGTTATCGGCTTTCTTCTTCTTTTATTTTTTCTTGATTTTCGTGTTGGGCTTCGTTCCTCCCCAGCGCCTTGTAGCATGTGGTGTATGTTCCTTTGGGCGATATGTTGTCTGGCCTAGCAGCGGTCTTATCTGTGTGCTTTATTTATAAAGCGGGGCGAAAGCCTATTTTGAGGAGTGTATCTAGACTCCGTTTAGTAGGTTCATCTATGTCTGGAGTCAACTTACGCACTAAAAAGGGTCTAGATACATTCCTTCAAAACTAAAACATCTTATATTTTAAAACGGAAGGAGTATATCTAGTGTAAAATGAAATTATGTGTTAGAAATGTGGTGCAAAATGGTCAAAAAAAAAAAACTTGTGCAACATGTCATAAGATTGTGCAACCTATCATTAAGAAAATGATAGGGATCATCCAAGGGATCGAACAATAGGATCCCCAGGTCGCTCGCTCCTGAAAACTATCCCCGTACATACGCTTCCTTGCGAGAGCCGATTGACGTGTCGTCTCCAACTTCCCCGTTTGCCGAGAAAATGACGTAAAATTACTATATTTTAAATAGTTATGTCACGTAACTACCAATTTTAGATTTTTTGTCTGGAAACTACTAACATTAGGGCAGGTGCGGGACAAATAACACTAATTGCTCGGTTTAAATGTTGTAAGTGGCTTTCCGACAGCTCAGGCCCACCTGTCGGGTCTACATGGCAAGTGAAAACCTAACAACCAGTTTGTTTTTGAAAAAAAACCAAAACTGTTATTTTTTATCAAACAAAGATCCTCTTGAAATCCCACCTAAAAGACAAATAAAAGAAAGGAAAAAATCACCCACTCACGCCCACCCATCGGAAGGAGTCCTGACTCCTGTGCGCCGCAACGTTCTACCCGAGGCAGCCGATGGCACGCGTGATCTGCCGGCCGCCCCCGTCCCTGCTCGCCGGCGTGACCCGCCACGCAGCTGGCCCCCGTCCCTGCTCGTCGGCAGGCCACCCTGCCCCTCCCCTGCATCCCGCTCGGCCAGCGCCAAATCTTGGTGACAACACAAGCTAGCAATGGATTTCTCCCAGGAAGAGCACGCATCCAGCCACGGATTTTTCAAGTCAGCCATGGATTTCTTCCCACTGCCTTCTGCTCGCTCACACGCATGCACCGACTGCCTGCCTGCTGCTCGCGTGCATGCCTGCCGCTCGCGCCGGTCGCCCGCCGCTCGTGCCGACCGCATGTTTGCTTCTCGCGCGCATGCGCCGTCGTGCTACTGCTCGAACCCACTAGGAGCGCGGCGGGCTTGTCGGCGAGGCCACGCGCTGTCGGAGACGACGGCACGGACGGCAATGGGTGACTAGGAAGACACGGACATCGGCAGCGATTGGGGACGCGCGTCGTCGATTCCTTCAGGACGGCGAGGGGCATCTCCAGGGCGACTCAGGGGGGCTTGGG
Source organism: Avena insularis (assembly GCA_023614405.1). Classification (NCBI taxonomy): domain Eukaryota; kingdom Viridiplantae; phylum Streptophyta; class Magnoliopsida; order Poales; family Poaceae; genus Avena; species Avena insularis. The sequence continues at coordinate 747,020 of JAJUPC010000120.1, read as the reverse complement.
TAGGCCTGCAGCGGCGGGGCGAGGCGACGACAGGAGCTAGGGTTTCGACCCGCGCGAGAGGAGGGCGAGGGAAGGGGAAGGAGTGGCGAGGATGGGCTTTCCGGCGGCTGCGAGGAGCCCTATAGCCGGAGGTGGCCCGGCGGCAGTGACCGTGAGGCTGCCCATGGAACGGAAGCGCCTAGATCCTTTGTTAGCTGGATCCGAAATTAGAAGACACTAATTTGTCAGGTCCTTTTTATAAAATTGGCAGAACCGTGTCGTCATTTTTGCCACGTAGACCTGCCATGTGGGCCCGAGCTGTCGGAGAACCACTTAGAACGTTTAAACCTAGCAATTAGTGTTTTGTGGCACACATCTGCCCCAATATTGGTAGTTTTCAGGCAAAAAATCCAAACTCGGTAGTTACGTGACATGGCTGCCCAAAATCTGGTAGTTTTGCGTCATTTTCTCCATTTGCGCCGTTGTTCCTTGACCCACCTACCTTTCCTCGACGGCACGACATCGCGCGGTTGCTACTCAACGGCCTCGCGCCGCTGCTCCTGCCACGCACCGCAGGAGCCTCCCCGCTGTCGGACCAAGCCATCGTTGCCAGGAATTTCCCGACGGCACCGCCGAATTCGGTCCCTGCTGCCGCACCAAGCCACCGCTGCCAGGAATTTCCCCGGCGGCGCCGCCAGATCTCCGCGGTGGTAGTGCCACGTGCGGGGCAGCATCTCTTCTCGCTCCCCCAGTCCATCCTCCACTAGATCCTGCAGCCTAGCGTCGAGGATGACGGTGTCCTCGTCCAGAAGGCCTCACCCCTCGACGTGGATGCCATGGCTACCGTCCCAGGCCACCACGTCCACCTCAACTCCGCGCGTGCCTCCCTACAAGACCCTCGGTCGCGACCCCCTCCAGCTCGAGTAGTGTGTCGTCGTCCGCCTCTGCTCCAGCACCATCCCTGCTACAAAGCAGGTCGACACGGTGGGAGGCGATTGGTTGATTTTTTCTTTTCTAGTTTTGCTACCCCTAATTGATACGTGGTAGTACATACTGGGCTTCGTTGTTACCACAGTTTTGAGCGTTCACTACTTTAGTTGGCCGGTGTTTCTATTTCTGTTTCTGTAGTTGCTACTAGCGTTTGGCTACCTTAGCATATTATTTTTGCTATGTATTAATATTTTTTTTGCTACTCTAGTATATTTTTTTTGCTACAACCAATCTCTACGATTTTGCTACGAGGTCTCTATAAAAAACGCTAACGATCAGGTAGAGAGGCTCTACTCGGACAAGATCCGAGTCCCTCGTAACATGTATTTATATCTGAAATAGTCGGTTGGTTTACATCATCACGTATTGGACCAGGAGTCTAGAAGTCCAAACCGTGTCAGAGAAAGATACATAGAGATATGCAAGGGAAATAACTGCTATCGCTAACACCTTCCCTTAATTACAACTTTGTCAAGTTGAGATTATGTTTGAAGTCCTCAAAGTTACGAGCAGGAAGCGGCTTAGTGAAGCCATCAGCAATTTGATCTTTAGAAAGAACAAAACGAATCTCCAGTTGCTTGTTAAGCACCCTCTCTCTCACAAAATGAAAATCTATCTCAATGCGTTTAGCTCTTGCGTGAAACACAGGATTGGCCGACAAGTACGTTGCTCCCAAGTTATCACACCATAGACATGGCGGTTGAGTCAATTTAACTCCAAGTTCTTCAAGTAATGATTGTACCCAAATTACCTTAGCCGTTGCATTTGCCACATATTTGTACTCTGCTTCTGTGCTAGATCTAGATATTGTGGCTTGCTTTTTAGCACTCCAAGAAATTAGATTTGGTCCATAGAAAACAGCAAAACCTCCGGTTGAACGGCGATCATCTGCACACCCTTCCCAATCAGCATCTGAAAAGGCACTAACAAGTGTAGAGTTGGACTTCATGAATGTGATCCCAATATTAACTGCATCCTTAACATATCTTAAAATACGTTTTGCAGCTGTCCAGTGCAGAGTAGTGGGAGCATGTAGGTATTGACAAACTTTATTAACTGTATAAGATATATCAGGCCTTGTAAGAGTAAGATACTGAAGTGCACCAATCATGCTTCTATATTTAGTGCTATCTTCAGGACCCAATTGATCTCCTTCATGTGCTGTAATTTTTTCTGAAGAAGATAAAGGAGTGGATGCACCTTTGCAACCTTGCATACCAACACGTGCAAGAACATCACGAGCATATTTTCCTTGACTCGGGGACTAAACCATCATTCCTTTGTTTAACTTCAATTCCTAGGAAGAAATGAAGATCACCAAGATCCTTTAAGGCAAACTCCTTGCTCAAGTCTTTCAACAAAGCATCTGTTGTAACTTTGGAAGAACTAGCGACTATAATATCATCCACATAGATAAGCATGAAGATGATAACATTGGACTTATGGTAGATAAACAAGGAAGTGTCGGACTTTGAAGCAACAAATCCCAAAGTTATTAGTTTAGAGCTCAAACAAGAATACCATGCTCGAGGTGTTTGTTTCAACCCATATAATGCCTTATCAAGTTTGCACACGTAGTCTGGCCATTGTTTATTTTCAAAGCCTGGTGGTTGTCTCATGTAGACCTCCTCTTCCAGAACACCATGTAAGAACGCGTTCTTGACATCCAACTGTCGCAAACTCCATCCCCTGGAAACAGCAATTGCCAAAACAAGTCTAATGGTAGCAATCTTAACCACTGGACAAAAAGTATCCTCATAGTCTATTCCATACCGTTGCTTAAAACCTTTTACAACTAGTCTAGCCTTGTACCTATCAACAGAGCCATCTGACTTCCTCTTAATCTTATATACCCAACGACAATCAAATAATGTTTATACCTTGCCTCTAAGGAACCAATCGCCAAGTTTGGTTCTTCATGAGAGCATCATACTCCTCATCCATAGCTTTTCTCCACTCTTTATTTACAAGTGCAGTATCAAGATTAGCTGGTTTATCTGTAGATGTAGACAAACACCAGCGCACAGTACCATCTTTATACTGTTTTAGATTAGTTATACCTTTAGACGCACGAGTAGCTGGCCGAGTAGCGGAAAACTCACGATTACGTGCAGGAACACGTGCCACAGAAGATCCATTCCCGCCCATGCTGTTAGCTGCAGGAGATCCAGTCTCTGCAGTTTCCGCAGAGGATCCTGTGGCCTCTGATGTGGCGGATTCTGTGATGCAGACGCGTGGCACACTGGAAGCTGGCGCAGAAGATCTGGAGTCCAGGTGCTGAGTGTCGATAGACTGCATGTGCGCGTCGCATGGAGCAGTCCGCATGCGCGTGGGAGTACCAATCGTCGTGTCGAGTAGGTCCTGGCCGATGGACACGTCCGGCTGAGCAGGAGCAGGACCCAACGAGGATTCGGTCGCAGATCCCGGAGAAAATTCGCCAAAAAAATCTGTATCGCTGTCCTCTGCTCCAGATATTGCATGTTGGTCGTTTGAAGAAGTAATTTGAACCAAATCTTCACCAGTTTCAGTGGTTCCGCTCCTGATAACCTGTACAACATTGGGAACAATTCTAGCAACAGGATTAGCAAGAATATTAGTCATGTTTGAATCATCAATGTGTTCGTCCCCTTGTTCAGAATTAACAAGTGAAGGATCAAGTAAAAGAATCTCTTGTCGTAATAAAGCACCGGCATTTGGATGAAGTGATTTGAAGGGAAACACAGCCTCGTCAAATACAACATCACGGGAAATATACACACGTCCAGAGGACACATCGAGACACTTGACCCCCTTGTGAAGCGGGCTATAGTCTAGGAAAACGCATTGCTTGGAGCGAAAAGCTAGCTTGCGTTTATTGTAAGGACGAAGATTAGACCAACAAGCACATCCAAACACATGAAGGGAAGCATAATCTGACCGAGTGTGAAGAAGACGATGGATAGGGGTATCGTTCTTAATGACTTTACTAGGAAGCATATTAATGAGGTACGTGGCGGTAAGGAATGCCTCGTCCCAAAATTTGAGAGGCATATGAGCGTGTGCAAGAAGAGCTAATCCCACCTCAACTATGTGGCGATGCTTGCGCTCGGCCGAGCCGTTTTGTTGGTGCGCATGAGGACAATAAACATGATGAGCAATTCCCTGTGTTTGGAAGAAAGAATTAAGTCAAACATACTCGCCTCCCCAATCAGACTGGATAGTAAGAATTTTTTTACCAAGCTTGCGTTCAACAAGTTTTTGAAAATTGATAAACGCATTGAACACATCAAATTTCTTTTTGAGAAGATAAATCCATATAAACTTACTATAGTCATCAATAAAGCTTACATAATAATTATGACGACCAACAGAAGTAGACGCAGGACCCCATACATCAGTAAAAAGTAATTGTAGAGGAGCCATAGAAACACTGTTGGAAATAGGATAGGGAAGCTGATGACTCTTAGCCTGCTGACACGAATCACATACTGACTGAAAGCTAGAATGTCGACTAAAATGGATTTTATTTTTACTAATGACTTGACTAACGATAATGGAGGACGGATGACCAAGACGACTATGCCACTGTGCTTGGGAGGGCTTGGCGGCAACAAACACATGTTTTTCCGACGAGGATGACGACACCAAAGATGAAATAAGGGGATAAAGACCACCAACGCATCGCCCTCTATGGATTATTTTCCGCGTGACCTGATCCTTAATCAAAAAGAAGAAGGGATGAAATTCGAGAAACACTCCATTATCATAAGTAAAGCGATGGATAGAAAGAAGATTTTTTGAAGTGGTGGGAACATGTAAGATATTTCGAAGGTGGAAATTCTGAACAGGATTACGAACAATTGAGTGACCAACGTGAGTAATATCCATACCTTGCCCATTGGCAGTGTTGACCTTGTCGTAGCCGTTATACCTATCACAGATTGTCAGGTTATTGAGCTCGCTAGTGACGTGATGCGTAGCACCGGTATCCGAGTACCAGTTAGTATCCACGCCATAGGAGGTTGCATGAGCCTCCTTGTCAAATTCAGCATCATCCTCAAAACGCCACCAACAGTCCTTAGCGCGATGTCCTTCCTTGTTGCAGATTTGACAAGTGACATCCACCCATGGAATAGTGCGGCGACGACCACGCCTGCGACCACGCCCTTCTCCAGAAGGCGCACGACCACCACCACGTCCAGGGCGAGGCCCACGATCATCACTGCGGCGGTCATCACGGCGGTCGGTCCAGCGAGGCCCACGGTCATCACTGTGGCGGTCATCACCGCGGCGGTCGGTCCAGCGATCGTCACGGTCACCACGATCTCCTCGTGATCTATTGGTGTAGTTTGGACGTTGTTGGCGGGAGGCTAGGTTCGCCGATGTTTCAAAATCAGTGCTGGAGAAGCCATCCAACATCTCTTGGCGTTGATCATATGCGTGCAACTGTGCGTAGAGGGAACTCAGGGAGATGGGAGTGGTGACCACCCCAAGAGCGGCGATAAGAGAATTATAGCGTGCGCCAAGCCCAGCAAGAACAAAGGATACATGCTCCCGTGTGGAAACATGGCACCCTGCAGTTGCGAGTTCGTCAACAATCCCTTGCATCTTGGTGAGGAACGTGACATGGACATGTTGAGTTTCTTGGTGTTCGCCAAGGCTATCCAAAGATTCGTGATCTTGGCTTCGCTCTGGGAGGCGAACATCTCTTCTATGGCCTGCCATACCCCAGCAGCATGCTCGATCCGATGAACATGAGGGAGTACCTCTGAGGAGAGCGACTGAAGCAGATACCCGAGAACAATCTGATCTTGAGAAATCCAAGCAGCGTACGCTGGATTGATGGCAATCTTGGCTTCTTTGTTGGTGGTTTCGTCCACTGGTTCCACGACCAGCGTTTCGGGCGGAGCAACGTCGGATCCATCAAGTAGTCCAACGAGCCGAGCTCCGCGAATCGGCGGCAGTACTTGGGCACGCCACATGGAATAATTGGCGCGCGTCAGCTTGTCTGACGGCGGAGCGCCGAGGTTGATCGTCGAGGCCGAGGTCGACATGTTGGCGTGGAGAGGCTGATGAAGCGGCGGCATCGGGCGATGGAGACGTACGGTTCTATAGGTGATTAAGTTGGAGCGACGGAAGAAACGGCTCTGATACCATATAAAAAACTAACGATCAGGTAGAGAGGCTCTACTCGGACAAGATCCGAGTCCTTCGTAACATGTATTTATATCTGAAATAGTCGATTGGTTTACATCATCACGTATTGGACCAGGAGTCTAGAAGTCCAAACCGTGTCAGAGAAAGATACAGAGAGATATGCAAGGGAAATAACTGCTATCGCAGTCTCCAGTGCTACTCTCTGGCGATGTCTCCGGTGATGCACTCTTTGCTACACTAGAAAAAATATTTTGCTACAACCGTTTTGTGATTTTGCTACAATAGTATATTTTTTTTGTTACGAGGCTTCCGACGACGTTTTTTTTCCCGTGAGTCTCCGGCGATGACTCTGGCGAAGTCAGTTTTGCTACATTAGAATATTTTTTTGCTACAAGAATCCGGCGAGGTCTCCGGCGAAACTCCGGCGAGGTCTCCGACGAGATCTGTCTTTTTATTATTTTTTGTCTCGTGGGCCAACCGTTTTTTGCTACATGTAGCAAAAACATAACAATTTGTAGTAAAAACGGAGAGTTCTATAACAAAAATGGGATTGGGGTCTTTTTTCTGGGACACATGTCAGTCTATCCACCCGGGGGATTGGAAACTTTTATCCCAGGAGACGCGTAGTAGTGCCCAAACATTAAGGGTTCAAAAAGAATAAATTCCTCACCCGGTTGCTGTCGAACCACATAGGCATAAGTTGCTGGATGCTAGATGGTGCATGTGTCCCCATATACTGCACACGCGGCTCTGCAGCACTATATTCAAACAACACGCGACTCTTCAGTTTCATATTCAAATCAAAAAAACAAACACCGCCCCTTACGCGCTGTCCATGATCCATCCAACCACATTTCTCCTCCCACTCGTTAAATAGCCTTGATATTTGGATTCGTCGTTCATCCCCTCTTCCTTCATATCAACACAAGTCCAGGGAAGTGAGGAACCCCGGCCATGGCAGCCACCGACATGAACCACTCCATCGCCCACCAGACCAGCTTTGCCCTCCGCCTCGCCTCTGACATATCTTCCCCCTCGAACGCCGACAGTGCACGCGGCAACTCCGCCTTCTCTCCGCTCTCCCTCCACGTCGTGCTCAGCTTCTTAACCGCCGGCGCGGGTGGCGACACCCGCGACCAGCTCGCCTCCACACTTGGGGTTGCGGGTCCTGGCGATGCTGAGGGCCTCCACGCGCTCGCCGAGCAGGTCGTGCAACTCGTGCAACTCGTGCTCGCCGACGCGTCTGGCACAGGCGGCCCACGCGTCGCCTTTGCCAATGGCGTCTTCGTCGACGCTTCGCTGCCGCTCAAGCCGATCTTCAAGGAGATTGCTTTAGGGAAGTACTAGGCGGAGATCCACTCCGTCGACTTTCAAACTAAGGTGATCCCTGCTTTCATGCTTAAACTAAGTACCCTTTTGAAAGTATTACTTGTCAAAGTGTGGAAGGACAAGGTTTCAGGTTTATCTAGCATTAGCCCATGTAATTGCATAATCAATTTCTCTGTTCTGGTCATTCATTCTTACCGGTAATTAAGATAAGGTATTGTACTTTTGACAAGTGTGTAGTACTAATGTATTTTCTAATGGTCCAGGCTGCTGAGGTTGCTGCCCAAGTAAACTCATGGGTAGGTAAAGTCACCTCAGGTCTTTTTTTAAAAAAAAATATATATATAGAGAGGACATATTCATACTACACCCGGGTGTAGTTACACCCACACGTGTTTCACACTATATAGGCAGTATCTACCATACCGGAAGGTATGTACGCGTAGTATGAAGTATATAAGAATATTTGGACAGTATATATACTACTTTTTTGGTAGTATGTAATTTTTATTCATATACTCCTTTTGTACGTACAAATATGACAGTATTTTACATATATAGTACAAACTATGGGTATATTTGCAATTTTTTCACCTAACTTGCTTGGAAGTATCTTAAATATAGTATATGAACATACTCAAACAGATAAAGTATTACAAATACTTCTATAAGGCAGTATATGAGACGTGGGAGTAAGAAGTATTTTTCCTATATATATATATATATATAGCCTATTCAGCACCCAGGGTGCAGAATAGTTATTTTGCATCCCACATATTTTTATGTTTTTATATTCAGAAATTTATGTTTTGTATACTAATAATTATATTTATATTTATTAGAAATGCAAAAAAATGAACATAAAAATACAATTTTTGAGTCATTATAGTGTAAAATATATAGAAAATATGCATTTTACGTCGTATTTTTATACGGCATGTAAATAACTTTTTTTACGACATGTCTAAATTTTTTTATGTTCTTCTTGACTTCCAAGGTAAGAGAAAATTTACGAGACGTAAAAATTATATACGGTTTGAAAGATAAAAGGTGGGTGAAGAATAACTATTCTACACCCTGGATATCAAATAGCGTCACTCTATATATATAGCCTATATATATATATATATAGGGTTCAGGCCCTGATCTTGTGGATACATACATGGTGGCTGAGAATGTACAACCTGGCTCGATCCAGGGGGTTTGAAGGAGAAAAAAAGAGAAAAACACAGACCGACAACTAAGTGTGTTGCCCAAAGACGAAGGATGCCCAGGCAATCAAACTGACCCTATATTTTCCTGACCTGAACGACCAAAGCTCCAATAGGTTAGCGATTTTTGCAAGCAGCGTGTTCCTGTTTGTTATCTTTTGGTTGAAAATCCAGTCACCTCAGGTCTCATCAAGGAGATCCTGCCTGCCGGCTCTGTGGACAATAACACTAAACTGGTTCTTGGTAATGCCCTGTATTTTAAAGGAGCTTGGACCGAGAGGTTTGATGCATCAGAGACAAAAGATGAGAAGTTCTACCTTCTTGATAGGAGCTCAGTAAAAGCACCATTCATGTCTAGTACCAGTAGCCAGTATATTTCCTCTTGCGATGACTTCAAGGTACTTAAGCTTCCATACCAGCCAGGCGAGGACACGAGGCAGTTCTCCATGTACATTCTTCTTCCGGAAGCGCGAGACGGTCTCTGGAGCTTGGTCACAAAGTTCAGCTCTGAGCCAGAGTTCCTAGAGAAGCATATCCCAACGGCAAAGGTTCCAGTCAGGGAGTTCAAACTCCCAAAGTTCAAGATATCATTTAGATTTGAAGCGTCAAAGTTGCTCAAAGAATTAGGGTTAGAGCTGCCATTTAGCAGAGAGGCGGATCTTTCTGAAATGGTGGATGCGCCGTTGTGCGTCTCATCCGTTTTCCACAAGTCTTTCGTTGAAGTGAATGAAGAAGGAACCGAGGCTGCCGCGGCAAGTGCTGTCGTGACCATGTGTAAGTCTTTGCCCGTAGACTTGCCCTTGCCGGTGGATTTCGTCGCGGATCACCCTTTCCTCTTTCTGATCCGAGAAGACGTGAGTGGTGTGGTGTTGTTCATCGGTCATGTGCTGAATCCTGTGCTTGCAGCATAGTGCGCATGTTGTGAATCAGTCCTCAGTGCAAGTGTGACCGTATCTGTCCTCATGTTGTGAAGGGTTTCGCCGTGCGTTCATGCTGCTAGTGTATGATAATGTGAGAGTAATAATCCAGTTGTCAATCTACGACTTGTTCGGTGTGTGATTTTGTTCATTTCAGATTGTGGCTTGCCGCAGTTTCTTGAAATACAGCTTTCGGACATAAATATTTTTTGAACAAATGTAGATATTTTCTTGTTCGTATGCATCAAAAAGTGCTCTAAGGTTCAGTAATATCTACATTTGGATTTTTTTTCTCTTAAAGTAGGAAATACATCACGAGCCTCTTCTTTGGTTGATGCACATATTATTATTACTCATTAATAATTTAATGTGCCTGTCTAGGTATAAAGCTGAATTCTTCGAAACAGACTTCCACCCATTTTATAAATATAAAGCAACATCTAGACACAACCAAGTTCCACCACATAAAAGCTAGGAGGGTGGTTGTACCTCCAGCCCACCAGAGCTCAAACCCCAGGTTTGACACTGTGTGTTGCATAAAAGGCGGAATATTCTTTCAGTGGGAGGCGACGTTCAGCGAGGCGTCCGTGGTGACTTCGTCAATCTCAAGACCCGCTCTGCCGGCTCAGTCTATCGGAGGTGCTCATAGGGGTAGGGTGTGTGTGTGCGCGTTCATAGGGGTGGGTGCATGTACGTGTTGTGAGCGTCTACGATTGTACTGTGTTTTTCAAAAAAAAAGCAACATCTAGACACAACCAAGTTCCACCACATAAAAGCACGGGGAGAGCCAAACGAAAAAAGGAAATGAGATCCTCTACTAGGGCCTCAGCACAGACTAGCCCAAAGGAAAACCCAAAAAGGTGCCATCACGGATGCGGGGACATGAGTCAGGTGCCGAGAAGTGATGCACCGTCACTCCTGTAAGGTGCCGTCCAGATGCTCCCGGTCCCGCTGCCTAGATAGCAGGTACCACTACTGCAGGTAGGCAAGAAAGAAAACTAGAGTTAGAAGTGTGGCTAGGGAAGATCCACTCAATCACCATCTTGTTCTGCACGTTCCATAAGATCCAAGTTAAGGCCATAAACACTATCTAGAAGAGGCGGCGCCTCCTTCCGGTTCGGTTTGTCTCCATTTCCAAGAACTCCTTGAGGTCATCGGCCTTCCAGGCAGGCCCAAGGGCTTCTCGTACAAAGCTCCAAAGAAACCGAGCAGCATGACATGTGAACATAATGTTGGTGCACGTCTCCGATATCCCACACAGTGGACACAGACCATTGCCTGGGCCAAAGAAATTGAGGGCAGATGATACCTGAGAAGTTGCCAAACTAAAATCTGAATACTAAGGGGAAGGGAGGCCTTCCATAAGGGGGTCGTCCATAACAACTCAGGACCCTGGAACAGGGTCTTGTACGCCAAACTAACGTAAAATCGCCCCGTAGAGGATGGCCGCCATGAAACCAAGATCCTCTCAGCTCAGAGGGACTCGGGCAGCAAGGCCCGCAACCTTTGGAGGTCTACAGCCTCGGCCATGCTAAAGGTCCTTTGTAACAGGATGTTCTAGCAGCCCTCGAGGAATTCTTCGGCCACCAGCATCAAGGGGAGGCAGAAATGGCGTAGAGGGCTAGGAACTCATAGCACATGGGTGTACCTAAGAGCCACTGGTCTAGTCAAAGGAGCACCTCCCTCCTATCTCCTAAAAGAAACGAGCCCCCCAGCCTTATGTCATGTTTGATGTCCTGAATGGATCACCAGAACTAGGAGCCTTTTCGACGTTCGCATGCTAGCAGGGGCCAACTGCAGAGGTATTTGGCTTTAATGAGCTGCAGCCATAGGCCTCCATCATTCTTAAGGATACGCCACACCCATTTCAGCATCAGGGCCATGTTGAAGCAATGAGAATCAAGAATACCTATGCCCCCAAGGATCTTGGGGCGCATAAGGTAGCCCATTTGACCATGTGATATTTCTGATGTCCATCCCTGACTAACCAAAATAACCAAGACAACTCTTTAGCAAAGTATGTGTGGGTCTCCTCAGGTAGCAGGTATATCCCCATCTGATACATGCGGAGGCTAGACAGGAACGAGTTGATCAGGATCGTTTGCTCCCCTTAGTCACGAGTCTTGCTCTCTAGGGTTTAGCTTTCGACCGAACCCGCATGACCAAGGGGAAAGGTCCTTGATCAGAACACATGTCTCCGTATAGGCATCCCCAGGTACGTGATGGGAAAGTCGGCCAATCTATAGTTTAGGTTGTCGGCTATACGATGTATGTCCTCGTCTGAGTATCCCAAGATCATCACCTTGCTCTAACCGAAGTTCATCTTGAGGCCTGACATGGATTCAAATCGTAGGAGCAGGAATTTGAGGTTGATGATATCAAGCTACGAGCCTTGCACCATGATCATGGTATCATCCGCATATTGGAGGTGGGAGATCTCTCCTTCGAGGTTAATATGCCTTACTAGACCAAAGATGTGGCCAACCATTTTTGCTCTATCCAAAATCTCTGCCAGGTCATCCACCACAGGGTTAAACAGGAGGGGCGAGATCAGATCCCCCTATCTCACTCCGCAGTATGGTCTAAAGTAAGGACCAATCTCCCCATTGATATTAATCGCGCTATTACCACTCATGATGAAATGCATGATCCAGAAAATCACTCTGTCATCGAACCCTATTCGGTCCAGAACTAGCTGAAGTAAGCCTAGTCCAGTCGTTCATATACCTTCTAGAAGTCCAACTTGAGGAACACTCCCTTATGGTGGATAATCTTGACTTCATGAATAATTTAATTTCATGAAGATCAAGGACACCATCATGAATCAAGTGTCCCTTCAAGAAGGCAAACTAGAGAGGGTGGGTGAGGCGTTCCTTGACTAGAGTGATCCTAGACACACAAACTTTTGCGAAGATCCTTTGGAGGACATTGATCACCGTGATCGGCTTAAATTGGCGGATATCCGTGGCCCCCACTAATTTAGGGATCAAGGTAATCACACCAAAGTTCAGTCAAGACATCACCAGAGTCCTAGTGTAGAATTCCTTGAACATTGGCATGCCGACCGACCAGAGCTCATTCTAGAAGGTCTGGAAGAAGATGACTAAAAGACCATCCGGCCCTGGAGCCGAGGTGGTCTTTATGGACTTAATCACAGAGAAATGGGAGTATGACCTCTATATTCTCGGTGGTGGTAGCTGTGGCCCCCTCAGAAAAAAAGTCTAGGGTCAACGAAAGCCCAGAGCACGGTGCTGCAGAAAACAAATCCTTGTAGAAGGTGTATATAAGGGAGGATATTTCCTTAGGGTCCTCAAGAAGGACATCTACCTCCTAGAGGCAGGGGATCGAGCACTTCCTCCTCCTATCATTGGCATTGGCATGGAAGTAGGCCGTGTTTGACTCCTTGGAGGGTGTAGTTCTGTCGACTCCATTGTTGCTAGAACGCCTCTTCTCCCTTATAGATCTCCATAATGGAGGTCTCAAGGGAGTATCTATGGGACCATGACTTAGCCAAGAGGCCTACTCGATCTGCTTCCTGATCTAGACCTTTAATCTCCTAAAGAAGGACCTCTTTCTTTTCCCTCAAAGTTGCCCCCAGGTTTGCCCCCAGCCTCTCATGAATTGGTGAGAGAGCTTAGCACAGTGCTGCCAAACATCCAGCACACTAAACACAAGAGGGGAGAGGCAGCCGCCTCCAAACACTTTGATCAAACTGCCTCCACAAACCCTCGCTTCTAGATCCAGAAAGTCTCAATGTGGAAGTGGTTCAGTATAGGTGGTTTTCCTCCTCCTGATGAGAGGAGGAGGGGAGTATGATCAAAGTCTATCCTGGTGACCACCCACAGGGAGCACATCAGGAATTCCACCTCCCATTATACTAATACGAAAACACGGTCAAGCACACTACTGACGGGCTCAAGCTTCTTGTTGGTGCATGTATATCTCACGCCCACCCGCATGATCTCTCTAAGAGTGAGATCCACGATCTAATTGTTAAACATACGCATCCTATGGAGGTCCACATTCACTGAGATCTTGTCTTCTGCAGAGCGGATAAGGTTGAAGTCCCATGCCACAATGACCGGGATATTAGTCCGCTCCACCACCGGAATGAGCTCAAGCATGAACTCAGGGGGGGACCTCATATGGTCCGTAGGGCCATAGAAAATAATCACCTCCCGTACGGGATTCGATTATCTATGGGTGAGTGCCATGCACACAAAGAACTCCTCATGATCCATATTATCAACCTCGAAGGTATCCTCCTTCACCCTAAGGAGGATTCCTCCAGAGTGTCCATTGGCTGGGAGCCAAGACTAGATGAAATTATGGCGGCTCAAGCCCTCTAGCTCTGCAATGGATAAGTACCGACAGATGGTATCCTATAAGCTGACAATGTCGGGTGCCTCGTGTTGTAAGTATTCCTTGATCTATCAGCAACATCCCTCGTGCCCAAACCCCCGGATATTGCAAAATTAATGCTCGAAAGGCATGAAGGATATTCATTAGGAACTATCAGCTAGGGGGGTTCCCCCTTCAAGGGGCAGACCAGGCATGACTAGGGGGCGGGTGTTCCGAGTTCGCCTTGGGAGGTCTCCCACATGGTCTCCCTGTGAGGGGGTCCTATGCTGGATCTGGGGTTAGACGACCCATATCTTGCAAGAGCTCACTCCTTCTCCTGTGTGTCTCATGCACGGGTCGCTACAATCGAACCCTCATACACCTTCCTAGCCTTAATGGAAGCAATCTGCGAGACAAGAGGACCCTTCTCGTCATGGAACACAATCCCACAATCGGACGCCACCTCCCCTAGGTGGGCTAGAGGAATCGGGGCTAACACTAAGAACCTAGAACCAGAGGGAACAACTATACAGGGGTTGGGGGTAGAACAAGGTAGGATCAAGGCAGCACCTGAGAACTCGTCGCGAGCAATTACATGATCAATGATCAGCGCATATTTGCATCATGTTTTATATTACTATTTTGCATTATAGATGTAGGATCTTGGTATTTTACGACGCTCGCGCACACATTTTATGTTTGTTTTCACCAGGATCAGGACAGATGATGGATACAATGGACACAATTCTTGAAGTAGTTGTACTAAGGAGAAAAGGAGTCAAAAACAATGTAAATCGCTTATTTGGGAAATATTAATAAAACCAGAAGAAAACCTGAAGCGAACAAAGGACACAGATGATTCAACGACCAACTATACGGCGGGAATAAAATTTTCGGCTGTATAGTTCCCGCTGTATAGTTGGCGCTGCCACCGCCTCCTCAAATACTTTCACCCCGTGAAACTGGATGAGGGAGATGACATACAGAACAACCATAAATAACCGAAACCTCACCTCCGGAAGGCATCTAGAGGGGCAACTCGTCCATCGAGGATCCATCTTCGCCCTGCGTAGATTCGGGAGGCTAAGGCATCGATCTTCATCGTCAACCGCTGCATCACCACCATCTCCATCCATCTCATCTACATCTTGTCTAGATCTTGTTGTAATTTCCATGCTCGTTGTGGATTTATACAAGTACTATTCATCTATGATAGATTCCATTATTATTGCCATGATGTTGATTGCCTCTATGTCTGGGTAGATCTTTAGTTCTAGGGGAGATGGAGAAACCCTAGTATGAGATTGAAATAAGATAAAGTTTATTATGATATTCATCGCTATAACCATGTGTTAGATTGTATTCATCTTGATATTGGGAGAAGTCGACATCTCAATATTTGCCTCTTATGGGGACTTGATGGAGGGAACTACTTGTTGGTAGAGGGAGCTGTGTTAGCACTTACAATGAATATAAAGTTGTTGGCACTCCCTACGTATCAACTTGGGAACCGAGGAACTCACGGAACACTATCCATGTCATGGGATACGTCCTACGGGATTAAATCCCTTAATAGCACAGTAATTCGATTGATGTCGATTGCTGACAGCTGTGGTTATAAGGATGATGTGAGCAGTGGTTGCTACCAATTTGTCCAAATATGGAGTTCCTCCCACACATACATAGTTGAGAATGTTCATGATAATAATCTTTACTTTAGCTCCTTATAATTCTAGTGGTGTATCCGCTACTCCCTAAGAATGCCTTTTCCCTGTTACAGTTTCAATCTCTCTTACATACACGATACTTATTTTCTTTGTTTAGTTGTTTTACTTTATTTATTGTTGCTCTTATACCCAAAACCAAAAACACCTTTTTACACAATAGTCGCATTTTATCTTGTCACTTAGAACTTTATTTAGCATTTCTATTGTAGTATATAATTCAAGAGTTATTAGACTTCAATCTCCTGCTCCCTATGGGATCGATATTTTTATTTCGAAACTAGCTACAAACGATATGTGCACTTGCAGTCATCAAGCTATTTTCTGGCACCGTTGCTGGGGAGCTAAGCGTTGTAGGTATTTTAGTTTTTGATTATTTATTTTTGTCTTGCTCAGTTTTGTTTTGAGTTACAGGTTTCCACCAACATGATGGAGTTTGAGCATATTACTAGTACTAACCCACTCAGCCACTTTGGGAAGCCCTATGATATTTATAAAAGAGACAACTCCAACAAGAAGACAAGGGGGTTTGAAATAAATCCTCTATTGCTTGGTATTCTACACAAGAAGCAATTTACTAGGGATAAAGAAGATCCTGATCCATATGAGCATATAGCATGTTTCAAAGATATATGTGGCACTTTTCAATTGATGGGATATACCGCCAATGAGGTAAGGGTTAAAAATTTTAGTCAGACTTTGACTAGTTCGACTCTCTCATGGTATAGATCTCTACCCCTAGAAGCCACTACTACCTGGGATAATTTAGCCTGTGAATTTCTAGCAAAATATTACCCATTATCTAAATCTTTTGGAATGGGGCGTCTTATAATGACTTGGAGGAACCGTCCTAATGAAGGACTACTAAGAGCTTATATTAGATTTAAGGATTTACTTAATCTATGTCCTCATCATGATTTTCTTGAAGGGTATTTGTTGCACATCTTTTATGGCGGTCTAATTGGACCTAATAAAATGGAACTAGACTCTTTCGCGGAAGGAGCCTTTATGAATCTTCCTATAACTAAGGTTTGGGATTTACTTAATAGAATTCACAATCATAGAGTTTCATGGAATTTTGGTCTAGGAAGCGAAGGAGGCGTAGAAATAGATCATGAGTGTATTCATGACTATAACAAGAAGGGTCGTGTTAAAGAATTATCTAAAGAACTTTATTTAGATTCAGATCTTGTGTTGCAAGTTGTTAAAGCTTTTACAGAACACATCAAAGCTCCAAAAGAGGGTTTAGTCAAGTATGATCCACCACCCGTACCTGAAAAAAAGAAAGAAGTTAAAGCAACACTGGCCTCCATAGAACCAACATATGAGATACCTTTCCCTAACACTACACAAAAGCATATTTCTAAATATGAACATGTCAAAGCAGTATAGGAGAAGAAGGAAGAGGAAATTATACCAGAAGTTTTAGAACATCTAGAAGAAACCAAAGATGACGAGGTAACCAAGGAAGCATTTATGGATATGTATGGGCATTGTAACATAGTTGAACTTGATAAAGAGACTTCTATATTGGTTGAAGGTAAGACAAAGGTAAAAGATGTGAGTAAGCCTATTCTTCCCTGCATATTTACAGAAATCTCGCATTATGGTTTATGTGATCTTGGCACCAAAGTTAATGTTATATATTATGATTTCTATTTAGAAATAAAAGAAGAAATAGAACTGGCTACAATTGAAAACACTGATATGACAATCATGTTTGCCAATAAAACTCTTAGAAACCAAATGGGAGTAGTTGAAGATGCAACTGTCACAATTGGCAATAAAATCTTTCCTATAGATTTTGTAGTTGTTGATATGCCAACTCACACTCTTTGCCCTATTATATTTGGAAGAAAATTTTTGAGTGATGTAGGTGCCAATATTGATTTCAAAAAAGAGATTGGTCCTCTTAAGCTTGGGAAAGCGAAAAAAGAATTCCAATTTTCCAAATTTAAAGATAGGCCTCCACAAATACAAGAAGAAGAGAAAGAGAAAACTATTGAGGAAATGACAGCTCTCTTCTTTAGTGATCAAAAAGAAGAAATAAATGAAGACTTAAATTATGAAGAAATAGTTATGGAGGACAAGTCCCTAGAAGAACTAGAAGATGAATTCGATTCACTTCCCATTATAGGGCCTCCAACTAATGAGGTTTTGAAGAGCCAGAAAAGAGAGGGGACGAGAAATTACCGCCCCCTAAATTGAAGACTCTACCAGATAATCGTAAATACAGATTTTTAGATGATACAAATAAATTTCCTGTTATTATTAGTGCTAAACTTTCAGGAGAAGAAGAAGAACTCATGAAAACACTTAAGGAGCAGCATAAGGCCTTTGGGTACTCAATGGATAATTTGAAGGGCATTAGTCCCATGATAACCGTCCATCGAATATTCTTGGAGGAAGGTGCTAAACTAGTTGTGGAATTTAATAAAAGGCTGAAGCCTAAAATGAAGGAAGTGGTAAGAAAGGAAATTGTACGCCTATTGGACGCAGATATAATCTATCATGTGAAAGAAAGTGAATGGGTAAGTCATGTTCATTGTGTCCCTAAGAAGGGCGGCTTTACTGTTGTTCTTAATGAAAACAATGAATTGATACCTACTAGAACTGTTGTTGGACAAAGGATGTGCATAGATTTCAGGAAATTGAATAAAGAAACTAGGAAAGATCATTATCCTTTACCGTTCATAGATCAAACTTTAGAAAGGTTAGCAAACCACACTCATTTTTGCTACTTGGACAGATACTCTAGTTTTTCTCAAATAGCTATTCATACTGATGACCAACTTAAAACAACTTTCAGTAGTCCTTATGGTTTACATGCTGACCGACATATGCCTTTTGCTTTATGTAATGCTCTAGCTATTTTTCAAAGATGCATGACTGCTATTTTTGCAGATTTCATAGAACTAATAATGGAAGTATTTATGGATGACTTTTTTGTCTATGGAACTTCGTTTACTAGTTGTTTGGATAATCTCAAAAGAGTTTTGTAGCGTTGTGAAGAAACAAATCTTGTTCTAACTAGGAGAAGTGCCATTTCATGGTCAAAGAAGGTATAGTCCTTGGACATAAGGTATCAGGTAAGGGAATTGAAGTGGATAGAGCTAAGGTTGAGGCCATAGAGAGAATGTCACAACCTAGGGATATAAAAGGTATAAGAAGTTTTCTTGGTCATGTGGGTTTTTTCAGAAGGTTCGTTAGAAATTTCTCTGAAATATCTAAACCTTTGACTAACCTCCTACAAAAGGGAGTAAGATTTAATTTTGATGATAAATGTCTTATAGCCTTTGATAAACTTAAAAATGCTTTATCCCATGCTCCTATCATTAAACCACCTATCTGGGATATGACTTTTGACTTAATATGTGAAGCTAGTGATGATGCTATAGGAGTAACTCTAGGACAACACATAGATCGCAGATTTAATATTATACATCATGCTAGTAGAACTCTCAATAGTGCTCAAAAGAATTATCCTAAGGAAGAGAGGGAACCTTTTGCCGTATTTTTCTCTTGCGATACATTTTGTTCTTATATAGTTGATACAAAAGTAAGAATTCATACGGATCGTGATGGTTTAAAAGAACTCCTCAAGAGGAAAAACCATAAGCCAAGACTTATCTGTTGGATTCTTTTACTTCAAGAATTTGAGTTACAAATCATGCAGAGACAAGAAATAAAGATGTTGGATGAAGTGTCCATATTTGCGAAGCAAGACACCAATCTTGTTGAGAGGAAATTTAGTCCTGGTGATTTTCACTTGCGAGAATTATTCAATGAACTAAAGTCAATTTCTCCAAAAGAGAAGAAGTCTTTGTTGTTAGAGGACCTTGTTATCCGCAAATAAGTGAACGGTAAGTGCAAGGTAAGTGTTCTTACTGAAATAAGTGATTTATTTTCACAAATTTTACTCCTAAAATTTCTGCCTTTGAATTCCTTGTGTTTTCCTGAAGTTTTTGAGGGTTTTACCAACTATACGGATGGAACTATACGACCAGAGAGAAAGCTCCTGCCGTATAGTTGGTCGTTAAACTCTCTGCATCTTCTTTGCAAAATTGTTTTCGATGTCTGGAACTATACGGGCATAACTATACGACCAGATGAAATAATTCCAGCCGTATAGTTGGTCGTTAAACTCTTAGGCACTTTCAATTTTTGGTGTCTGTATCTATACGGTCACAACTATACGTTCGGATATGAAATTCCGGTCGTATACTTGGCCGTTAAACTATCAGACATCTTCGTTTACTTTTTGTTTTTCTGATTTAAAAAAAAAGAGGCGGCATTGTCGGTTCCAAGTCGGTAATTTAACCGACCTGGACTCGAGATATTTGGAAATATCAGCCCGGAACCAACTATACAGCCGGAGCTATACGGGCCGCGCCCATATAGTTGGTCGTTACGCGGCAGGACTTCTCCAAATCCGTGATTTCTTTCCCAGTTTCGTTAAGATTCTTTTCTTGGGCGTGAATTTGGTGTTTCTCGCGACTTTTACCGACCTCTGACCCCCCTTATATATACTGCCATTGTCTCTCGCTCTAATCATAATCTCCAGGAACCAATCTATCAATGTGTTATCCTGCCCTAGGCCATGGAAAACCCCTGTGTCTCATTGCTCCTTCCAGGGACCGCTCTAGAAGCCCGTCCATGGAGGACGATGACGAGAAGGTGGAGAGGTTTAACCCGGGGTATAAGAAGTACGTCGAGCCAAGCTACTACAACAATGATTCCGATGAAGTGAGCGACGTCTTCATCTGTCGTGATGTTTATGATCCACCAGAGATCAACTGGGCAACAATGAAAAGAGCTCAAGAAGAGAGAGAAGGTCGCAAACTGCATGGAAAAGGACGAGTGGAGACAGTCAAGTTCATCACCATGAACCCCAGGCTGCACAAGCGTAAGGAATTACCTAATGTTGGTGAAGGTGCTAGCAATGGAGCAACGGCCCCACTCTTGAAGCCTACTATTGGTGCTCGTATGAGGGTGAAGCCTCAAGAAGAGTGGAGGAACGGTTTCCACTTCCCCGATCCATCAATCATGGATGAGGAAGAGGAAGCTGCTCCTAGGAGCAAGGACCGTGTGCGAGCATTGGAGATATATCAGAAGCAAGAGCTACTCCAGCGCGTTGAAGTCCGCCACTAATGGCCCAAAATATATCGATCTCGTTGGGGAACCCCAAGAGGAAGGTATGATGAGCACAGCAGCAAGTTTTCCCTCAGTTATGAAACCAAGGTTATCAATCCAAGAGAGGAGCAACACACCCAAAGGTGTTGCTAGCTGAACTTTGGCAGGGCACTACCGGTGCCAGCAGCAACGTGGAGACCTGCACAACACAACCACAGAACTTTGCCCCCAACTTGCGATGAGGTTGTTAATCTCACCGGTTTTGCTGAAAACAAAGGACTAAACGTATCGAGTGGAAGAAATTAATAGTTTGCAGAAAGTAAACAGAAAGCAGTAAATAGTTGATTATAGATTAATGGTAAAAGAAAGGACAGGGGTCCATAGTTCACTAGTGGTGGATCTCGCTAAGATAGATGACATGTTGGGTGAACAAATTACAGCGGGGCAATTGACAAACATCGACAAAGCAATCATGCATATACTACTCATCTTGACTCCTTTGAGATTTAATTGGGCATTACAACATTATACATAGACCGCCATCCAACTGCATCTATGACTAATAATCCACCTTCAGGTTATCATCCGAACCCCCTCTAGTATTAAGTTGCAAGCAACGGATAATTGCATTACGCATTGCGTGTAAAGTAAACAATACGATTGTTCTATGAACAAAGGATTGTTGTTTTCTCCCTAGTAGCAACATCACATCTAGTACCTTATAGATTTCTATCACTTCCCCAGATTACTAGAGGCATGAACCCACTATCAAGCATAAATACTAACTCTTGGAGTTGCTAGCATCTACTTGGCCAAGATAGCTACTAACAAGGGAAAGCATACAAGATCACAAATAATAATGACATGATAGAATCAATAATCAATCTGAAATAGCATCTCAATATCCATCGGACCCTGCAAACACAACATGTATGAATTATAATTAGATGATCTTGATCACAAATAACAATGACATGATAACACAAAGGAGGAGAACCAGCCATCTAGCTACTACACGAATCCGTAGTCCAGAGATGAACTACTCACGCATCACACCAGAGGCTTGCATGATGATGAAGAAGGCCTTCAGGGTGAATTCCTGTAACTACCTCGGTGAATTACGCTCTTAGTTACATGCCTGGATGAGAGAAAGTGGTTAAAATAGTACGGTGGGGCCCAGGGGCCACTCACAGGTAGACCTTTCGGCCGTCCTAACCACTTCCAGAACATCGGGACAAGAACGAGCGGCGTAATCGGCAGGCGAAGGGATCAACTACATACACAAGTGAGTATGTATGCAAGCCACCATACAACGGTTCATAGAGCCATTCCATCTAAAAGAAATAGAAATATTGCAACGCCATACAGCAAGATCCAAATATCCTAGATAGAGATAATATTTTAGGATAGCTCCTCATACATCAAACATCAGAGTATCAGGCGGAAGCGGAAAACAAGGTCTGAGTACGGATAAGAAGCAAATCGGCATAAGATGCCATATAAATAAACACATCCCGCCCACAGATCTCACGGATCCCCGTTCCCGGAATCTCTACACCGAGTGATCGTTGCCAGCATCATCCGCCTCCTCCACCCAGTATCCATCTTGTGAGAACACCTATTCATCTGAATCAAACAATTTATCGTGTGAGACCCTAGGGGTACTCAGCAAGTCTTTATGCCTCTAAAGGGGACATAACCTGGGGTGATGCAATAGCAGCAAAAGATAATAACTAACAAGTCTATAGATACTCGCTAACCATCCACCTAACCAATGATAGACGGATGTCCGTTAATTAGTAACAACAGTTATAACAGTATAATTAACAGATCCATCCTCCTTCTCGCTTACCAACGAGAAAGCGGATGAACAACCCCTCCGTTGGCAGTTTTATTAACCATTCCATGAGTATTGCACTATTTACTAGTCAGGTACTTAGTCAATTTAAAAGTGGTACTTTAGTTATACTTGTCTATGATTGAGAAACTGTGCTCCAAGTCGTCCATTACCGCGGACACGGCTTTCAGAAAGATTTACCCTGCAGGGGTGCACAAATAGCAACACACACTCGATCAACCTCAGAAAAACCAACTCAAAACCCAACGAGACATTCACGACAAAGCGATCACAGGATTCAGAAATATTTCAGGGGGCCACCCCAATAAGCTACCCGCAACGAAGTTAGCTGACTCCGAGTCGGACCCAGGGTTTGCGAGAACGGCTGCAAACGACTGGGAACCCGAAAATGTGACTGGGCTTGTCGATACCGCGCAATCGTGTCGCGATCCCTAAACAGTACAGGTGCTCCTCGCACAATCTTAAATAAAGCAGTAAACATGGCATAAGTACAGGATAGTAATAAAGCCCCAAACTACTTTGTGGCCCCAAGAAATAAGAATGAATCAAGCTCTGGCTCAGGGGGGTCCATAAGGCCTCCTGGATGTGGATAGTGCGAATAGTCAAGGAACAGGGAATCAAGTACTCGGGGTCCTACGGGACACAAGTGAGCGTGAAGAACCAAATAGCAAATATTGCCCACCGGTGCCACTTTCATTAGTTATCCCATTACTACTCAGGTTAAGTTGTTTAGGTACATCGTTATCCATCAGACACTCACATACCCTACACATGCTGTTCTACGACCCGCATGGCTCAAACAACTCCTGTAGTAATGGCTCATGGAATGGAGGAACGAGCTTCGATGGGGTTTAAAAGTAAAGGCTATGTAGTGATTGGGATTCAATTTAATGCAATCGCGACTCAATGATGCAAGAATAAGATAGAGGCAATAGGTACTATATGTATGCAAGCATGTGGTAGTGCTTGCCTGGCAGCTCAGTTGAAGTGAGAGTCGGATCTGGGTAGTGCTCCTGGGATTCCTGATATATCCCCTACTCGGCGTCTATTCGAAGAAGAACCAAACAAACAAGGGCCAACATAAATAAAGTGCACAAGCATATGAATTAAAGTGCAACAAGCAAACAAGCATGCCATGATGAATGATGCACAATTTGCATGGCAATAAAGTAGCATGGCATGGGTGAGGTGTGGGGTACAAGATTAAAGCATTTTATTAAGTTTTTAGTCCGGTTTGCTCTCATATAAGTTCCTGTATACTTTATATTTATATGATGCATGCTGCAATTTAGAACATGGAATAAATAGTGAGAACGGGCTCTTGATTTAGACATATTATTTGTCGAATTTGGAGTTGTAGATTTAAAGTTATTAATTTATTAAGAAAAGACATTTTTATTGCAATTTTAATCATATCGAAAATTTAAAGTGCTCAAACAATATTTTGAATGGAATATTTGAGTTTCTCACATTTTTCTGATTCAAAAGCATATATCATTTGTATTATTAGGATTTATAATTTAAAAGTTATTTAAAAACAGATTTAAATTTGTATTTAAACTTTTTTAGAGATTGTTTTATTAAAACCAGATGAACTGCTGACTTTTTATACCCAGCGTATTCTAACCCAAGTCACTGACGGGTGGGGCCAATGCTGACTCGGCGGATTCGGCACGCAAGAACTTTCTGTACCGCAGGGGCAACTAGCTGCAGCGACTGACGGGTGGACCCGACGCACGGACGGGCCCACGTGCCAGCGGGGAAGTGGGGGTTGTCCACGCGGCGAAACTAGGACCGCGGGTTGAGAATTCTAAAATCCGGGGCCTCTTTTGTAAAACGATCACAGACACAGACAGGTGGGCCTGGGCCGGACCGCGGGTTGAGCAGCAAAAGGTTTGGGGGGGGTTATGTAAGGTGACCAGCGTGCACTGTGGATCTTCTCTGAACTTCTCTGACGAGAGGACGGTGCGCGACAGCGGTAGAGCGCGGCGCGGGGAATCGATCCCGCGACACAGGGAGCGTGCGCAGGGGACCGGAGCCAGTGCGGTAAGCGAGAGGATGGTGAAAGGGGGGCGGGCGGAGGCTAGGTAAGGCGTTACGCGCTGCGGGGAGTGCTCGGCACAACGTCCAACGAGCACAGCGTGTCATCGAGCGAGGGGAGGTGTCCAGGAGGAAGCTGGGCTCACCGCGGGGTCGATGGAGTGGTTGGATCGGGACGGGGCGCAGCAGGTCGGCGATGGTGAAGACGCCCGGCTCGGCTAGGGTTTCTCTCGGCTCGACGGTGTACAGCAGGTACAGGGGCGTCTCCTCGTTTGCAGGCACAGGGGCGTCGCAGGGGCTCGTCTCGTTCTTCCTCGACACCCAAAACTCCACGCCGCCGGCTAGCACGAGTAGGTGGAGGTGAAGGCCGATGGTGGCCGCCGTTATGGTTGTGGGGTAGCAAGGGAGGAAGAGGAGGTAGTGCATGGCTCGGGTTGGATCTGGGCGAGGCAGAGGAGGCGTGGGGAAAGAGATAAAGGCAAGAGAGAGAGAGGGGGGATGCCGTGGGGGAACAGTGGAGCAAAAGGTGGCTTCGGCCACCTTTTCTTCCTCCTTCACGTGCTCGACATGGGCGGCCAGGGCAGGGGTAGGGGCTGCCAGGTGGGCCAGGGAGAGATCAAGGAAGGGCAGGCTCGGGTGGCCCTTTGTGGCAGAGAGAGAGAATGGAGAGGGAGAGGCTCAGTGTAGCTAGGGATAGCTTCGTCTAGGGTTTAGGAGGGCTCAGGTTAGGGTTGGGGTAGATGGGGTAGCTCAGGTGTGGGCCAGCATGGCAGGGAGAGAGAGAAAGGTGGTGAGGGTGGGATGATAGGCTCGGCAAAGGAGGGTGGTGGTTAGATCTAGGGTGGTTAGGGTTTTAAGAGAGGGAAAAGAGAGAGAGGGTAGGACATGGGTTTAGGGTTTTGTTTTTTAAGAACAAGCAAAAATGGATGATGAGGAGGAGGGGAAAATGTAGAGCCTTTTATATGTGACAAGCAAAGCCACATCCATGCATGATGGACCAAGATGAGGGTGGAAGGAAGATAGAGAAATGTTTAGGGTTTTGGTGCACAGGCAAGGAGAGACAAGATAGAGAGGGTGTGATGGTAAAAGCAAAAGAATAGAGCTTACTTGACCTGATCCACTCCAAAAACAAATAAAAACCAAAGGATCAAAGATGGTGGTGATCTTGCATGGCCCATGCATAATCATTAAATGCCATGTCTCCTTCTTGTCAAAACAATAGATAATTCACATGGCATTTATTCACATGCATTCCAAAAATATGGATCTAGGCCAAGCCAAAAGAATAGAATTGGATCCATCCCAACTCACATGAGCTAGACTAAATGTCAAGAGAAAGTAAAATCTCATGGGTAATTAGGATGGTGGAATTATAAGGTGGTGACAAAGAAAGGTGATGGAGTTGAATAAAAGATATGCCCCCAACTCAACTTGGGCATCAAGCATTTATCAAGAACCAACTGCAATAATCAAGAGCCAAATACAATTACTAGTGCATATGAGAGAAGAACCAAATGAAAAGGGGTTTTATATGATGCTCAAATGCAAGGTGGCATGATGACTTGAGCATGATATAATTATGATGCAACAATTATATATAGGAAGTAGCCATTATATTACTAGACCATGTAGCATTACATATTATAGACAAATGGGATGCTACAACTCTCCCCTACTAAACAGGAATCTCGCCCCGAGATTCTAGGAAGAAGAAGAAGACACGAAGAGGGTAGGATACTTGGCACGAAGCTCATCCTCGCGTTCCCAAGTGGCTTCATCAATGGAATGGTGCGACCACTGCACCTTGCAAAACTTGATGGACTTGTTGCGAGTCCTTCTTTCTGCGACTTCAAGGATTTTTATGGGGTGTTCTTGATAAGACAGATCTTCTTGGAGATTGATGAGTTCATGGTCCACGGTCCTGCCGGGATCCTTGAAGCACTTCTTGAGTTGAGAGATATGGAAAACATCATGGACCTTGAGTTTTGCAGGGAGCTCAAGAGCATAAGCAACTTCTCCTCTTCTTCCACGAATTTTGAAAGGACCAATGTATCTAGGAGCCAGCTTTCCTTTGATACCAAAGCGGTGCGTGCCTCTCATGGGAGTGACACGAAGGTAAACGAGATCACCAGGGACATACTCCATGTCCGTGTGCTTTCTATCATAGTTGCTCTTCTGGCGACTTTGAGCAACCTTCAGATTTTCAAGAATGATGTGAACCTTCTCCTCCGCTTGAGTTACAATGTCGGGGCCAAACAATGTTCTTTCACCTGCGCCCGACCAACCAATCGGAGTTCTGCATTTGTGACCATAGAGAGCCTCAAATGGTGCCATCTTTAGACTTTTCTGGAAGCTGTTGTTGTAAGAGAATTCAGCATAAGGAAGACATTCTTCCCACTTCATGCCGAAAGAGATAACGCAAGCACGGAGCATATCTTCTAGAATCTGATTGATCCTTTCAACTTGTCCTTGCGACTGAGGGTGGTAAGCTGTGCTGAAGTTCAATTTTGTCCCCAAAGCATTTTGGAAAATTCCCCAGAACTTGGAAGTGAAGATGCTTCCACGGTCTGAACTGATCTCAAGAGGAACCCCATACAGAGAGACAATTCTGTTGATATAGAGCTCAGCCAACTAATTTGCAGAGATTGTTTCCTTGATGGGAAAGAAGTGAGCCACTTTAGAAAGCCTGTCGATGACAACAAAGATTGCCTTGTTGCCCTTCTGCGACCTTGGAAAACCAGTGATGAAGTCCATCTCTACTTTCTCCCATTTCCATTCTGGAGGTTTCAATGGCTGTAGAAGACCAGAAGGTTTCTGAAGGACAGCTTTAACTCTGCGGCAGACATCACACTCCAAGACATACTTGGCACAATATCGTTTCAACCCAGGCCACCAATACTGTGTTTTCAAGTCCATGTACATCTTAGTGCTTCCAGGGTGGATAGAAAGAACAGAACCATGCGCCTCCTTGAGAACTTGCTCTCTTAAACCCGGGTAGTTCGGAACAAACATCCGGTGTTCAAAGAAGAGAGCGCCTTGGTCGTCGACGTGGAAGGACTCATACTTCGGAAGCTGAATGTTGGAGATGATGTTTTTAGTGTAAGGATCACCAAGTTGAATGGAGCGAACTTTTTCTTCCAAGAGCGATGTTGCCAGAAGGTTCAGAAGATACCATTGATCCACAATTTCAAGGTTGAGCTGACGGAATTCCTCGCACAAGAGAGGTTGTCGTTCTTCCACCATGAGGTTGGTGACATAAGCTTTGCGGCTGAGAGCATCGGCCATGACATTAGCTTTGCCCGGAGTGTAGTTGATGGTGAAATCGAAATCATTGATTGCTTCAATCCACCTTCTCTGACGAAGGTTGAGATCAGGCTGTGTGAAGATATACTTCAGACTCTTTTGATCAGAAAAGATTTCACAACGGTTGCCAAGCAAGTAGTGCCTCCATATTTTCAACGCAAAGACAACTGCTACGAGTTCAAGGTCATGTGTTGGATAGTTGAGCTCATGCGTCTTCAGCTGTCGAGAGGCATAAGCAACAACTTGTTTTTCTTGCATAAGGACCGCACCCAATCCTTGCAATGAGGCACCACAGAATATCTGGAAAGGCTTTGATGTATCTGGAGGAATCAAGACTGGTGTGGAAGTGAGCTTCTCTTTGAGTGTTTCAAAGCTTGCTTGACATGCAGGAGTCCAAAGGTATTTCTTGCCTTTCTTGAGGAGATCGGTAAGAGGCTTCGCAATCTTCGAGAAGTTCTGAACGAAGCGACGGCAGTAACTAGCCAAACCAAGGAAACTCCAGACTTCTTTGACATTTATGGGTGGAAGCCAGTCAACAATTGTCTAAACAGTTTCTGGGTTAACGGCAATGCCCTTGGCAGAGATGACGTGACCAAGATAGGTGACTTCAGGCAGCCAGAACTCACACTTGGAGAACTTTGCATACAGGCGGGTCTCACGAAGCTTGTTTAGGACACACCGAAGGTGTTCTTCATGTTCTTACTTTGACTTATAATAGAGTAGGATGTCATCCAGATAGACCACAACGAACTTATCAAGATACTCCATGAAAACCGAGTTCATAAGCCTCGAGAAGGTGGAAGGTGCGTTGGTGAGACCGAAAGACATGACTGTGTACTCATACAGGCCACAACGGGTGGTGAAAGCTGTTTTGGGAACATCTTCCTTGCGAATCTTGATTTGATGATATCCACTTCTCAAATCAAGCTTAGAGAATACCACAACTCCAGCTAGCTGATCGAAGAGATCATTAATCCGCGGAAGGGGATATTTATTCTTGATGGTTTTAGCATTGAGAGCCCGATAGTCAACACAAAGTCTATCAGTCTTGTCTCGCTTCTTCACAAAGATGGTTGGGCTACCCCAAGAAGAAGTACTGTGCTGAATGAAACCCAACATCTCTTGTTCATCAAGCTGACGTTTGAGTTCAGCCAATTCAGCAGGACCCATTTTATAAGGCCGCTTGGAGATAGGAGCGGTACCAGGTTCAAGCTCAATCACAAACTCGACCTCACAGTCCGGAGGCATACCTAGAAACTCTTCAGGAAAGACATCTGGGAACTCACAGACCACCGAAACACTCTGAATAGCTTTCCATAGCATCATCATTCAGAGCCGCCAAAGAGAAAAGCTGAATTGTAGGAGTCAGACTTGGAGAATAGACTATATGGCCTTCAGGAATTTTCAGAGAAACCGAGCGTTCAGCACAATCAATCACAGCTGCATTTGCTGTTAACCAATCCATGCCCAAGATAACATCAATGTCAGAATTGCCCAATTCAATGAGGGATGCCAGAAATGTTTTTTTTCCAATTTCAATTTGGTTCCCATGGCTTATTTGAGAAGCCTTCATAGTTGTCCCCGGTGATTGCACCCTAAGAACCTTGGACAATGATTAAAGCGGAAGACCTTGTTGCTGAGAGAACCTTTGAGACACAAAAGAATGCGATGCACCAGTATCGAATAACACTCGTGCGTAAACCGAGAGTTAACGTAAAGCGCATCAAAGACAACTCTAGGTGCATGCTCAGCTTGAGTAATGTTGACACAGTCGGCACGAGCAATAGCAGACCCGGGCTTGGTGTTGATGTTGAGAGCCCGAGGTGGTGGTGCACGAACCATAGAAGAGCTTGCCGCAGGTCTTGGAGGTGGTGGAGGAAGAGCTTTGTTGTTCATTGGACAATTCCAGTGTTGATGCCCAGTGTTCCCACAAGTGTAACAAGCACCAGATGGACGTGGAGCAACGTAACCAGGGACTCCGCCAGGCGCTCCAGGGTAGTTGTGGTTGTAGCCCCTGGGAGCCACAGTGAAGGAGTTTGGTGGCCTTGCCGCGTAGCTTGACGGTCTTGGTGGAGCCGGGAGTGACGGTGGGGTGTTAGGAACCCACACGCGGCGCTTAGAAGGAGCTGTCACAACTGAAGAGCTTGCTGCATTGCGGATGTGTTTCTTTGACTCCTCAAACACTTGTCTACTTGCTTCCTCCTGTAGAGTTGTATGTTGGAGTTCCAGAAAAGACCCCGGCCTTGCATGAGTGATTGCATATTTGATTGATGCATTGAGCCCTTGTCTGAACCTCTTTTGCTTCTTCTTGTCATCAGAGATCTCATCGCCACCATACCGAGAAAGGTTCATGAAGTTTCTGATATAGGTATTGACATTGTCATTGCCCTGCTTGAGGTTGAGAAACACTTCCTTCATCCTTTCCATGACAATTTCTGACAGATATTGCTCTTTGAAAGCCCCAGTGAACTGTTCCCAAGTAGGCTGAAAACCAGTGTAGTTTGCCTTCAGGTAATTCTCCCACCATAGAGCTGCATCTCCCTTCAGAAGGTGAGTGGCACATTTTACCCATTCTTGCTCAGGAACATCCGCAGTCATCAGCAACCTTGACATTTCACGCAGCCAATCATCCGCATCAAGTGGCTGATCAGACACCTCAAATTGGCGTGGGTTGAACTTCAGAAAACTCTTGATGTCTCCTCGCTTGGGAGGTGGAGGTAGCGGAACAAAATCATTTCTCCTGACACTTTCTTCGAATCGCTGCTGGTTCTGCTGCATTGTTCCCAAGGCATTAGCAATACTTTCCAACGCAGCCCCCAGTTCAGGTGGTATGTCCTCCTCAGAACGGCGTGGTGGTGCCATCCTGCGATTGATATAAAACACAAGTCAGTACCATAATGGAGAATAATAATAATCCAAAATAGTACCAAAATGGAATTAACCAAGATTAAAGGATACAAATTACTAAGATGATATTAAAATATCAACAAAGTTCAAAGCACCTAGAAGATATTAAGCATATCGCACACGACTGAACAAGGAGTGTGGTACACAAGCTAATAAAGAAAAAAATTCCGCAAATTTCAGCATTAAAATACCACTATATGTGCAAAACCACTTAACGAATCAAGATTATTAACTCTACCAATTCAATATACAAGAGCGAATGATAAAATTAGTGGTATGGTCGCGACTCCATCCCGCACTCAAATCATTTCTCCGCACATGAATAAGTAAAACACATATCCCAACACCTTCTTCTTAAGATGAACCTAAAGATTAGTAACTACGGAAACGAACACCCCAAACAAGATAACGTCGGATAACAAAGAGTAAGACAGATCGCACCGGTATACAACAAATCAGATAGATCGCGTCGGTTTACAACGGCCTGTCGGTATGGAATGTACCAACAGATGATAACCAAAAGGCAGATAGTGATAACATGTTGGATGCAACAGATAGACAAGGAATTCACACACACACACAACCTATGGTACTACAGAACCCAGAACACGTGGATCCTAGTTTGAATTTTAGAAGCGGATTGAAAACGTTACACTTCCTTACCAGAAAAGGGTGGGTGGGTAAGAAGAAAAATGGAAGCAGTCCTACTCTCATGTTTTGTTTTTCCCTAGTATACATAGCTACCAAAAATATTTGCTAGACTGACAACGACCATTTGGCTAAGACCCTGAAGGGCGGGATGGCTCTGATACCAATTGTAACTACCTCGGTGAATTACGCTCTTAGTTACATGCCTGGATGAGCGAAAGTGGTTAAAATAGTACGGTGGGGCCAGGGGCCACTCACAGGTAGACCTTTCAGCCGTCCTAACCACTTCCAGAACATCGGGACAAGAACGAGCGGCGTAATCGGCAAGCGAAGGGATCAACTGATGGGTTCGTAGCATGGAAAACAAAAAATTTCTACTGCAAGAACGAACAAAACCCAGATCTAATCTAGATAAAAGCCAAGATCTAATCTATTAGATATGTGCAATGAGATAGATCTGTACTAACCCTCGTAGATCCAAAAGCGTTACGAGATTAGATCTCGGGGTTGATGTAGTCGATCACTTGCCGATCTCAAGATCGTGTGGACGATCCTTCCGGCGCCACGTTCCGGCAGCGCTTCCACAGTCGGTCACACGTGCGGAGTCGAAGCAGACCTTCCTCTCCCTGTTCCAGCGAGCAATGAGGTAGTAGATCTTCTCCACGGAATCCCAAAGACCTGACGGTGTGGTGGTGGTGGTGGAGTAGAGAATTCTGCAGGGCTTTGCCTAAGCCCGAGCAGAGAGAAGGAGGAGGAGAGAGGCGGCGGCTAGGGTTTGTTATGGGAGAGGGCAAGGGGGTGGCGCCCCCTCCCTTCTATTTAAAGGAGGGAGGCGCCATGGGAGGGGGAGTCCTAGTAGGACTCCCCTCCCTCCTTGGCCGGCGGATTGGGAGGGAGGGAGGAATCCTCCTCCCCCACGAATCCGTGTCTTGCCCCACAAAGACTCCTTGATCCTTTCTTGGGTTTCAAGCAAACTCCAAGAAATCTTCTAGAACCTTCCAGAACATTCCAAAACCTTCTAGAATCTCCATACAAACACTCCGGAACATTTCCTAACTTAGAAAATGATCCCCAATATATGAATCTTATTCTCCGGACAATTCCGGATCTCCTCGTGATGTCCCGGATCCAATCCGAGACTCCGAACAACATTCGGTCTCCAACGCACATTCCATATCTACTTAAAACAACTTCGAAC
Organism: Avena insularis; assembly: GCA_023614405.1. Classification (NCBI taxonomy): domain Eukaryota; kingdom Viridiplantae; phylum Streptophyta; class Magnoliopsida; order Poales; family Poaceae; genus Avena; species Avena insularis. The sequence goes on along the minus strand of JAJUPC010000120.1, from coordinate 714,309 downwards.
CTTAAGTGTGTCACCCTACGGTTCGTGAACATGTAGACATGATGGAGACACATCTCCGATCAATAACCATTAGCGGGATCTGGAGATCCATAACAGCTCCCACATACTCAACGATGACTTCGTGATCGATAGAACCATTAACATACGAAACCAATTCCCTTTGTCACGCGATACTCTACTTATCCGAGGTTTGATCGTCGGTATCTCCATACCTAGTTCTTCCTCGTTACTGATAAGTACTCTTTGCTCGTTCCATGTTATGTCATCCCTTGTGACCCAGTCACATGCTTGCAAGCTAACTAGATGACATTGCACTGAGAGGGCCCAGAGCATATCTATCCGTCATATGGATGGACAAATCCCAATCTTGGTCCATGCGCTTCAACACATACTTTCAGGATACCCAATGACACCTTTATAACCACCCAGTTACGAAGCGGTGTTTGATGTCATCAAAGTACCCATCCGGTGATGGTGATTAACATAAACTCATGGTCGAAGGATTGGGTTACTATGCATTTGAAAGCTTACAGCAATACGAACTTAATGACTTGATCTTATGCTATGCTTACTATGGGTGTGTGTCCATCACATCATTCTCCTAATGATATGATCTTGTTATTAACGACATCCAATGTCCATGATCAGGAAACCATGATCATCCATTAATCAACAAGCTAGTTTAACAAGAGGCTTACTAGGGACTCTTTTATGTTTACAAAAAACACAAGTATTAATGTTTCCGGTTAATACAATTATAGCATGGGATGTAAACATTTATCTTAAACATAAAGATATAATAATAACCACTTTATTATTGCCTCTTGGGCATATATCCAACAGTCTCCCACTTGCACTAGAGTCAATAATCTAGTTAATAACTTGTGCATTCAACACCTATGGCATTTTGGTGTTGTATAGACACTATTGCTAGTGGTAAACATAATCTTCAGATCTGACACTTCCAGGTCCGTGTGTATTTGCATTTCCTTGCGTCTCTACGCATTACTCATTCTCTAATGAGATGGCATTGTATAAATTTGGTCCTTTGGTGAGACCTTTAGTTCCTTGGGATTAAATCATGTTGATACAATTGTCGTACAATGTATCTTCATAGTATTATCCTGCTATGAACCACACCTAGTTTGATAACAAACTACTTGACGCAAATGCCCTCATTTGCTGCTACAATAGCAGTCATATACTTAGCCTTTTGTTGTAGTATCTGTCATAATGTTTTAAATTTGGCACTCAACCAAATCCGTTATGGAACTTCCTTTCCATTACATTGTGCCACCCATAGTTTAAATTGAGATAAACTTAATTTGTGACAAAACTAGTATCAATGCAACAATTTACAATGAACTATTTGTCACCACTATAATATATTCTTAGTTCTTCCAAAAGATCATAGGAACATCCCTACTATTGTCCAATGATCATCTTATGAGTCATTCTGGTATATGCTCATAACATTTAGAGCATAGGACATATCTGGATGTGTACATCTCAAAGAATGATTGATCAAAATATTCTTGTGATTTCACCAAGTGTCAAAACACTTGAATCTCGTGTCAACACACTTGAATCTTGATTCAGTCCTTTCCGTGCATCAAGAATCTTTCTTGTTGTTTCCATATTGAACTCATTCAACATCTTATCTACGTACATTTGGCAAAACCATATTAGCGCCTCAATCTATACATATAGACATTGATGCCTAATTCTTGGGTTATGCCTAAGTCTTTCATCGAAATGAAATTCTTAACCTGTGTCAATAAAAGATACATCATTTCTAATCAACAATATGTATTTCACATAATGTATTAGAAATATGTCTTAGCGCTCCCACTTAATTTCTTGCAAAATGCAAACATCTTCATCATCTCTGATGAAATTAAACCTTTTAACGGTTTCATCACGATGAAGATTCCAACTCCGTGATGCTCACTTCAACCATTGAAGTTTTGCATACTCTTTTAGCATCCTTTGAATTAACAAAACCCTTTGGATCGTGTCATGTACACGTCCTAGGTAACCATTCTATTAGAAGAACTTGTTTTGTTTGTTCAACTACCATATACCAAAATATATGTAGTGGTTGCTACATTAATCCGTCCAGACTAAATATCGCTATGAAAGATCAAATCTTATCATAGTCAATTCCTTGAACATTGTCGTAAACTCTTTCCGACATGTCGACTATTTCATAGATGTGAAACATCCATGTCTATTTCTTTATAGATCCATATACGACTGCAAGGTCTTGCACCTTTCCAGAGGGTCTTTCAAATTCAAAGCTTGATTTCTCGTGTATGAAATTATCACGGATTTTATGGCTTCAAGCCACTTAACGAAGTCAGGGCCCATCATTGATTATTTGCATGTAGTCGGTTCATCATTGTCAAACAACAATGATTTAACTCTCAAATCTTGGCATTTGATTACTTACCCGACCTACTTGGTTCAATAGGAACTTAGATCTCCGTGACCACAACCTTTGAGGCACGTGAGCCATGAGAATTGTTGCTTCCTCCGGGACACTTACCGACACTGCGCAACTCAGCACATATTAGCCAAGGTTCAACAACCTTGTCAAAGTTCTATTGTCCTCCCACTTAACTTTTCACCAAAAATTCCTTCTCAAGAAACTCGACATTCTAAATGACAAAGACTTCTGTTTTCGGTGTTATGGAGGAATACCCAATGGTTATTCGAAATAACCTACAAAGACATGCTCATCCGACTTTGGTTGTAAACATTTTACTTATGCCTAGCATACCAAAAATTTAAGAAAGGACAACCTGGGTTTATCTCAAACCATGACTTATATGGTGTCATTTCAACGGATCATGATGGAGCTCTTTTCAGTGTAAAAGCGGTAGTCACTAAAGCTTTAATCTTTAAAATATAATGGCAGTTTTATAAATGACACCTTTGATCTTACCATGTCAAACAAGGTTTCATTACATATCTTGAACACTCCATACTCCTATGGTGTTTTTGGGAAATGCAAATCCATGGAATGATTCCTCAAATCTTAGGTGTTTTGCTAAACTTGTAACTCAAACATCTTTATGATCCAATCATAAACTTTTTTATTTTCTTGTTACAATAATTTTCCACTTCATCTTGAAAGTCTTTGAACATTTTCAAATGTTTCATACTTCTTCCTTATTGAATAAATATATACATATACTCACTCAAATCTTTGGAGAAAGCATATGAAGTTGAAATCCATCACCCATGACTACACATAATGGACTATATACATCAATATGTACAAATTCCAATCAGTTAGTCGTCCGTTCCTCTTTTGGCCTACGAACAGAGTTTTAGTTATCTCCAGGAAAGTATCACAAGCGTCATTTGATCAAAATCAAAGACTCCAAAAATCCATCAACATGGAGTTTCTTCATGTATCCCTTTCAATATAATTTAAACGGCGATGTCACTTCGCAAGTGATCTTTCAATCATTTGTCTTGCGACATTTTAGCATTAGTTTTATGGTCGTTATTTCTCCAACCAGACTTGTATATCATCCATCTATTATGGAATATGGTAATTATTTGAACAACCTTTTGTCATCATAATACCTGATCAAAATAACAATTATTGAAACAAATCTTGAAGGCAAGCTTTGATGTTAACGAGCAACACAACAACCCTTTGTTTGTTTTCGATGAACATCATCACATATTCTCTTGCTAGTTACTTAGGCCATTGTAGTTCATGAATTGTGTTGTCCTGTATGACACTTCATACCAACCAATTTGGTATCCAATACTGCAGAACCACATTGTTTAACAAGCAAGGAATACAACCATAACATGTATCTTCTATATACCTAAGTTGGACATCTCCAATCTTTTCTTTTCTGCCAAATATTTTATAGATTCTCTTTCAACAATTCCTTTTCTTTTAAAAGAATCTATCAACATCAATAGTGGTGTCATTCACATGACACATAGTACAAAGTGTGTATAGTCAAATACTAATAATACCTTTGGACTTGCACTTTGAAGTGGATCACCTTCATCAAATGTTTGGCATTCTTTCAAAATTCCATTCTTTAGTAATCTTTTAGTGTAGTAAACATTTTACTTACATCTTCTATTCATCCTTATCATGACAACTTTCATGATCAAGCTGATATAGCTTATAAAGGTGAATTGCGAGTATAATGTTTCTTTTCCAAAACCTTTTGGAGGATTAGGACGATTAGCGTCTCCAACCTTCACAAATTCTCATCAAATATGAGGACATATACTCTATCATGTTGTAACCAATACATTGTTTTAGATATCGCAATACCTTTCACATATGATGGTTTCTGAAACATTGCTTTCAGCTCTTAGATAAACTTGATATTAAAAAACAATCTTTTGAGTATCAAGAATCATGGAGGCAAACATGATACATTAGATACTAACACTGGAATTATTACTCTTGATTTAATACTGTTTATTAAACTTCACAGAGTAAACTGAGTTTGCTGAAAGTTTGCAACAGGACTTTTAAACTTTAGATTGACACTCAAAACAATACGATACCAGTTCGTAAATAAAATATCCAGAATTTCTATAGTTCCACTATCTCAACTATAACTAAGCGTAAGGTGGTGAACGGATGCCAATAACTACAACAAACTATGCAAATTCACTTTGATTGTGTTTATGATAAATAGAGTTCGACTAATCCAAATTACAAATAAACTCCCACTCAAAACAACATCCCTCCAGTTGTTTTAGTGATTACACGAACCAAATCCACTACACCAAGTCCAATCATCACGTGAGATGATGCAGCTTCAAAGGCGAATAATCAACATGTTCATCATATCATCCATATGACTCATGCTTTACCTTTCGGTATTCCGTGTTCCGAGACCATGTCTGTACATGCTAGGCTCGTCAAGGTTAACCTTAGTATCCGCATGTGCAAATCTGGCTTGCACCCGTCGTATGCACAGGTAGAATCTATCACACCCGATCATCACGAGATGCTTCGAAACGACGAGTCTTAGCAACGGTTCCTACTAAGGACGAACACTTTATTACTTGATATTTAGTGAGAGGGATCATCTTATAATGCTACCGTCGCGATCTAAGCAATCCAAGATGCATAAAGGATTAACATCACAGGCAATTCATAATTAGTGTGATATGATATGGCCCTTTCTTCTTATGCCTTTGATCTCCATCTCCAAAGCACGGACATGATCTCCATCATCACCAGCATTGCGTCAAGGTCAGTGGCGCCGCTTCATGGTTGTCCATCATCACTAGCAACTATTACAACTACTTGGAATAAAGCTATTACAAGATGAATAGACACGCAGGTCTTAACAGAATTAAAGACAACCATTAGGCTCCTGCCGGTTGCCATATTACAACAAGGATCATTGCATACATCAAATATAATCACAATCACATGATGGCCATATCACATCACAAAACCCCTGCAAAAACAAGCTAGACGCCTCTAATTTTCTTTGCATGTTTTACGTGGTTTAGGGCTTTCAAATAAGAACGGATCTTACCTACGAAACTGGACCACAACGTTGATACAAGTGCTATCAAGTGCAAAGTGTAGATTGGATCTATACTATGATGGGAGAGACAGACACCCGCAAAGCCACTTGTGCAAAGCAAGTTACACGTCAAGTGTGGAGCAAGTCTCATGTGCGATGACATGTAAGGTTAGCCCGAGCCGCTTCATCCCACCATACCGCAAGATGCAAAGTACACAAAGCAAAAGACGGCACGAGCACCAACGCCCACAAAACCATTGTGTTCTACTCATGCAACAGATCTACGCATAGACAAGGCTCTGATACCACTGATGGGTTCGTAGCATGGAAAACAAAAAAATTCTACCGCAAGAACGAACAAAACCCAGATCTAATCTATTAGATATGTGCAACGAGATAGATCTGTACTAACCCTCGTAGATCCGAAAGCGTTACGAGATTTGATCTCGAGGTTGATGTAGTCGATCACTTGCCGATCTCAAGATCATGTGGATGATCCTTCCGTTACGGCCTTCGCCACGATCACACGCATGCGAGTCGGCAGACCTTCCTCTCCCGTTCCAAATGACGGGAGGTAGTAGATCTTCTCCACGGAATCCCAGCAACACGACGGTATGGTGGTGGTGGTGGAGTAGAGAATTCTGCAGGGCTTCGCCTAAGCCTGAGCAGAGAGAAGGAGGAGGAGAGAGGCGGCGGCTAGGGTTTGTTATGGGAGAGGGCAAGGGGGTGGCGCCCCCTCCCTTCTATTTAAAGGAGGGAGGCGCCATGGGAGGGGGAGTCCTAGTAGGACTCCCCTCCCTCCTTGGCCGGCGGATTGGGAGGGGGGAGGAATCCTCCTCCCCCATGAATCCGTGTCTTGCCCCACAAAGACTCCTTGATCCTTTCTTGGTTTTTAAGCAAACTCTAAGAAATCTTCTAGAACCTTCCAGAACATTCCGAAACCTTCTAGAATCTCCATACAAACACTCCGGAACATTTCCTAACTTAGAAAATGATCCCCAATATATGAATCTTATTCTCCGGACAATTCCACATCTCCTCGTGATATCCCGGATCCAATCCGAGACTCCGAACAACATTCGGTCTCCAACGCACATTCCATATCTACTTAAAACAACTTCGAACCTTAAGTGTGTCACCCTACGGTTCGTGAACATGTAGACATGATGGAGACACATCTCCGATCAATAACCATTAGCGGGATCTGGAGATCCATAACAACTCCCACATACTCAACGTTGACTTCGTGATCGATAGAACCATTAACATACGAAACCAATTCCCTTTAACACGCGATACTCTACTTATCCGAGGTTTGATCGTCGGTATCTCCATACCTAGTTCTTCCTCGGTACTAATAATTACTCTTTACTCGTTCCATGTTGTGTCATCCCTTGTGACCCAGTCACATGCTTGCAAGCTAACTAGATGACATTCCACCGAGAGGGCCCAGAGCATATCTATCCGTCATATGGATGGACAAATCCCAATCTTGGTCCATGCGCTTCAACACATACTTTCAGAATACCCAATGACACCTTTATAACCACCCAGTTATGAAGCGGTGTTTGATGTCATCAAAGTACCCATCCGGTGATGGTGATTAACATAAACTCATGGCCGAAGGATTGGGTTACTATGCATTTGAAAGCTTACAGCAATACGAACTTAATAACTTGATCTTATGCTATGCTTACTATGGGTATGTGTCCATCACATCATTCTCCTAATGATATGATCTTGTTATTAACGACATCCAATGTCCATGATCAGGAAACCATGATCATCCATTAATCAACAAGCTAGTTTAACAAGAGGCTTACTAGGGACTCTTTTGTGTTTACAAAACACACAAGTATTAATGTTTCCGGTTAATACAATTATAGCATGGGATGTAAACATTTATCATAAACATAAATATATAATAATAACTACTTTATTATTGCCTCTTGGTCATATCTCCAACATCAACTACATACACAAGTGAGTACTTTAGTTATACTTGTCAGGTACTTAGTCAATTTAAAAGCGGTACTTTAGTTATACTTGTCTATGATCGAGAAACTGTGCTCCAAGTCGTCCATAACCGCGGACATGACTTTCAGAAAGATTTACCCTGCAGGGGTGCACAAATAGCAACACACACTCGATCAACCTCGGAAAAACCAACTCAAAACCCAACGAGGCATTCACGACAAAGTGATCACAGGATTCAGAAATATTTCAGGGGGCCACCCCAATAAGCTACCCGCAACAAAGTTGGCCGACTCCAAGACGGACCCAGGGTTTGCGAGAATGGCTGTAAACGACTGGGAACCCGAAAATGTGACTGGGCTTGTCGATACCGCAAAATCGTGCCGCGATCCCTAAATAGTACAGGTGCTCCTCGCACAATCTTAAATAAAGCAGTAAACATGGCATAAGTACAGGATAGTAATAAAGCCCCCAACTACTTTGTGGCCCCAAGAAATAAGAACGAATCAAGCTCTGGCTTAGGGGTGTCCATAAGGCCTCCCAGATGTGGATAGTGCGAATAGTCAAGGAACAGGAATCAAGTACTCGGGGTTCTACGGGACACAAGTGAGCGTGAAGAACCAAATAGCAAATATTGCCCACCGGTGCCACTTTCAATAGTTATCCCATTACTACTCAGGTTAAGTTGTTTAGGTACCTCGTTATCCATCAGACACTCACATACCCTACACATGCTGTTCTACGACCCGCATGGCTCAAACAACTCCTGTAGTAATGGCTCATGGGATGGAGGAACGAGCTTCGGTGGGGTTTAAAAGTAAAGGCCATGCAGTGCTTGGGATTCAATTTAATGTAATCGCGACTCAATGATGCAAGAATAAGATAGAGGCAATAGGTACTATATGTATACAAGCATGTGGTAGTGCTTGCCTGGCAGCTCAGTTGAAGCGAGAGTCGGATCTGGGTAGTGCTCCTGGGATTCCTGATATATCCCTTGCTCGGCGTCTATTCGAAGAAGAACCAAACAAACAAGGGCCAACATAAATAAAGTGCACAAGCATATGAATTAAAGTGCGACAAGCAAACAAGCATGCCATGATGAATGATGCACAATTTGCATGGCAATAAAGTAGCATGGCATGGGTGAGGTGTGGGGTATAAGATTAAAGCATTTTATTAAGTTTTTAGTCTGGTTTGCTCTCATATAAGTTGATGTATACTTTATATTTATATGATGCATGATGCAATTCAGAATATGAAATGTATAGTTAGAACGGGCTCGTCGCGCTGATCGATTTAGACATATTATTTGTCGAATTTGGAGTTGTAGATTTAAAGTTATTAATTTATTAAGAAAATACATTTTTATTGCAATTTTAATCATCTCGAAAATTTAAAGTGCTCAAACAATATTTTGAATGGAATATTTGAGTTTCTCACATTTTTCTGATTCAAAAACATATATCATTTGTATTATTAGGATTTATAATTTAAAAGTTATTTAAAAACATATTTAAATTTGTATTTAAACTTTTTTAGAGATTGTTTTATTAAAACCAGATGAACTGCTGACTTTTTATACCCAGCGTATTCTAACCCAAGTCACTAACGGGTGGGGCCAGTGCTGACTAGGCGGATTCGCTTGAGAACTTTCATGCTGGGGCAACTAGTCAGAAGGATCCGAGGTGGACCCGACGCGGGGACGGGCCCACGTGCCAGCGAGGAAGTGGGGGTTGTCCACGCGGCGAAACTAGGACCACGGGTTGAGAATTCTAAAATCCGGGGTCTCTTTTGTAAAACGATCACGCACAGGTGGGCTGGGTGGACATGGGTTGAGCAGCAAAAGGTTTGGGGGGGGGGGAGGGGGTTGTGTAAGGTGACCAGCATGCACTGTGGATCTTCTCTGAACTTCTCTGACGAGAGGACGGTGCACGACAGCGGCAGAGCGCGGCACGGGGAATCGATCCCGCTGACGGCCTTGTGAGGACCGGAGCAGTCTGATAGCGAGAGGATGGTGACAGGGGGGCGGGCGGAGGCTAGGTAAGGCGTTACGCGGCGCGGGGACATGCAGACACCAGTGGCCGCCGCTGCACCGAGAGTGCTTGGCACAACGTCCGGCGAGCACAGCGTGTCATCGAGCGAGGGGATGTGTCCGGGAGGAAGTTGGGCTCACCGCGGGGTCGACGGAGTGGTTGGATCGGGACGGGGAGCAGTAGGTCAGCGACAGTGCAGACGCCCGGCTAGGCTAGGGTTTCTCTCGGCTCAACGGTGTGCAGCAGGTACATGGGCGTCTCCTCCTTGTCTGCGGGCACAGGGGCGTCGCAGGGGCTCGTCTCGTTCTTCCTCGACACCCAAAACTCCACGCCGCCGGCTAGCACGAGTAGGTGGAGGTGAAGGCCGACGGTGGCCGCCGTTATGGCTGTGGGGTAGCAGGGGAGGAAGAGGAGGTAGTGCACGGCTCGGGTTGGATCTGGGCAAGGCAGAGGAGGCGTGGGGAAAGAGATAAAGGCAAGGGAGAGAGAGGGGGATGCCGTGGGGGAACGGTGGAGCAAAAGGTGGCTTCGGCCACCTTTTCTTCCTCCTTCACGTGCTCGACGTGGGCGGCCAAGGCAGGGCAGGGGTAGGGGCTGCCAGGTGGGCCAGGGAGAGATCAAGGAGGGCAGGCTCGGGTGGCCCTTTGTGGCAGAGAAAGAGAGAGAATGGAGAGGGAGAGGCTTAGTGTAGCTAGGGATAGCTTCGGCTAGGGTTTAGGAGGGGCTCGGGTTAGGGTTGGGGTAGATGGGGTAGCTCAGGTGTGGGCCAGCATGGCAGGGAGAGAGAGAAAGGTGGTGAGGGTGGGATGGTAGGCTCGGCAAAGGAGGGTGGTGGTTAGAGCTAGGGTGATTAGGGTTTTAAGAGAGGGAAAAGAGAGAGAGGGTAGGACATGGGTTTAGGGTTTTGTTTTTTAAGAACAAGCAAAAATGGATGATGAGGAGGAGGGGAAATGTAGAGCCTTTTATATGTGACAAGCAAAGCCACATCCATGCATGATGGATCAAGATGAGGGTGGAAGGAAGATAGAGAAATGTTTAGGGTTTTGGTGCACAGGCAAGGAGAGACAAGATAGAGAGGGTGTGATGGTAAAAGTAAAAGAATAGAGCTTACTTGACATGATCCACTCCAAAAACAAATAAAAACCAAAGGATCAAAGATGGTGGTGATCTTGCATGGCCCATGCATAATCATTAAATGCCATGTCTCCTTCTTGTCAAAACAATAGATAATTCACATGGCATTTATTCACATGCATTCCAAAAATATGGATCTAGGCCAAGCCAAAAGAATAGAATTGGATCCATCCCAACTCACATGAGCTAGATTAAATGTCAAGAGAAAGTAAAAGCTCATGGGTAATTAGGATGGTGGAATTATAAGGTGGTGACAAAGAAAGGTGATGGAGTTGAATAAAAGATATGCCCCCAACTTAACTTGGGCATCAAGCATTTATCAAGAACCAACTGCAATATATCAAGAGCAAAATATAATTACTAATGCATATGAGAGAAGAACCAAATGAAAAGGGGTTTTATATGATGCTCAAATGCAAGGTGGCATGATGACATGAGCATGATATAATTATGATGCAACAATTATATATAGGAAGTAGCCATTAAATTACTAGACCATGTAGCATTACATATGTTAGACAAATGGGATGCTACAATTCCCCTCTCCGGCAGGGTGCCGAGAAGAGCTTCAGATCCCTCCCGATTTAGGGATGGAGATGACGGCGGCTACAGACTCTTTCGTGGAATTTTGATCGGTGCTTAGGGTTGTTGTATCGGAGGCATCTTATAGGCGGAAGGAGAGGCCGAGGGGGTGCCTGGGCTGGCCACACCACCCCCTGGCGCGGGCCAGGCTGGGCCACGTGGCCAGGTGGTGTGGCAGACCCCTGGCCCCTCTCTGTCTCGTATTCTGGCTCTGGGTGTCCCTCGGTGAAAAACTAACTTTGGATTTTGTCCCGTCCAATTCCGAGAATATTCATTTTCTGACTTTCCTGGAACCAAAAACAGCAGAAAATAGGTAGTTGGCACTGTGGCTCTTGTTAATAGGTTAGTCCAAGAAAGTGTATAGAAAGTACTCCAAAGTACGGGCAAAAACATAAGAAAGTAGATAAAACTAAGCATGGAACATCAAAAATTATGGATACGTTAGCAACGTATCAGCCACCGTCTCAAAGAGATAGAGAAGAAGGATGATCTTCTCCCACTGGTGACTAAACTCGCCAATAAAGTGGACACTTTGCAATATGATTTGCGCAGGTGCTACAGCCGCATCACCGCTCTGGAGGATACCAACAATAAGCTACACACTGTGGTGATACATGCCATGGCACCACAGTGATCTACAATAATCACGGTATCAAATAATCGCAAGGGATTATTTGATCCCGCATGGCTTGATTCCAAGCTTGGGGAGATCTTTAAGACCTTGTAATCTATCTTATAAGTTTTTCATTAGTATTTTCGCATTAGTTCAAACTAGAAATAATGTTTGCATCCCATTAGAATTCCTTTCAGGAATAGTCGATCCTTTTTATGAAATTCTGAGTTTATTATCATATATGGAGCAATATTGAGTTTGTGTTTGTCCTATTGGATATATGAATGGCTTGAGTATGATTTTACTTGTAGTTGATGATAGCAATAGGAGTCTTCCACACCATTGGTATTAATGGAACATAGAAAGATAATTTGGTCAATATGTTGTAGGTACATAGTTTGATTTACAAAGAAAGAAAAATTATCTAATCAGTTAAATTGAAAAAGAAACCTTGAACAAAGGAAAATAAAAAGTGCTATCAAATTAGAGTGAGATCAAGACGAGGTAGAATATTCAAGCTATAAAGATTGCTTCATATACAATTGGAATTTGGTAATTGAGATTGTTTAACTTTGAATTACTACATGAAGTGGAATGTATGGCTAGGTTCTTTGCACAGCACTTAAACAAAAGTGTGAGCATATATAAAAATAAAAAGAAAAGAAGAACAAGAAGAAGAAGAGTGAATGTGCAAAGAGCAAATAGGCATACACCACTATATTGTAGTATGACAAAGAGACGTTTCGAGATTTTGAATCCCAAGTGAATATGTTAAATCCTAAAACACTTGGGACTACCTCGCTAACTCATTCCGTTGAACTGAATACTTTTACATCATATTGAGAGTGATCTTTTGTGAACTATTAATTGCTAAGGTGTGGAAGCCTGCTAATATTATTCGGATGGTTCGAGTAAGGTACTATTTTATGAACTTATTCCTATGTATCATGTATGATAAACACATGTTGCAACTGCCTCAACTATTTTATCGACTCAGCTTCATGAATATGAGGATCACATCCATTAAGCTAACTTGCTCGGGACGAGCAAGAGTCTAAGCTTGGGGAAGTTGATGAGTGCATATTTGCATCATATTTTATATTATTATTTTGCATTGTAGATGTAGGATCTTGGTATTTTACGGCGCTCCCGCACACATCTTATGTCTGTTTTCACCAGGATCAGGACAGATGATGGATAAAATGGACACAATTCTTGAAGCAGTTGTACTGAGGAGAAAAGGAGTCAAAAACAATGTAGCTTGTTTGCAGGAACCCTCGTGGCCGAGTTAGCCAGGCGCTAGTCGGGTTATCATTTGGCTTATAAGAGAAGGAAGGAATTTCTTTGGTCAAAAGGTGGTCTATGTCCACTGTAGCGTGAGCGAAGCAGACAGAGGGAAGGACCAGTGGGGCATGGCCGACAAGGATGACGTAGCCAATGTCGGCTAACGCCACCAGTGTCGGGTGATGCCACGCCACAGAGGGGTTCAGGGAGGCTTACGCCCTGAGTCCGAACCAGCCTATTAAAGTGTAAAAGAGGCATCTTACTTTATCGAGGAGCATATTCGGAGAATATGCATCCACATATACCCTAGATTGTAACCTAGCCTCCCCCTATATAAGGAGGGGCAGGACCTCCATAGATACGGTCGGCCATTTTTACTAAGAGCCCTAGAATATAGTGGTAGGTAGTAAGGGGTTGTTTGGTTTAGAGGGTATCCTTTGGGGGATGGGGATATCCCCAGCCAAGTGGTTAGGGATAACCACTATTGATGTTTGGTTGAGTGTGAGGGATGAGCCAATTTTTTGTTTGGCTAGAAGGGTAAAATGTGGTTGGGGATAAGGGATGAGGAGGGTGGATGGTATATGATGACCTCTTTGTTGACACGGTGAGATTACCTCCACCGCACAATTTTTCAAAGAATCAATGACATGCTAAGTTCAAAAATATATCGATCCAAGTCAAAAAAAAATAACGAAACACATCAACAACAATATTCTCGGAATAAGATATATTTCCCGCAATAGTTTGATATCATATTTCGACAATATACTAAACATTACTTAGCTGCAATTACTACATAGCATAGTTCAACACTTACGTACAACACATAGTTCAACGGTCACGTTGTTATCAAAAGTCACAAGTCCATACAACCCATAGTTCAACGTTTTCTTACATCAAAAGCACAATCAACTACCACAAAGCAACCAACCTTCAACTCTCGGCTCCTCTCACTTGGATCAACACTTGGAGCAAAATCCGGGAATGCATTTTTCACATACCTAGCAACCCAAATCATCTTTTGTTCCTTCTCCAACACTTGGAATGCCGTTGCGGTACGAGGATTATCAATCAAGTAGGCATAGTAATAATGGGCAAGGAAATCCAAACCAAAACCTGGGAGTGCTTTCATGTTCTCCCAAAGTTCAATTGGAGAGTTGTTGTCAGAGCTAGCAGTCTTCTCGATAGCAATCGCAAGTCTTTCACTACAAGCCGAGAGGGTTGCTTGCAGACCCTCATCTGCAACATGGTTAGTTTTGGCTTTTTTGGGTTTGGGAGATGAGGACTCACTCACATTCTATGATTGGCCAACTTCTTCGGGTGTGGCAGCGACCTCTTCGTCAAGATGAATCACATTATTTGAAGCTAGAGGCCCATTTGAGCCTCTAGCAAATTGCCCCGTGGACATACTTTCTCCATGAATTGTAGCCATCTCTTCAAAATGCTCGATAGTCTTGTTAAGGAAAGGTTCATCCTCTTTGTGGGCCTATAAAGATTTCCAACAAGTATTAAGGCATGAAATAGCTTATTTGGGCAACTTTAATGCATAATAGAAAAATTCCAGCAACATATAGAGGCATAGAAGGACAAATTCCAGCAACTATTAAGACATGAACAGGCTTATTTCAGCAACTATTGTGCAGTAAAATAATTTCAGCAACATATAGAGGCATAGAAGGACAAATTCCAGCAACTATTAAGACATGAACTAGCTTATTTCAGCAACTAATGCGCAGTAAAATAATTTCAGCAACATATAGAGGCATAGAAGGACAAATTCCAGCAACTATTAAGACATGAACTAGCTTATTTCAGCAACTATTGCGCAGTAAAATAATTTCAGCAACATATATGCATAGAAGGAACAAATTCCAACAACATATAGAGACATAGAAGGACAAATTCCAGAAGCAAGTAATAAGCATAAAGCCATACCATAATATGGTTCATGTAATGCTCATGATCAAGAAGAATCATAAACTTCTCTTCATCCCATCATGCACCACTCAAGTGCTTTAATTTCACTAGCTTCTGATATTTTCTCCTCCATGTCCTATTATGATTGTTGATTTGGGTTCCAGTCAAGCTAAGATGAAAATGATCATTTAAAGCTTTGGCACAAGTAGCATAGTGATACTTCTTAAAGCTAGTAGATGTTCATGGTAGGTGTCCATGCAACTTGCTTAGTTTCCATCTCCTACAATGTTACACATAAAAGAACATATGAAGATAATAAAATTTAGGACATGAAGAAAAACAATCAGCATACAATCATTTTCATACAATGTCATTTTAGCAAATAAAATGTCATAAGGTATGTCGTTTCAGCAACGAAATTGCCATTACAAGTACATTGTAACAAATAAAATAGTTCCACACCACAAACTAAATTACATAGCATCTTGCTGCATATAGTTTTGTCGATCTTCCCACATTTGATTAGCAATTTCTTGCCTAAATTTAGTCATGTATGCGAGTTCTTGTGCTTGTCCACTTGATGTTGAGGCATGAGTAACGTTTGGTGTCCATTGATCCTCGGGTATGATAAATTCATCTATACCATCATTTATAACCCAATTGTGAATAATGCAACAAGCTACAACAATGTCTACTTGAGTAGGATAGCGAAAAAACAGTGTGGCATCATCAAGGATTTTGAATCTTCCTTTGAGTGACCCAAATGCACGCTCGACGCCCACATGTAGAGAAGAATGCCTAAGGTTGAACAGCACGGGAGCCACTGGTGGTTGGCCTCGTCCGCCACATTTTGCCGGATGAGCTCAACCAGTGTTTCGACCGAATATTACTAGAATTTGGATATCCTCACCCCCTCTAACCCTCTAAACCAAACAGTTGGCAACCATTTTTTTAGTGGCTATCCCTATCCACTGGAGGATATCCCCTAAACCAAACAGCCCCTAAGAGAACTAGTCTTCTTCCCACGAACAACTCAAGGAGCCCTTGTAATCCTTCATCAACAAGATAGAAATACAAACATCTGTGTGTGGAATCACCACACCATCCCTCCCTGGATTCCTCTGGTGCACGTTGGCCCTATATTTAGCCTATACATGTCATCTGCCGTGCCACCACCACGACACCCAGTAAGGCCAATTCTGGTGCCAGTGAGGCGCACATTGTGGAGCGAGGGTGGGGTGTGGCCTGGCGTAGGGCATGGGCGTGGTGTGTCGTGGGGCCAGTCACGAGGGGGTCGAAGTCGATCGTGTCTGGCCCTAGGGCATCGAGGTTGGGCGTTTCAGGTTCTAGCATGTATCACATCACACCGGGAGACCAGGGTGAAGATTGGGAGAACACATCCATCCCCACACTCCCTAAGATCTCCTTCCATGACGCTTGAGTGAATGGAGGGGGCGCTGCCGTCTCGCCCAACTGCTTGCGATCAAGGTTGGAGCCGTATTGAGCAATGTCGAAGTCAATGATCACCTAGGGGTTAGGGTGGTAGCAGCGGGGAGGTCCACCAGGACCAGATTGGCCGACGCACTCCCTAGATAGGGGCCTCAGCTTTGGGAAGAATGTAGCACACACTATGGCTCCTGAAAGGCTAGTCGGGCGATTCTGCCCCCCCACCAGACCCCTGGTCTGGCTACGGGGACAGCTCTACCGTAGTATGGGACTCGTCATTGCCGAGAGATTCATCCTCCAAGGACTCATCCTCAGACGCTCCCCGTCCTGTCCTCGAGTCGTTATTAGATGGGGATGGGAAGGATAGGGTTATGACCACATCCTCTTCCTCCACGCCGCTGAACTCCACTACTATTCCTTGATCTTGGGTTGTCCCTCTTTCCTCTCCGGACCCTAGATCTTATCAAGGCTCTCCTTATTTACACTCCGAAATCTGGATCTCATCAGGGCTCTCCCTATGTCCACTATGAACACAGATATGCCCAGGCAGTCCACACTCGGTCATGTTTCTTGATCTGCTCAACTCGCAGCGGAGTCCTCCATCGCTCATGTACATGTTACCTATTCGTTCTTCAAATTGCATTTCAATGATTTCTTCCTTTTCCTTTTCTAATCTATCATTCATTTATGTTTCAGATTGGTGACCAGGAGGCTGGCCACAACACACTCACCAAACGCGACACGCTGATTGTTGGCGAGATCATCAGCATGTGTCGCGACGATAATGGAGGCCGGATCATCGGCGAGGTCATCAAGGCATGACATGAAGATGATGGCGGTCATAACCCCATCACGGAGACAGGTGAGTGCCTCGTCAAGGAAGCCATGAATGCATGGTTGTTGTATAACCCTCCATCTACCCCAAAATAAGGGATGGATGGGATTAGATCTATAGAAAAGGATATCCTAAAATATCTTAATTAGATGATGTATTTTAATTAATGTAATATTGTTTTATCAATGAATTTCATATCTTAATATAATCCAAAATATGATTTAACTCAACAAGCCCAGATGATTTCATCTGTAGTTATTATAATTAGCATTTGTGCCACTGGCAAGTGTACCAACCACGATGAATTTTTTTGTCTATTTCACGACAGTAAAGTCTCAGCCGTGTATTTTTTAATGAGGCACATCCTCTGTCGCACCGCTGAAGTGCTAGGTCGGTGAGTGATGTTGTGCCAAGCCAAAAAAAAGTGTCACCGATGCACTTTTCCTAACACAATTACCCCTGACGACATTTTTTGTCATGCCAACAAAGCGATTAGGTGTGTGCCTCGATGTCTATAAGCTCCAAGGCTCGACATCCTTATTATAGTGATAGTTCTCGACAAGTAGGGGTGACAAGGGAAGACTTCTTTCTTGGTAGTGCTCTTTGAGCTATGTATCCCAGGCTCTGGGTTGAAAACCTAGATCTGAATTTTGGTGGTTGTACCTGGCAATAGTGACTCACTAGTTATTTCCTTGTTGATTGCATTGTCTAGAGATTGTATCTTCTGTAGGACGAAAATCTAAGATTTGACCACACTAATTATTCTGGACGATAACGGTGTTTATGCATTGTTACCTTCCAGGAGGCATCGTTTTTGGAGAGGTTTTTCGGAGTCGAGGTGTTGTTTCCACTTATGGTGATATTGTTGCGACGAGTATCTATTTGCTTTGGCTGGTCTTTGTTTTCTTTTTTGGCTACGTGTATCATTGATGTCTAGACTTACTCTAATCATTATACTATTGTAGAGTGTAACATCCCAAAACTTCAATCCAAGCTTATCAAGATCAAATCATCCAAAAATAGGGTTAACAAAAACTTTTCCAAATTTAAAATGAAAGCATTCATATGTGTATGCATTTAAAATAGGAGTTGTTTGAATTGCCATGATTGATTGATCCAATGCTTGTAAAATGTTTCTTAGGTGATTGAAACATCATCTATATCATTCTCAAGCTTTTCCTAAAGAAAATCAAATCAAAAGGAATTAAAAAGGAGGAATGGTCATTTTGGCAAATTTAACTCTCATGCCTACTTTGGCTATTCCTAGTACTCAAAACTTAACAGAAACAATTCTTGATCTTTGCACCCCTTGCTAGTACACATAATGAGGTACCAAGGCCCACCTTTTGATCTGCTAAAAACATTCTTTTACTTATTTTAATTGGCATTTGAAAATTGAATCTAATGCATATGCATAGATCACCCTTATTTCAAAAACCATCTATTTGAGCTCCATTTTCAAAACCCTTGCAACCAGAGACTACCTATCACTAGTGGAGATCACTCAAAAAATTTGAAACCAAAATTCAAAACTTTCTTTCATGCGGCCATTTCATCAAACACTTGGCATGCATAATATCACCTCTAATCCTAGCTCACTGTTTACTACATGGTTTTGCCCCTAATTGATCCCCATTTAATCCCCTTGTCCCCTCTTGATCTAACCAGAGCCTAACCAGCATCTCCCCTACCCCCTAGCTGCACTGCCATGCCATGCCGAGCACCACCTCGCCGGCCGACAGTGCACTCGCAGCAGCAGCTCTCTCCAGCCCCCCTCCTCATGTCTAGCAGCTTGCCTGTGGTCCACCTCCACCGCCCAACCAGCCCCAGGCCAGAGACAGAGAGCAGAGCGGCCAGGAACCGCCGCACCCAGAGCCGGTCGAGCATGCCGACGCCGCCCCCAGAGCACGCCCTGTCCCCGCTCGCACAGACCATTCCTTAGCACTAGCCCACGCCCGCCGCTCCACCTCGACCTGGAGAACACCCTAGACATCCCCGTTCTCCGCCCAAAGCCTCACAGCCACCGCTCGCCGTGGACACCGCCGCTTCGGCCGTGCAGAGCGCCACCTCGCCCAGACAACGTGCCACCGCTCCTACGATTGCATTTAAGTTCTAGAGCACCACCAGGGAACCGCCCATCGATCGCCACCCCAGCCATGCCTCTATCCCGCCGTAGCCTTGTCGCCGGAGTCGCCTGCCCATCCCGCTCGGTCTCACCGTCGGGCCTATAAAAGGAGCCCTTCCCAGCCTCTTATCTCCACACCATTCCACTCCCCTCACCTCTCTGAACCTCACCCACCTCTAGCCGGAGCAAGTGGAGCAGCAGCTGCATTGAGTGGAGCAGAAGCGCGGGAGGAGAAGGGCGACGTTGATTGCGACCACCCCAAGCTCCACTACAACCGCGCCTCGCCTCGCCGTCGTCTTCCATGTCGTTCGCCCGCCTCACCGACCCTGCTGGAGCCCTGGTACGCCCCTAGCAGACCCCCACCGAGCCACTTGGGTTCGAGCTCGCCGGCGACCTGTTCGTCGTCGACGACGACCCTCAGCCGTTGATCTCGCTTCTAATCTTACGGCCCAGTGCCGTTTAAGCGTTTAAGTGCACGACACGCGGGACCCCTGTCGATTGAGCCCAGCGCCAGTAGTGGGCGGCCCATTCCTTTTCCCGCGCTAGCCCATCGATTCAAATCTGGATTTTTCTTTTTTAGTTAAATCTAGTTTATGTCCCCTAGTTTGAAAATCAATTCAGAGAGTTTTAGAAATCCAAATTGCATGAAACCAATTTTGTCTGAAAGGTATTAAAATGATCTATACAATCTCGTTGGATTTAATTCAATTAGAGTTATAGATCTCTCCTAATAAAAATAAGAAGACAGAAGCTGTTGCAACTTGCAACATTTTTATAAAATCAACCAAGTTAGCTTTTGAGTTGATTCCCACTCTCAAAAATCACATTTCATCATATCTATCTAACCATGTAATAATATTAAGGTTGACATGCAGTGACTTTGGACTAGTACCAAAATAATGCTATATAGGCATTTCTAGTCACTTTAAATCATTAAATAATAAACTTAAACTAAAGTAATATTGATCCAACCTTAAATCTCATTCCCACATGTTAGAATATGTGGTGAGGACATGTGTCCACTGAAGGAAATATGCCCTGAGAGGCAATAATAAAGTTGTTATTATGTATTCCTTGTATACGATAGATGTTTATTTTACATGCTATAATTGTATTGATAGGAAACATCAATACATGTGTGTTTAATAAACAAAAAGGGTTCCTAGTCATGCCTCTCTTATAAACTAGCTTGTTGATTAACAAGATGATCAAGGTTTCCTGATCATGGACATTGGATGTTGTTAATAACAAGGTCACACCATTGGTGGAATGATGTGATGAACATTCATCCGAAGTATAGCATTATGATCAAGTCATTGTGTTTATATTGCTATAACATCATACGAAGTAATCTTTATCCTTAGACCATGAGATCATGTTAATTGCTAACATCGGAAGAGTATCTTGATAACATCAAACGTCACACCGTAACAGGGTGACTTAAAGATGGGATCAGTGCTACGAAGGTGTTATGTTGAGGCTCATGGATCAAGAGTGGAATTTGTCAATCCAGATGACGGATAGATATACTCTGGGCCCTCTCGGTGATATCACATTAGGATAGCTTGCAAGCAAGTGATGTGATCACTAGAATGTTATATCACGGAGCGAAAAGAGTGCATGTCGGTAACAAGATCAAACTAGGTATGGAGATACCGATGATCGAATCTCGGACATGTAATATATCGAGAGACAAAGGGGTTTAGTTACAAGCGTTAAATGTTCTCACGATCACAGGAGTCATCGTTGAATGTGTAGGAGTCAGTACAGATCTCCAGGTCCCGCTGCTGATTATTGATCGGAGAAGGGTCTCGATCATGTCTGCATTATTCGTGAACTGTAGGGTGGCACACTTAAGAGTTACCGGACACCATTTTGGAACACATATGTTTTAGACGAAAGAATTGCAAAGCGCGGGAATTGTTTTAATAGAAATCAGAAATCGTTTCGGGTGAAATTGCAGAAGGTGGTTCTGCATGTGATATTGAAATATTGCAAGGGGATATATGTGAATGTTTGTTAATTAAAGTAATTAACAAAATTCTGAATAAATTTAATAAAAGAGTTTTTATTAAATGAGAGAGCATTAAATTTGGAGAAACTTAATGCATTTAAAGTGGAGACTTTAAAAGGGAATGTGAAGAGGCATTTTAATGTGGAGGAGTTACCACCACATGAATGGGGGAGGTGAGGGGTCACCCCCCATGCGCCGACCATGGAGAGAGGGGGCACCCCCCTCCTCCTATAAAAGGCCACCCATTCCCTCCTTCATCCTCACACCTCCTTGTGAAGGATCTCTCTCCCCCTCTCGAATTATTCCCCCATGGTCTCAGATTAGCGAGATACATGTTCCCGGTGGCATTTGGTCTGGAAGGAGTTGCTGCTTCCGCTGGATCGCTGGAGCGAGGAGGTGGAGGTTGTCCGGTGGCTTGAACGTGTGTGTGAGTGCGGATGCGCTGCTGAGTTGCGGCGCTCGGACTTCCTCACGATCTTGAGATCGGCAAGTGTACGACTACATCAACCACGAGTTCCTACTCGTTAACAAAGCTCGTTGTCTTCGAGGGTAAGTTCTCTATGGATGTATGTCCACCTGTTTGCTTTGTACCTAGTAGATAGATCTTGGCGTGTAGTTCACACCGTAGGAAAATTTTTGTTTTCTATGCTGCGGACCCAACATCCACATGATCCCATATTTTGGTGGTGAATATTAAATTTTAGTTAATATTTCAATGAGTAGAAATTACTTTTCTAAAATAAAAAGGATGAAACTATTGAAATTAAACTTGTGATGCTTGTGATGATAATAGATCATCAATTGTGTGTTTTAGAATGCTACTTAGCCTAGTTAAGTATTGTTTGGTGATTGTGCACTCCCAATGTATTTATAGAAGATAGTACCGACCAAGCTTACAAGGAGGAGGAGTTCTACCGAGAAGAAGAAGAAGAAAACTTCAACCACTGCACCAACCAATGCAAGCTGTTGTTAGCAAGCTAGAATTAAGCTAGATGACTGAGCAAGGATGCTTTAGGCATGCTTTGATCACACCCCTTTTTAACTATTAGTACCCCAAGCCTTACTTACAAGTTTTACTCCCCTTAGTATGCAAAGTTCTTGACTTGTTTGAAGGTAGCATAAAAAGTATAAAACTTGACCTACTTAGAAACCTTTAGATGTCATTCTATGGCATGAGATTGATCCCATCCTTCCACCTTAGTGAACACTCTTAACTTAGTCTTTTGGAGTAGATCAAAAACTTGAGTCACTTTGGATGGGAACACTTGGTGAAAATGAATTGTGAAAACCTTGGAATGATAAGTCATTCTATTGAGATGTTTTGACATGTGTTGAGAAACACAACTGGTTTATGATGATGAAAATAATGAGGCATGAGCCTTAACCCTTTTATAAAACTGATGGTTGGATTCGGATGCGATACCATTCCAAATTTACCATACAACCACATTACCTGAATTGGGTAAGGCTTAGCTGGAAATTTATATGCATTAGTATTAGTTCCCTCACGGGAGAGCTTTGAGACGAGGCTACCTCTCAATGTTGTCCACCTATGCGTGCCAAGATGGTGATGGTCATGGTTGGGAGGCCATGATCATAGGAGAGGTGCTTGTACTAGGGTGTGTAAAGGGAAGGTTATGTTTGATTATCTGCATACTAAGTATGATGATTCAGGGTTATCCCTGACAGATGTATCGAATCTTGTGGTGAAAGTGTACCACCTCTGCAGAGTGTCAAACTATCCAAATAGCCGCGTCCGCGGTTATGGACAGTTAGAATGGCCATATTGTTTCGTTGTCAGATGTTTTCTAAATAACTTGAAATGAATAATGAACTTTGACTTGACCACAACAGGGTTGTGTTGATGACAATAGCTTCCCAACTTAAGTGATTCTAGAACTTTACTTTATCTTTCTTTGCTTCAGAACTCAGCTTAGGTTTCAAACTTAACTTTATAGTTAAACTTAGCTCTAGCACTTTAGCTTAGAATTATACTCCTTGTTAGTAGTAGTCTGCGAGTACTTAAAGAGTACTCATGGCTTTTGTCCCTGGCTAGTATCATGGCCAGACTATGAAGGAGATTATCAAGATGATGGTCAGCAGGACGGCTATGATATCTAGGACTATGTGCCTTCGTCAGCATTGCATGTGCCCCTGAAGATGGACCCCACCGCTACGCTTATCTTTTAATTCCGCTGCTTGTTGTATTAAAGACTGGATCATGAGATCCTTATTTGTGTAAAACCTTATGTATGGTTTGTAATGGATGATGTACTGTGAAATCCGTTATGTCTCGCAAAAATGGTAATCCTGGGATTGCAAGGTATGGCATAACGGGCATCTAGGATTAAAAAACCGGGTGTTGACAAGTTGGTATCAGAGCCATCCTGACCATAGGAGACCCTAGTTAGAATGGACGTCCAAACCAAAAACTTAGCTTCAAAACCAAAGTGAGTATTTATGAAAAACTATTCCCTCTCTTACCCTTGTGAACTCATTCTTTCTCAAAAAGTCATGTTCCTCAAAATTCTTACATTACTACTTAAAATTTGACACACTTGATCACTTCACTAACTTCCTCATCCTTAATCCTTGTAGATGGAGACTCAGTTGACAAGTTTTACCGGTTGGGAAGCGGAGGTCATTTGATCTTCAAGAGGATCTGGATTCGTTGTCAGATTCTTGGGGCGCCCACATCCGGATTTTCTTGGAGCTCAACTTCCAGGACCCCTAGGAGGAGACCTACAGTGGCTAGTCACCGCGAATCTTCGAGGAAGCATCGAAGCACCAACTTCCGGGAGAATTCAGTTCTCCGTGAGAGAGAACAACTGGCTAGACGGATTAGCCAGGGCAATGCATGAAGCTCTCGCACGTCTATGTGTCCTCAACGTCAACAAGATCCAAGGAACCTTTTTTGCCCACTATGCAAGACGTGACTTCATGGGAATGCCGATAGAGATGCCAAGTCACCCAGAGTTGAGGCGTCAAGTGGAGAACCTTGACTTCTTGCTTCATGACAGACAGCAGGAACTAGACAATGCCAGGGAGTTAGCCAACCAGAACCGTGCCATTGCGACCGAAGGCCAGGACTTTCGCACTGCTCGTCCAAGATCGCCAGTCTCTTTGTCGCCAGCGTGCAAAGAAGGATCGCACCATCGCCCATCTTCGTAAGAAGGTGGCCGACCTCGAGAAGACCGTCAAGGAGCAGGAAGCTTAGCTTGCCGCAAAGGAAGAAGAAGATGAGGGTGAAGACATCCAGGGAGATATGGATTCTTACCTCAGCAACGATGATGACTTTTTGGAGGAGGATGCTGTGGACTTCTACACTGATGATAAAGACTCCGACTTCATCGACAATGAGTAGATGCACTAGAGCACTGTCGTAGCATGAGATGTATCATCTCATTGTATCGTAGCTTATAGAATGGTTCATCAAACCATCTGTTTTCCCCTTTGATTGTTGTGGTGTATGTTGTATCGTGTGCTTGCTTGCATGAATGAAAATGAAGTTAGTTGAAAAACCTGAGTCTAACTCAAAGTTTTGGATTTGAAAAAACCAAAACCATGGACCTTAGAATTTCCCTCTTACCCCTATATCTATCTCAATCTTCAGATGACTCGTGGAAACCAAGGAGGGAGCAGATCGTCACAGGACCCAATGCTGCAGATCTTGCAGAATCTCATCGCAGACCGTGAAGCAAGCAGGGCCGAGCGTCAAGCCAACTTAGCAACATTGCAGCAGATCGCCCAAATGGCTCTCAACAACCAAGGACATGGAAATCAGGATCATCAAGGATCCAAACTCAAAAAATTTCAGAACACCAATCCCCCAATCTTCAACCAATCTGAGAACCCATTAGATCTTGATGGTAGATTCTGAGACCATGGAAAACAACTTAGAGGTTGCCAGAGTTGATGAGAATGAGAAAGTTCTCTTTGCCACCCACTATCTGGCGGGAGATGCAAGAGCTTGGTGGAATAGCATCCGCAATATGAACCATGGCCAGGTGATGACCTGGGAAGCATTCAAGGTCAAGTTCAGCTGCACCCACGTGCCACAAGGTCTTGTCAACAGGATGAGAGATGAATTCCATGAATTGAAGCAAGGAAGAATGACTGTGGTGGAGTACTGTGACAGATTCTTATCACTTGCCAGATATGCACCGGATGAGATCAACACGGAAGCCAAGAAGAAGGAGAGATTCTTAAACGGACTGCATGATGAGATGCAGACTGTCCTCGTCAACATCCGTTTTGATGATCTCGAAGAGCTAGTCGACTTTGCCATTCAGATGGAAGGGAAGATTAACCAGGAAAACGACAACCGCAAGCGTCGTATGATGCAGCAGTCTAGATCTAGTAGTCACCAGAAGTACCGTCCCAACCCCTCACCAAGATATGCACCAAGGAACAACCGACCCCCAAATTCTCGCCCAAGCTACCCCAACTATAGCGGAG
The DNA here is from genome assembly GCA_023614405.1 of Avena insularis. NCBI lineage: Eukaryota > Viridiplantae > Streptophyta > Magnoliopsida > Poales > Poaceae > Avena > Avena insularis. The sequence goes on along the minus strand of JAJUPC010000120.1, from coordinate 688,360 downwards.
GTAATGTGAAGCCCGGAGGAAACAATCACAACTCCGGCAATACCAACAATTTCAACTGTGCCCCTCCAAAGAGCAACAACAACAACAACAACACTGTGCCCAGAACTGGCAGCAATGCTATGCCTGTCGCAGTCAAGGACAAGTCCCAGATCACTTGTTTCGAGTGTGGAGTGAAGGGTCACTACTCCAATGAGTGTCCCAAGAAGACTGCCGTGAATGCCCATGCGAATGCCCCAGCTCAGCAGCAGCGTCGTGTTCAACCAGGAAGGAGATTTGCCACAGGGAACCCTCACAACCGCAATGGTCGTCTCTTCCACATGAACGCAGAGGAAGCCCAGGAAGCGCCAGATGTAGTGCTGGGTATGTTTTCTGTCAACTCAGTTTTAGCAAGAGTATTGTTTGATTCTGGAGCATTGCATTCATTTGTCACCGAAGAATTTGTATGCACTAGTAAGATTCACCCAACCAACCTGAAGCATGTCATGATAGTTCAAATCCCCGGTTCAACAACAAAAGCTAGAAAAATTTGCAAGGTTGTACCTATCAGAATACATGGGATAGATTTTTATGCCAACCTAATTGTACTTGGAACCAAAGGATTGGAAGTAGTACTAGGTATGGACTGGATGTCAAGGCATAAAGGACTGATAGATCTGCTAAGAAAGCCATCACCATGACCAGTAGTTACGGAGTAATAGTAGAGCATATCTCGAAACCTTACCCGTCAATTCAAAGGGCAACAAGAGTGTAGCCACCCACCATTGACCAAGTCGAGTAGTCTGTGAATACCCGGCGTATTCGGATGAATTGCGTATGCCCCGGATAGGGATATTGAGTTCATTATCGAACTAATCCCCGGAACCGGACCTATAGCCCAGAGACCCTATACCATGAACCCCTCAGAGTTAGTAGAACTGAAGAAGCAGTTGGATGCCATGTTAGCAACAGGCTTGATTCAGCCAAGTGCATCGCCATGGAGATCACCAGTGTTATTTGTCGACAAGAAAGATGGAGGCAATCGTCTGTGTACAGATTACAGAAAGTTGAATGACATCACCATCAAGAACAAGTACCCTTTTCCAAAGATAGAGGATCTATTTGATCAGTTGACCGGAGCTCAGGTATTCTCAAAGATTGATCTTAGGACTGGTTATCACCAACTTAAGATTCGTGCAACGGATATTCCGAAGACGGCCTTTACTACTCGGTATGGTTTATACGAGTATACGGTTATGTCTTTTGGATTAACCAATGCCCCTGCTTATTTCATGAATCTCATGAATAAGATCTTTATGAATTTCCTAGATAAGTTTGTAGTTGTGTTTATCGACGACATCCTTATCTACTCCAAGTCAGAAGAAGAGCATGAGCAACATTTGAGAATCATTCTAGAAACCCTGAGAGAGCATCAGTTGTATGCCAAGTTCAGCAAGTGTGAGTTTTGGCTGAAAGAAGTAGGATTCCTAGGACATATTGTGTCTACCGGAGGAGTCTCTGTTGATCCGACCAAGATCAAACATGTCAAGGAATGGGAAGCCCCAACCAATCAAACCCAAGTTTGTTTCGTTTCTCGGATTAGCGGGATATTACCACAAGTTCGTAGAAGGATTCTCGAGCATAGCCCGACCAATGACCCAATTATTGAAGAAGGACAAGAAGTTTGAATGGACAGACAAGTGTGAAGCCAGTTTCCAAGAGCTGAAGAAGAGATTGATATCAGCCCCAATTTTGATCATGCCAGACATCAAGAAGCCGTTTGATGTGTATTGTGATGCATCCAAGATTGGCCTAGGATGTGTATTGATGCAAGAAGGCAAAGTCATCGCGTATCTGTCTCGACAATTGAAGCAACATGAGCAGAACTATCCGACCCATGATCTTGAGCTAGCAGCGGTGGTTCTAGCGTTGAAGACATGGCGTCATTATTTGATGGGTAATCGCTGTGAGATTTACTCAGATCATACGAGCTTGAAGTATAGCTTCACTCAGAAGGAGATGAATATGAGGCAAAGAAGATGGATAGAGTTAATCAAGGATTACGGCCTTGACATTCACTATCACCCCGGCAAAGCCAATGTGGTAGCGGATGCTCTTAGCAGATTGCCGTGCAGGCTTAACACCATGATCAAAGAGAAGAAACCAAGTTTGTATGAGGAGTTGGAGTAGTTCAGGACTGAGTTAGTTAGCAAAGGATTCCTAGCTAGCATTGAACTTCAACCCACTTTGATTAGCCAAATCAAGGAAGCCCAGAAGGGAAATGAAAGTATCGACGGAATCAAACGTCGTATTGGTATAGGAAAGGTACCTGGATTCACCGAAGACGAAGAAGGAGTACTGTGATACAAAGGACGTATCTGTGTGCTAGCAGATTCGGAGCTGAAGGAAATTATCATGAAGGAAGCTCATGATACTCTTTATTCTATCCACCCCGGAGGAACAAAGATGTATCAGGATTTGAAAGAGCAATTTTGGTGGCACAAGATGAAGAGAGAGATTGGAAGCTACATCGCTAAATGTGACATCTGTCAAAGAGTCAAAGCAGAGCATCAGAGACCTGCAGGATTGTTGCAACCATTGCAGATTCCGGAATGGAAATGGGATTTCGTCAGAATGGACTTTATCACCGGTTTACCTACTTCTAGTAGGGGAAATGACTCAATCTGGGTCATAGTTGATAGACTGTCCAAGGTAGCCCACTTCATACCTGTCAAGACCACTTACCAGAGTGCAAAGCTATCAGAGCTATACATTGCTAGGATTGTTAGTCTGCATGGAACCCCCAGGACCATCGTATTAGTTCGAGGAACCCAGTTTACCTCAAGATTTTGGCAGAAAGTTCAGGAAGGTTTAAGAACCAAGTTGAACTTCAGTACCGCTTATCACCCGCAAACAGATGGACAAACTGGGAGAGTCAATCAGATCTTAGAGGATATGCTTAGAGCTTGTGTGTTGGAATACGGATCAAAATGGGAAGACTGCCTGCCTTTCGCAGAATTCTCATATAACAACAGTTATCAGGCTAGTTTGCAGATGGCACCATTTGAATTCCTATACGGAGGAAAGTGTCGTACCCCTTTGAATTGGTCGCAAGTAGGAGAGAGTCAGATCTTTGGACCCGACATTCTCCGAGAAGTAGAAGAGAAAGTTCATATAACAATAATTATCAGGCTATTGTCATCAACACAACCCTGTTGTGGTCAAGTCAAAGTTCATTATTCATTTCAAGTTATTTAGAAAACATCTGACAACGAAACAGTATGGCCATTCCAACTGTCCATAACCGCGGACGCGGCTATTCGAATAGTTTGACACTCTGCAGAGGTGGTACACTTTCACCACAAGATTTGATACATCTGTCAGGGATAACCCTGAATCATCATACTTAGTATGCAGATAATCAAACATAACCTTCCCTTTACACACCCTAGTACAAGCACCTCTCCTATGAGCATGGCCTCCCAACCATGACCATCAGTCATCTTGGGCACTGCATAGGTGGACAACATTGAGAGGGTCAATCAGATCTTAGAGGATATGCTTAGAGCTTGTGTGTTGGAATATAGATCAAAATGGGAAGACTGCCTGCCTTTCGCAGAATTCTCATATAACAACAGTTATCAGGCTAGTTTGCAGATGGCACCATTTGAATTCCTATACGGAAGAAAGTGTCGTACCCCTTTGAATTGGTCGCAAGTAGGAGAGAGTCAGATCTTTGGACCCGACATTCTCTGAGAAGCAGAAGAGAAAGTTCACAAAGTCCGTGAGCACCTCAAGACCGCCCAATCCAGACAGAAGAGCTATGCTAACAAGAGAAGGAGAGACCTGACTTTCAATGTCGGAGATTTCGTATATCTCAAGGTTTCACCATTGAAGGGAACTCAACGCTTTCGTCTAAAAGCAAAGTTAGCTCCCAGATATATCGGACCTTTCAAGATTCTGAACCGCCGAGGAGAAGTATCGTATCAACTGGAACTGCCTGAAGAGATGTCAACCATCCACAATGTGTTCCATATCTCGTTACTTCGCAAATGCTTGGAAGTGCCTGAGAAGACGGGAGTTTTCAAGAACATCGATCACAGAGCTGTGGAAATCAACAGTGACCTGACCTATCCGGAAGTACCCATCTGTATCTTAGAAGAAGCCTAAAGAACCACCAGGACCAGGAGTATCAAGTTGCTCAAGATTCAGTGGAGCAACCATACCGAGGAGGAAGCTACTTGGGAGCACGAAGATTACATTAGAACAGAGTTCCCAGATCTCTTTAGTTCCTAGTTTTCTTTGTAAATCTCGGGACGAGATTTTGTTTAAGGGGGAAGGTTTGTAACATCCCAAAACTTCAATCCAAGCTTATCAAGATCAAATCATCCAAAAATAGGGTTAACAAAAACATTTCCAAATTTAAAATGAAAGCATTCATATGTGTATGCATTTAAAATAGGAGTTGTTTGAATTGCCATGATTGATTGATCCAATGCTTGTAAAATGTTTCTTAGGTGATTTAAACATCATCTACATCATCCCAAGCTTTTCCTAAAGAAAATCAAATAAAAAAGAATTAAAAAGGAGGAATGGTCATTTTGGCAAATTTAACTCTCATGCCTACTTTGGCTATTCCTAGTACTCAAAACTTAACAGAAACAATTCTTGATCTTTGCACCCCTTGCTAGTACACATAATGAGGTACCAAGGCCCACCTTTTGATCTGCTAAAAACATTCTTTTACTTATTTTATTTAGCATTTGAAAATTGAATCTAATGCATATGCATAGATCACCCTTATTTCAAAAACCATCTATTTGAGCTCCATTTTCAAAACCCTTGCAACCAGAGACTACCTATCACTAGTGGAGATCACTCAAAAAATTTGAAACCAAAATTCAAAACTTTCTTTCATGCGGCCATTTCATCAAACACTTGGCATGCATAATATCACCTCTAATCCTAGCTCATTGTTTACTACAGGGTTTTGCCCCCAATTGATCCCCATTTAATCCCCTTGTCCCCTCTTGATCTAACCAGAGCCTAACCAGCATCTCCCCTACCCCCTAGCTGCACTGCCATGCCATGTCGAGCACCACCTCGCCGGCCGACAGTGCACTCATGACAGCTCTCTCCAGCCCCCTCCTCATGTCTAGCAGCTTGCACGTGGTCCACCTCCACCGCCCAACCAGCCCAGGCCGAGGCAGAGGCAGGCGGCCAGGAACCGCCGCGCCCAGAGCCGGTCGAGCATGCCGACGCCGCCCCCAGAGCACGCCATGTCCCCGCTCGCACAGACCATCCCTTGGCACTAGCCCGCGCCCGCCGCTCCACCTCGACCTGGAGAACACCCTAGACATCCCCGTTCGCCGCCCAAAGCCTCACAGCCATCGCTCGCCGTGGACACCGCCCGGCCAGCGTGGCGCCACCTCGCCTGAGGCGTGCCACCGCCTCACGATCGCATTTAAGTTCTAGAGCACCGCCAGGAACCGCCCATCAATCTCCACCCCAGCCATGCCTCTACCCCCGTAGCCTTGTCATGGAGTCGCCCATCCGCTCGGTCTCACCGTCGGGCCTATAAAAAGGAGCCCTCCCCAGCCTCTTATCTCCACACCATTCCACGCCCCTCACCTCTCTGAACCTCACCCACCTCTAGCAGGAGCAAGTGGAGCAACAGCTCGCCGGAATTGGAGCCGGAGCAGCCGCGGCAGGAGGAGAAGGGCGCTGTTGATTGCGACCACCCCAAGCTCCACCACACCCGTGCCTCGCCTCGTCGTCGTCTTCCATGTAGTTTGCCCGCCTCGCCGACCCTGCTGGAGCCCTGGTACGCCCCCAGCAGACCCCCACCGAGCTGCTAGGGTTCGAGCTCGCCGGCGACCTGTTCGTCATCGACGACGACCCTCAGCCGTTGATCTCACTTCTAATCTTACGACCCACAGCGCGCATACCGTTTCGCGTTTTAAGTGCCGCTGACACGTGGGACCCCCTGTCAATTGAGCCCCGCGCCGCGGAGCGCCACTGGGCCGGCCCATTCCTTTTCCCACGCTAGCCCATCGATTCAAATCTAGATTTTTCTTTTTTAGTTAAATCTAGTTTCTGTCCTCTAGTTTGAAAATCAATTTAGAGAGTTTTAGAAATCCAAATTGCATGAACCAATTTTTTCTGAAAGGTATTAAAATGATCTATACAAGCCCGTTGGATTTAATTCAATTAGAGTTATAGATCTCTCCTAATAAAAATAAGAAGACAAAAGCTGTTGCAACTTGCAACATTTTTATAAAATCAACCAAGTTAGCTTTTGAGTTGATTCCAACTCTCAAAAATCACATTTCATCATATCTATCTAACCATGTAATAATATTAAGGTTGACATGTAGTGACTTTGGACTAGTACCAAAATAATGCTATATAGGCATTTCTAGTCACTTTCAATCATTAAATAATAAACTTAAACTAAAGTAATATTGATCCAACCTTAAATCTCATTCCCACATGTTAGAATATGTGGTGAGGACATGTGTCCACATGATCCCATATTTTGGTGGTGAATATTAAATTTTAGTTAATATTTCAATGAGTAGAAATTACTTTTCTAAAATAAAAAGGATGAAACTATTGAAATTAAACTTGTGATGCTTGTGATGATAATAGATCATCAATTGTGTGTTTTAGAATGCTACTTAGCCTAGTTAAGTATTGTTTAGTGATTATGCACTCCCTATGTATTTATAGAAGATAGTACCGACCAAGCTTACGAGGAGGAGGAGTTCTACCAAGAAGAAGAAGAAGAAGAAGAAGAAGAAAACTTCAACCACTGCACCAACCAAGGCAAGCTATTGTTAGCAAGCTAGAATTAAGCTAGATGAATGAGCAAGGATGCTTTAGGCATGCTTTGATCACACCCATTTTTAACTATTAGTACCCCAAACCTTACTTACAAGTTTTACTCCCCTTAGTATGCAAAGTTCTTGACTTGTTTGAAGGTAGCATAAAAAGTATAAAACTTGACCTACTTAGAAACCTTTAGATGTCATTCTATGGCATGAGATTGATCCCATCCTTCCACCTTAGTGAACACTCTTAACTTAGTCTTTTGGAGTAGATCAAAAACTTGAGTCACTTTGGATGGGAACACTTGGTGAAAATGAATTTTGAAAACCTTGGAATGATGAGTCATTCTATTGAGATGTTTTGACATGTGTTGAGAAACACAACTGGTTTATGATGATGAAAATAATGAGGCATGAGCCTTAACCCTTTTATAAAACTGATGGTTAGATTCGGATGCGATACCATTCCAAATTTACCGTACAACCACATTACTTGAATTGGGTAAGGCTTAGCTGGAAATTTATATGCATTAGTATTAGTTCCCTCACAGGAGAGGTTTGAGCCGAGGCTACCTCTCAATGTTGTCCACCTATGCAGTGCCCAAGATGACTGATGGTCATGGTTGGGAGGCCATGCTCATAGGAGAGGTGCTTGTACTAGGGTGTGTAAAGGGAAGGTTATGTTTGATTATCTGCATACTAAGTATGATGATTCAGGGTTATCCCTGACAGATGTATCGAATCTTGTGGTGAAAGTGTACCATCTCTGCAGAGTGTCAAACTATTCAAATTGTCGCGTCCGCGGTTATGGACAGTTGGAATGGCCATACTGTTTCGTTGTCAGATGTTTTCTAAATAACTTGAAATGAATAATGAACTTTGACTTGACCACAACAGGGTTGTGTTGATGACAATAGCTTCCCAACTTAAGTGATTCTAGAACTTTATTTTATCTTTCTTTGCTTCAGAACTCAGCTTAGGTTTCAAACTTAACTTTATAGTTAAAGTTAGCTCCAGCACTTTAGCTTAGAATTATACTCCTTGTTAGTAGTAGTCTGCGAGTACTTAAAGAGTACTCATGGCTTTTGTCCCTGGCTATTATCATGGCCAGACTATGAAGGAGATTATCAAGATGATGGTCAGCAGGACGGCTATGATATCTAGGACTATCTGCCTTCGTCAGCATTGCCTGTGCCCCTGAAGATGGACCCCACCGCTACGCTCATCTTTTAATTCCGCTGCTTGTTGTATTAAAGACTGGATCATGAGATCTTTATTTGTGTAAAACCTTATGTATGATTTGTAATGGATGGTGTACTGTGATATCCAATCCGTTATGTCTCGCAAAAATGGTAATCCCAGAAGATTAAAAAACCGGGTGTTGACATAGAGGTTGAGTGTAATTGATATCTTCTTGGTATTAATATATTCTCTTTACTAAAAAATAACTTAAAGTTTCACTTAGAATTATGTCCTATTCATAATAATAAAATTAGTGTCCAAGATGATTACATGACTACATAAATTTCTTACTTAAGAAAATAAGCATCATATCTCTAAGTGTTAAAAATTCAGTTAATACTTATATTTTTTTCTTCGACCGGGCTACCCTTTTCTCCTTAACAGAATATTTGTTCTTACAAATCAATCAATCAAGGGCCTTAATAATAGGCGAATGTTCCCTAGGTTAGAGTTGTGTGGGCACGACTCAAATATAGTAACTCACTTATGTTACATGCATGCTGCCATGAAGATTACTTTATGTTTTAAATTTAAAATGGTTTATCTCTTAGTCCGTAAGTTAAAATCCAGATCTCTTTTCAAGATTGGCTTTGTCATAGATAGGATCTTCAAAATTAGATCTCATATTGACATGGTTTGATAACTTTTTTCGACCCGAGTTACCAGATTATAGTAACCTGGTCACTAGACAGAGTGAACTTGGTTACCATGCTTTTTGAACTTTGGTCATCACCAATGTAAGCTTTGCATGATGCTGATGTCATCTTTTACGTGTTTCGAGTACAACAAATAGTCACTTTCGGGGCACCTAGATTATTGCTATGATAAATTACATGTAAACATTATCTGTTGAGTGTGTATTATTTTTGTGGTAACTATTAACGAGGATTATTTTCTCAAATCATCTTAAGATGAGATCTTGGTTTAAAGTCATTGTCGAGACAAACCGATCAGTGATGGCGGATGATCAATTGGTTTAACACTTTAAGAGATACATATTAAATTTTCGGAATGTAAAAAGATTCTTTGCATTCACGTATGGTTGTGGATACTCCTTCATTATCGAGCTGGATGCTAACTCCCAGCTCTCTACGAGAGAATATTTTAGAAAATATCCCCTTATTAAAATAATCAATCAATCAAATGGATATATAAAAGGAAAACGAGTTAGAGCAGTAGAAGGAAACCTGCAGTGAGTGTTCGATTTCGAACACCCCAACGGGGCAAATGCCTAGCAATATCAACTCAAGAGTTCTAAAGTATGAGAAAATTACAAACACCAACACAACATAGTTCAAACTATCCAGAATCTTAAAGCACTATTCAAATGTCAGCCATATGTGATCGTCGGAACAACAGTCCCTAGGAATGAAGATGATGTCGCCACACCATTCCTCCTATGAATGTCCTTGATCTACTGCATGTTCACACATGCACGTATAGCCTCTTTATCTTCTTGCTTGAACGATGCATACATGTGGTTTTGCATATCACTCATGTGGGTGCCGCTTCATTGTTTTCGTAGAGGAGTTTAACTCTCATTGAAAGGAGGTTTTTTCGGGTACTCGGGAGTTGACACATTGTAATGACGGTTTTATTAGCAAGTTGTGGGGTTGCCTTCTATAGAATTTGCAGAAAAAGAAAACGCTCTCTATAAAATGATAATCATATGGCCCCTCTTTTTTCAGTATCTTTTAGTTTCTATTGCTTGCTTGATACCTTGCAGTTTTGTGCACGTGCCACGAAGAGTTTGGCAAAAAGAGAAGATTTGAGCCGTTGGGGAACAGAACTATATTTGGACATCAAACTTGGGTTGTTGGGCTCAGCCAAAGCTTATTGGGCTCGCCCCAAGTTGGGTTCGGCCCGCTGCTCTGTTTGGACCGAGGCGAGTCCCTTTGGTGGACCGGAGTGAGCTCGGGCCGAGACCGGCTTGTCTTGGTCCAGCTCGTTTGGCCCGCCAATCTTTTTTATTAACAGAGGGACTAGTTGGGCTGAATTCAGCATTCCACACCGGCCCATTCAATTTTTCCATCTACATCTATGGTGATCAAGTCTCCGAGAAGAATCTCGGGCCTTATAGTCGTATAATTGCAGAAATAAAATCTTGTGCTACCGAGTTCTCTATCTCTTCCTTTGCACATGATGGTAGATCTTTTAATAAGGAAGCAAATGATCTAGCTCGGCTAGCTGTGTCGTTGCCATTAGGATGACACGTTTGGTTTGTAAATCCGCCCGAAGGCGTTTGTACTCCGTACTTTGAATAAATAAAGGGTGGATGATTAAAAAAAATCGAGTATCCTCAAGAATTTGGAAAAAAAAAACCGATCTCCCCCCCCCCCCCCGAGGGTGACGGGCTCGCCCCCATCTCCGGCCGCCTCCCTCCCCCCATCCCTTCCCTTCGTCGCCGCCACCGGCAAGGGTCGCCGGGCGAAGCCCGGGCGACGCCGGTGTCGGCGGCTTGTCCTTCCCCGCGTCAGGGTGAGAGAGTCGGGGCTCTGTAACCCGTGGCGGCGATGCATCTAGGCAGAGGACAGTGGGGCCCGACATGGCGGTGGCTGGCGCGCCTCGATGGGGGCGGATTCCTGCATATCAAGGCGGCGGCGGGTGGTGGGGTGCTCGGCTGCTGTGTTCCGATGGCGGCTGGGGCCCATACTCGCAGATCTCCAGCGGCATCGGCGGTTGACGCCACAACTGTGCCCCTCCTTCGACCGGATGTTGTCGGGGCGGTCCGGAATAAGGCCGGTATGGAGCTTGGCGGAGCCGACCTTTGACGGTGGAGCCCTGCCCTAGGCCCAGATCAGGGCCCGTCCAGGCCTGATTCGGTCTGGGTGGGCCCTGCTGTCTGGATGGTTCCAGGGGCGCCCAGGAGGCCTGGGAGCCAAACCCTCGGCCAGGTGTCTGAGGTGCTGGATCAGGGCCAGCGAGCCTAGATCCGGTGACCGCCCGGCAGCTCTGAAGAGGAGCTGCGAAGTTTACTTGCGTGGCTTGTCACTCCGATCTATCCACGTCATGTTTGGCTGGACTGCCCTCGCACGCCCGCTCTCAGGAAGGTGTCATGGTGGTATTTTCCACACTTGTTGTGCGGGATCTCGGATGCCGGGGCGGCGACCCCGGGAGGTGGACTGCGCGGACCTCTCTTCGGTGAGCGACATGGCAGTGGTGGTGGTTCCTTTCCTCGGTCATGTGGATGGCGAGGAGAGGACGTTGCGAGGATTTGGTGTTGGCGGCGCTTCGGCTTCTGCAGCTCCCAGATTGTGTGCCAGAGACCTATCTTAGGGACAACGGGCGTGGTGGAAGACGGGGAGCGGTTCGAAGGTTTTTCCGGGCGACAGCTCAGTGCTTCAGAACCATCGGTGGCGATGCATGCGCATACTGTTACCCTCTTGGGGGCGTCGGTGCGGCTACCTTCCTCGCGCGAGGGCTTCGGGTGAAAACCCTTGACCGTTGGTCTCGGCGGCGGCGACGCGGCGTGTCGTTACCTTTTTGGGGGCGTCGTCGTGGAGCCCCGGTTCATCCCGATCGCGGCTCAATGTCTTCGGTGGCAAGTTTAGGTCTTCTGCAGTTTTCTTGTTTTTTCTGATCTGCTTTGTAAAAGGGGTCTCCCCTTCATCTTGTATCTGTTCGGCCGATGTGGGTTTATTCTATAAAGCGGGTGAAAGAGTATTTTGAGAGTAAAAAAAAACTATGGTGAGGAAATGCTACGCTGCTCTGAACCATCACTCAGGTCACTTTTCAAACTTTTTAATTAAAATGGATTCATATATATTTGAATTTCTATGTGTTTCTTTTTTAGAATTAAATTCGCACTAATTGACCTTCAATTTCTATGGCTAGTTTGGCAAAATCTGGGCAAAACTACACATATGTCCCAGAATCAGTAGCCGTGTGGAGGCTACCTAGCCGGCCCAAGTTGACTCGAGCTGGCAGCTGGTTCAAGCCGAGAGTAGAGGGGCTCGTGTGCAGTCTCAGGCTGGCTCGAGCTTTTTCCAAGGCTCTGCCCGAGCCGACCTGGGCTGCCACGCGTCCATATATTTTTTGAGGGGAACCTGCCCGACCGACATCCATGGCCCTTGACACATGATGCGACATCCACATATTCCTCTGCTATGCAACCTCACGCAAATCTTCTTCCCTCCGTTTCATAATATAAGATGTTTTAGATAATAAAAAGATATTTAGATATATCCGTTTTACGAAAGCTAAAACATCTTATATTTTTAGAACGGAGGAGTAGTACCGTAAAACTTTACATGTTGGCATCGCAATCCCAAGCTTGGAAGTAGTACTGATCAGTTGTGCAATCTAATTAAATGGCCACAAGACGTGAAGTAATCTCCATATAAACCGATGCTCTACAGAATTCAGACGTACGTGCGAGCAAAATTAGATAGGAAGCCGCACGCTCTCCCAAGATATGATCGGTCCAAGAACCAAATGACGCGGCGGTGACAGAAAAGAACACCTTATCTCACTTTATGATGCGATGGATAAAGGTTGCTGATTGATTTTGCGTGTAATCACCTTACTAAGGGCGTGTTTGTTTGGGCTGTGGCTGGCTAGCTGTAGCTGGCTGTGCTGCTGCGCAGAGAAAGCTGCTGTGCAGAGAAGCCACATTTCTAAGTTTGACTGTTTGGCTATTTGGCTGGCTGTCTGGTTCTAAATGGAAAACTGTCTGAAATATCCTCGGTGTTATGGAAACATGTATTTTGCTAATATATTTGCGACATCTATTTTAAAACGAAAGTAGTACAAACTGTCGTGTATGAATTTTTGTTGAAGAAATAATTTTGTACAGGGAACATACTAATCAAGTACTAGTATATTCCTGAAGCAATGGTTTTACTTACACGAAATAAAGTGAATTATTTCCACCACATCATTGAGAACTCTATGTGCTCCATTTTTTGTGCCTATCCATCCAAAGCAGCTATCGCTAATGGTGAAGCCTCTCAGAAAAAAGAAAAGCTCTCACGAATGGTGGCCATGGAGTTCGTTCGTGGAGGTGAATCTGCCACAGGCCCATAGCTAGGCACGGGTGCCTTGGTCCCAGAGAGAATTAGGCGAGGAGATGAGCAGCCAGGAGGAGAACCGGCCGATGGCTGGCGGCCACGTACCAAAGTGGTGATGCCTAGCGATGAGAGGGATATTTCGTTGATGTGAGGGAATACGGACGACAGAACGGTTAAGGAAAGAGTAAATGAGGATTAGGCTCCCAGTGGCAGTTCTCTCGTAATTACCTAAAATAAAATAGACGAATAGCCATACCGTTTCGCGTGTTAGCTAGGAAGGTGCGGGAAGCCCCTCAGGAGGTGCTTCTTCTAGTCTGCCTATTCGGTGGTGTGGCTTTGACAAAGCCAACAGAGAAGCCGACCAGTTTTGTTTACTTGGGTGACTTATTTCAGTGGAAAGCCGGTAGAAGCCCAAACAAATAGGCCATAAGATGCTTCCATGTTCCGACCATTGAACCTTGAAATACCCACAAAAATACCCAAGAAAATTGCACTTCCCGTTCTCTTGCTCTCTAGTGTCGAGTGTAGCCAAAGCCCAGCAAAGAACCACAACCTCTCCAGCCATGGCAACCACCCCCGCCACCGACGTCAGCCTCTCCGTCGCGCACCAGACCCGCTTCGCCCTCCGCCTCGCCTCCGCCATCGCCTCCAACCCCGAGTATGCTGCTACCAACGCCGTCTACTCCCCGCTTTCCCTCCATGTTGGGCTCAGCCTCATCGCCGCTGGCGCAGGTGGCACAACCCGTGAGCAGCTTGTCGCTGTGCTCGGGTCCGGGGAGGCGGGCGAGGAAGCCGAGGGCCTCCACGCGCTCGCTAAGCAGGTGGTGCAGCTCGTGCTCGCTGCGCATCTGTGGCCGGCGGCCCGCGCGTCGCCTTCGCCAACGGCGTCTTCGTCGACGCATCACTCGCGCTCAAGCCTTCTTTCGAGGAGCTCGCCGTGGGCAGGTACAAGGCCGACGTCCAGTCCGTGGACTTCCAAACTAAGGTGACCGTTCGTCTCCTTCCTTGTCTAGTTTTTTTAAGGGATCCTTTGTCTGCTACTTTCTCCATCCGAATAATTGTAGTTTTAGCTTTTGCTAAAGTCAAATTTTATTAAACCTAACCAACCTTATAGATAAATATAGCAACATATATTACATGCAATTATCATATTATAAAACTATATTTGGAAACAAATCTAGTGGTACCAATTTAGTGTCATAAATATTGCTACATTTTTATATAAAGTTAGTCAAAATTTACTAAGTTTGACTTTAAACAAGGTTAGAAGTATACTTATTTACAGAAGGAGAGAGTAAGTTCTTAAAATGATGGCATGCAATGCACACGGTTCTAGGCCAGAAAAAGAAGTTAGTCAAGGTTTACTCATTGTCTGAAATGGACATATGCATAAGTTAGTATAAATATATTTAGTTAGTGGTTTATTTACTTGTGCTTTTACAAGCCGGCATACGACTAGCAACCTTTTGGAGTGAAATTCATGTTTCTTGTACTATAAATATAGTAGTATAAGAAATTATAGTAATAATATATGTGAGTACACATATTGCAATGTCAGTGTACCTATTAATGAAATGATTCTTTATCATTATCCTATAAATTACCAATGGAAGAAAACTTAATCACTAACCATACACCAAATCTTAAGCAATAAATAAATATTTAACATGCTGGTGATAAGGATTGGTTAGGGACTCATTATTTTGACAATTATTAGATGAGAGATTAGGGGATGAGGTTCTAGTAAACATTACGGACCTTTGGATATGGAAATAAGATCCGTTACGTATATCACACATGGCAAATATTGTTTCGAGCAAACTCTAACTCCTACTTTTAAAAGATAATTTAGAATTAGACTGCCCATATTATCATAGGTGAAAATCTTACGTGGCACAATATTTATTGATGAGAGAGACAATAGGAATATCATGTTATATTACAGTATCATAACACGTAAAACTCAGAAAAATATAGCAAATAGAACTTGTACACATATGTGCATTGAGATTTTACAAATCAATAAATAAGATGAGACTATGATACTACTATACGATACTATGCACTGTAGGGTAATAACATAAATTAGAATTATATGCATGATGCTTATGTATGATACTTTCCCACTATGAGTAGCCTTATAGGGTTGGATATCTTTTGACATCAAAAACCTTCAACCATTCTCCATTGTAGTTTAATGGTAATTTGGATCCGATATTTTTTAGGAATGATTACAAGTTGACTGATCCTTCGTAATTCACCAATTGACTATAAATAAATAAACATTCGACTGGAAAAAAATTGTGTACTTTGTAGATTAAATGGTAGTATAGGTACAATAACGTGTCTGGGACTGAGTACGCACAAGTTATAGCATTGACACTGCACATTTTAAAAGTGCAACTCTATGTTAAAATAGAAAAATAGATTAGTTTAAAATCAAATCTACAAAGTAAAATTAAGCATATAAGTAAAAGTTCAAATAAATATAGTTGCACATTACAAAAATATCAGTTGCATATTTTAAAAGTATGCATCTTAGTGCAAGAGTTTTTGCTAGTGGAGAGTAACTTACAAGAATGGAGTCCTTCCATATAAAAATCTTGTCGATTGGTTCCAAGAAAAACTTGTCAACTAGTCTACAGAAAATACAAAGTTTTTAAAGCTGGAGCTACTTTTATAGTCTTCTATACATATATATATGTACAACTTCCGTTTGTTAGGGTAAATATCAACGTGATTGTTTGACTATCAAAGCGTTCGAGTTCGAGCTTGAGCTATTTCTTCCGTGGGTAGCTACCTTAAGCTTGTGTTAGACTTAACAATTTCCTGCAATATTTGTATGAATTAATTATGGAGTTCTAGGTATTCACACGAAGTAGAGAGTAACGAAACTTTGGAAGTATTACTCATTGTGTTTCCATGCTACCTCTTGTACTTTTTAGTTATAACTTATAGGGGGCGCATGCACACACACATGCACATGTAGGCACGCATGCATAGTTACAGACATGTCTCATATATTCCTATACAAAAATATTTGTAATATTTTATCGGTTTGAGTATGTTCATATACTATATCTAAAATACTTCAAACCAACTTACATAAAAAAAATACAAGTGGAGTAATAGTTTGCACTATTTCCGAAATACCTTCATTTTTGTACATAAAAGAAGAGTGTGTGGAAAACTTATACATTTAGTTTAGATAATGTTTGAAAAAAGAAATAAATTATAGTTTCTGATTAGTCCAATGTGGCTAGCCTATTTTCTTTACATGATCTGATAACTTCTCTCATTCTCAAAATAGCAACTTCTATATACTGAAATGTTTCTTCGTAAATGCTTTATGAAAACCTTAGTATATTGTTTCATATTCCCAATGCCACCATTTAATTTAATTCTTAATTGGAATGGATATTGCAATTTTTGGTTTCTCGAAAAAATTGTAGCTAACCAATTTTCATTACATAATCATGTGAATTATGTGTATAGGTCATTCTAGAAACTATAACTAATATGCATTATAATGCTGCATGATGTGCTAACTATTGATGGACTTTGCATTATCCAGCCCGATGAAGCTCTTGTTCAAGTGAACTCATGGGTAGAGAAAGTCACAACAGGTCGCATCAAAGATATCCTCCCTGAAGGTTCTGTTGATAATACCACTAGATTGGTTCTTGGCAATGCCCTTTATTTTAAAGGAGCTTGGCATGAGAAGTTTGATGCATCTAAGACAAAGGGAGAAATGTTCCACCTTCTTGATGGGAGCTCCGTTCAAGCACCATTCATGTCCACTACAAATAAACAATACATCTCGTCTACCGACAACTTAAAGATACTTAAACTTCCTTACCACCAAGGAGGGGATAAGAGGCAGTTCTCCATGTACATTCTTCTTCCAGAAGCACAAGATGGTCTATGGGGCTTGGCCAAAATGTTGAGCACCGAACCAGGCTTCATCGAGAACCATATCCCCACGGAGAAGGTTCAAGTCGGGCAGTTCAAACTCCCAAAGTTCAAGATATCATTTGGATTTGAGGTGTCCAATTTGTTGAAAGGATTGGGTCTCCAGCTTCCATTCAACACAGAAGCAGATCTTTCAAAGATGGTAGATTCACCAGCCACACAAAATCTGTACATCTCATCTGTTTGCCACAAGTCATTTGTTGAAGTAAACGAAGAAGGAACCGAGGCTGCCGCGGCCACTTCTGTAGAGGTCGCCTTTCGATCACTACCCCAGAAGATTGATTTCGTTGCGGATCACCCTTTCCTATTCCTTATCCGTGAAGACATTAATGGTGTGGTTCTGTTTGTCGGTCATGTTGTCAATCCCTTGCTGTCTTCATAATGTGTTTCATCTGAATCTGTTACCTGGGAGCGACCTCTTATGTCACATATAAGTGAACTATGTAATAAGTGAAGGGTTTCAAAATTCCATAATGCTGCCCATGCAATAAATTGAATAAATGTTCTTGTCTTAGACTTATAAGTTCGTGAAAGGACAATAATCCTTAATTTCTATGGAGCCTAGTGATTATAAGTTGGTTATTGTACACTTCGCTTGTACTCATGATAATGTGCGTGTTTATGATAATTAAATTATGCCCTAGCTAGCGATCCTTTGATACAATCCAAGCAAATGAACTGATGAAGGGAAGCGAGTAGCGGAGCCCTACCATATGTGAAGAGCTGAAATGCATGGACATATGAAAGTGAAATGTGTGCATATATAATATATATATGATATGTACAACAGGGAATAAGTAGGATTCCCTTTGGTTGGATTATTATTTTATTTGTGTCGACTACATGAAAGTGCGAGTATTAGAGTAATTAGGATAGTGCCAGAGACCTTGCTTCCTGAAGTAGTTTGTATCAGATTCTTGGAAGCTAAATTATCGAGAGGGAACCAAGCCATAGAGACATGCCTCGTAAGCCACCATGCCCTTTGTATTTTTTTTGTACCATATATTTTGAAATTGAAGCTATGTCATGCAATGGAGATTAAAACATTGTAAATTTTTCTTGCTTCTTGTGAGACCCTAGAATATGCCTTAATATGATTGATAGGATACCCATACCAACAAGTCACAACTTTTTTTCGGGGCTCCTTTTCAAAGAAACTCCAAGTTAAGCGTGTTTGGGCTAGAGCAATTTGAGGATGGGTGACCTATTGAGAAGTTGTTTCCGGTGCGTACAAGTGAGGACAAAGTGCACAAGAAAAGACAAATATTGATATGTGGGCCAGTCTAGAGATCCTAGTAAACTGCCAGGGTGATGGCCGCCGGTTCAGAGAGGCCGGGGTGTTACACTTCTTCTAATTCACGGTTTACACAAGGACTAGTGAGAGGAATGAGACAGTAGTGTGTCTTGATGGTGTACTTTTGTAAGTCGTGTTCATTCTTGATGAAGGGCTTCAAATGCTTTTGTCAGTGTGTTGGCTAAGATTATAATTAACGAATGAAATTTTTACAAGACTTGCCTTTATCACGGTTTGTGGAACTTGATGGATAGGTACCACGCTGAAAATATCCCACAACATAGAATGTTCACACAATGCAGCTAGTTGGTAGGCTCTTGGGATTTATCACCCTAATTAAAAAAATGAAAATGGAAAAGCCACAGTCTCTGCATCGAGTGATGCATATGACCTTCATCCTAAGTAAACTATTGTTATATATACTGCAACTTGAACTTATGTTCAAAGATCAATTTATCTAAGGGAATGTTTGACTCAAAGGGTTTTGTTAAGAATGTTGGAGGATTTGTACCATTATTTTTTCTTCCTTTTGTGGGTTCTTTGATTTGTATGATTGTATCCTATGAGAATTTTCTATAAGGATGGACTTGTAATGTGTTTCGTGAGAAATTTTCTGAGCAGTGAATACTCTTCAAAAGAAATTTTTGTTTTCACATGTTGCAATGAAACAAACGTCTTAGAAAAGAAATCATGTGTGTTCTTCTTAATCCTATAAGTCAAAGAGTCCCTAAGATTTTTTGTTGGCAACCCAGAGAGACAATGAGAAACATAGAATAAGACCCAGAAAACATAATATAAAAACGCCACAAATCTTGATCTTATGTGGTGATCTGAGTAGAACCTCCAAACTCCTAATCCTTAAAGTAATTGTATATCCTAAACTTGCTCATCTTAGTCAATCCGAACCCTGAAGTAATTTAGCATGCTAGGAAACCCATCATTCCTAGCCCTACTAGGATCATATGACTACAACAGTGCAGGCGTTACAGAGCGCTTTTACACGCTGAGTCACATGCCTAAAGGTCACGAATCTGGTAAGGGGCTCTTCAAAGCCGCTAAATAATTGCATCGGGTAAACCATAAGCGCGGCCCTTTTCGTGGCTTGGGACATAGCGATCCACCATGTTATTTGTGACGCGGATTTTGCTAATTTGCATCCAACGTGTAGGCAGCGTGGCAGATAAGTGTGCCATGGTAAACCCCCCGTAAAGTGACAAACATATATAGGTTTGGGAAACTAAGGTAGTAATTAGTTTTGCTAAAGATTTTTAGTGGAGTCATGAAAAAAATAGTTAAATTATCAGTTATTTAAGAACAGATTCCGGTCACACACATAAGTCTTGCATCAAATAAATTGCACAAAAGTTTTTCACAGGACGGACACACAATTTTTTAAATCTTGATATAAGTTTGTCATAATCAGTCATCCATCAAAGTGTTTCATACATAACCAGCTATTCGCATTATTGGTATCTTCCTTTGCATTAATTTCTTCCATCAATCCATCGTTTTTTTGTTCACGTGGTGGTTGCATGTATACAAAAAAAGTAATGTCATATTATAAACAATACTCTCTTCATCCGATAATATAAGACTTTATTAACCTGCTAACTCAGTATGTGGTTGTGATAACATCTTATACTATGGGACGGATGCAACACTTGTTTATAGACAAAATTTTGTATTTTAGGTAGAACATTTACCTTGGTGATACTATTGTGTCTTTATTAGCATATAAGAATCAATTGAGGTATATCTATCCTAAAAATTGAATCATCATCATCGAGAAGGTTAGGTTCATCAATATCAATATCATTACCAAGTTTAGTGGATAGGCCGCCATCCTGTGTACCATTCTCACTGTCTACCTCATATGCACCCAACAGTGTAAAAGATGTCAAATCATGTCATTCCCTATTACCATCCTCTGGGATGTAGTATATATAATTGTTTAGCTTGTCGTGCATGAATGAATGGCTCATCGATGGTATATTTCCATGTATGTATACCGTGTGGTTAAAGTTACTTTTATGGGTAGTATTAACCCAATCACACATGAAAACCATGACTCTCTTTTTCATTGGTTTCTAAGGTTAGCTACACCATCATTCATGGTGATCCTTTGCAGTCCATAAGTCTTTCACACAATTTTTGAGTCGGGTTATCATTTTTGGATGTATTTATTTGAAGTCTATTTGACTACATGGAAGTTTATGAAAAATCAGGCCTATGGTTAAGTTAGCTTGTCTAGCTCCATAGCAGGCCTCATCGATATAACAATTTTAAAATTCCAGCTTCGGTCGCAATAAAATTACTCTTATTAATTAATCAAAGAGGGAGAGAGAGAGAGGAGGGAAGGAGGGACGAACGCGGATTTTCTCCAGCGGAAAGGGCGCCCAACAGGAATCTGCAACCGTCTATTTGCTGTAAGATTGGTGATGTTTTATTGCGAAAAAGATCCTAAACTTTGTCAATTTGCTGTTACCCAGTCCCTGCTATGATGACAATACTACGTGAAGTTCCTCCATTTTTTTCATAAGTATCTGTGGCCGGATATGTAAAGTAGTGGGTCTGGATTCCTGCTGGGCGCCCTTTTCGCTGGAGATGTTCATTTCCGGGGAGGGACCTGGCAATGCTGGGTGAGGTGTACAATGTACACTTTTGATTGCATAGGGGACGTGAAGGTGTGCAATTTGCAGACTGCTCCGCTCTGTGCATTTGATCATTATTATTGAACTAACACTTTAATTTGACCACAAGCTAAATCCAGGCCCCATGACACTAGACTAGAGTCAAATCCACATATCTATGTCATGCAACCTCACGCAAATTCGTCTTCCTAGGTAAAACTTTACACGTTGACATCACATCCACATATCTATGTCATGCAACCTCACGCAAATTCGTCTTCCTAGGTAAAACTTTACACGTTGACATCACAATCCCAAGATCGAAATTTAGTCCTTCTCCGTCATAAAATAAGTGACTTGAGTTTGTCTAAATTCATATGTACCTATATACTAAAACGTGTCTAGATACATTCGAATCTAGGTAAACTCACGTACTTATTTTGGGACGGAGGGAGTAGTTGTACTAAAGAAAACACCATATGCTTCTAAGGCCAGCACTTAAACACCATATGAGATTTGAAGTAATCTTCATATAAATCCGATATTCCACAGAATACAGACGTGCGGGTAACTTAGATTGGAAGCCGCACGCTCTCCCTCTCTCTGAAAATAGATATGATCGGTCCAAAAACCAGATGACGCGACGCCACATTAGTTATCTTCCTTTATATATGATGCGGTCTACAGCTCTTCCAGATTGCTTTTACGTGCGGTTTCAGTTGGCCAGCACAATGCATGCAGATAGTCTTCACGTTCCAGCCGTTGTTCCCTTTAAATAGCGTCGAAACACTCCCGTTCTCTTCCTCTCAAGTGTCCGGTCTAAAACCCAGTCCAGCGAAGAACTACTGCACCTCTCCGGCCATGGCAACCACCGCCGCCACCGACGTCAGCCTCCCTATCGCGCACCAAACCCGTTTCGCCTTCCGCCTCGCCTCTGCCATCTCCTCCAACCCCGATTACGCTGCCACTAACGCCGCCTACTCCCCGCTCTCCCTCTACGTCGGGCTCAGCCTCGTCGCCGGCGGCGCGGGCGGTGCAACCCGTGAGCAGCTTGTCTCTGTGCTCGCGTCCGGGGTGTCGGGCGAGGAAGCGGAGGGCCTCCACGCGCTCGCTGAGCAGGTGGTGCAGGTGGTGCTCGCTGACGCGTCTGCGGCCGGCGGCCCGCGCGTCGCCTCCGCCAACGGCGTCTTCGTCGACGCGTCGCTCTCGCTCAAGCCTTCTTTCAAGGAGCTCGCCGTGGGCACGTACAAGGCCGACGTCCAGTCTGCGGACTTCCAAACCAAGGTGAGATCGTCGATCGCCTTCCTTATCTAGTGAAACGAGTGCACGCAATTAATGCAAGGTTGAGTCAAGATTTACTTTACATGCTAGACTTATTAATTCCTTGCCATTTGTGTCCGACTTAAGTAATTAATAACTTTAAGCATTCACATAAAGTAATTGAATTATATACTAATACAATTGATTATTTAACTTTTTTGAGAGAAATTATTTAACTTTAGGTATTCATCGTCCGTTCCAATGAATAAGGATTATATTTTTTTTAAAGGATGAACTATGCAAAGTTTGGCCAAACTTTTGAAAATAATTAGTATTAACAACTTTAATACTACTCCCTCCTTTCCAAAATATAAAATATTTTAGCTTTTTTTAAAACATATGTATATATACGTATTTTAGTGTGTAGGTTAACTCATTTTGCTCTGAACCTACGCACCAAAAGGCGTTTAGATACATATGGTTCAGAGAAAGACTAAAACATATTATAATTTAGAACAAAATGAGTATATAGGTATCAGGTGAAAACATATTTCATGTATCTAACGATATCGATTTTGTATTGCACATGTTAATGATTTATTCTAAAAGTTTGGTTAAACTTTGAGTAGTTTGACTTTTCTAAAAAAAAGATGTGTTCATTGGAACAGAGATGTAGTAAGATTTACTCATTGTGGTGTCATGTTGCCTCTTGTATTTGTAGTAGTATAGGAATATTAATACGTAAATTCTCTATGTGCTGCACGCCTCCTCTTGCCAAAATATGGTTAAACTTTCTCTTTTGAGTTTACCCTTGTGGGAATATATAGTTTACACCTCGGATCCTGCATTGTGAGTAACATCAGTTGTTATGCTAATCAGCATGTATTTCAGATAACTAGTATGTTGCTTTCGTGAGCAATCTGACATATTGGAAGTAGGGATGAAAACGAAGCGGAAACGGACAGAACTAAGTGGTGCCATATTTGTTCATTTTTTTTGCGGAGGCGGAAACGAATACAGAAAACTCGGAAACAAAAACAAAAGCAGATATTGTTAAAAGAAGATACAGACCAAATACAGTGTAGACGCGAAACAATGTAGATTTTACCCAGAACAAAGAAAACCTTGGAATCATGCAACAAATCTCATGCATTATAGAAAACCAACAAAATTGTTCTCTGATTATATATAGCACGGTGCTAGGTTTACAAGTGAATAAGGGAATGATCATTTCGTGGAAGCCTCCTCAAATGCATCAACGAATTACATAGTCTTCGGTACTGAGATGAGCAACTTTGCAAGTTTGGCTTGACAAGGTCATGTTTTGTGTCAGTTGGATTTGGCCATGCACATCAACCCTAAACGGAAATTCCATATTAGATGAAAACGGAAATTCTATTTTAGTGTCTGTTCTGCCGGAAAACACTATTCCGTTTTTGTTTCCGCTTCCATCAAAAAAATCCATTTCCGTTTTGCAAAATTCCG
This sequence comes from Avena insularis, assembly GCA_023614405.1. Classification (NCBI taxonomy): domain Eukaryota; kingdom Viridiplantae; phylum Streptophyta; class Magnoliopsida; order Poales; family Poaceae; genus Avena; species Avena insularis. The sequence goes on along the minus strand of JAJUPC010000120.1, from coordinate 664,662 downwards.
TTTTTATTTCCATTTTTCCGCGAAAAAGTCAAAAACTTTCCGCTCCACTTTCATCCCTAATTGGAAGTGCCAATTCTTAGTGTGTGATATCTAGGTACAGAATCGAAAGCTAGGTGACTTGGTGACATTTATCATTTTTGGCTCTTCGGCCTAGTATTCCTTTAAATCATCAGGGTGAGAAATATTCGAAAGTTTATTATGTGTGGTTTCCATCAAAAAAATTAACAATATGGGAACGACCTCGAAGGGACGAGAAATTTTGGGAAGTGACCTAATTATCATAGTTGTGGAAAGATTATCAGTTGTATTGCACAGTGTGCTTATTCAAAAAGAAGATTATAGTTTGTGGTTAGTCAAATGTTTGGTGGCTAGCCTATTTTCATTACATGATCATATCCTTTTTATTCTTTGGTTAATGGTCATTCTAGAAAGTGCAACTAGTATGTACTATAATGTTGCGTGTTATGCTAATTAGTGATGTACTTTGCATTGTTCAGCCTGCTGAAGCTGTTGCTCAAATAAACTCATGGGTAGAGAAAGCCACAGCAGGTCTCATCGAAGATGTCCTCCCTCAAGGATCTGTTGACAATAGTACCATGCTGGTTCTTGCTAATGCCCTTTATTTCAAAGGATCTTGGCATGAGAAGTTTGACTCATCGAAGACAAGGGACAACATGTTCCACCTTCTCGATGGGAGCTCGGTGCAAACACCATTCATGTCGACCACAAAGAAGCAATACATTTCTGCTCTTGACAATCTCAAGATACTTAAGCTTCCTTACCATCAAGGTGGAGACAAGAGAAAGTTCTCCATGTACATTCTTCTTCCAGAAGCACTTGACGGTCTTTTGAGCTTGGCGAAGAGGTTGAGCACTGAACCAGAGTTCATCGAAAACCATATCCCAACAAATAAGGTTGAAGTCGGCCAGTTCAAGCTCCCCAAGTTCAAGATATCATTTGGATTTGAAGCATCCAATTTGCTCCAAGGTTTGGGTCTCCAGTTGCCATTCAGTACAAAAGCTGATCTTACGGAGATGGTGGATTCACCACAGAACCTATACATCTCAGGTGTTCACCATAAGTCATTTGTCGAAGTAAACGAAGAAGGAACTCAGGCTGCCGCAGTAACAGCTACAACAATCGTGCAAACGTCAGTGCCTATGACGATAGATTTCGTCGCGGATCACCCTTTCCTCTTCCTTATCCGAGAAGATGTCTCCGGTGTGGTGTTGTTCGTGGGTCATGTGGTTAATCCCTTCCTGTCTTCATAAAGTGTTTGCTCTGAGTCTATTGCCCTGGCAGTGACCTCCTCTTTCACAAGCAGTTGCAGTATGTAATAAGTGAAGGGTTTCAACATGTGATCATATGTTGTGGGTGCAATAAAATCAAATAAATGGCTTGCCTTCTTGTGAAATTTGATCAAGCAAAGAAGAGAAATCTTCACCTTATATACTTATCCACTTCGTTCTACTCCTTGGTATTATAGGTATGTTGTGCACCTATGAGGGTAATTAGGATACTAGTACATGAGGCCCTCCCTTTGGGTGTTGGTCGTATTAGATTATTGGATTTATCACCTGATTAAACTTTTTCTCGAAAAGGGGAAAGCTCCAGCCTCTGCATCCTGGATGCATATGGCCTTCACCCTAATTAAATATTGTTATATATACACCAACCTGAACTTATGTTCAAAATTCAATTTATCCAAGGGAATCTTTGATTCAAAGTATTTTGTTAAGAATGTTGTAGGATTTGTACCATATTGTTTTTTTTAATTTTGGGGTTCTTTGATTTGTATGATCGGATCCTATGAAAATTTTCTATAAGGATGGATTTGCAGTGTGTTTGATGAGAAATTTTCTAAGCAGTGAGAAGTCTTCAAAAGAAAATTTCTGTTTTTTCATGTGAAACAACGTCTCAGAAAAAGAAATCAGGTATGTTTTTCTTAATCGTATAATTCAAAGAATTCGTGAATCTTTTTTGATAACCAAATTCACTGACTATGAGAAACATAGAACAAGACCCAAAAACCAAAATATAAAAATTCTGAAAACTTGATCTTATAGTGGTGATCTGAGTTGAACTTCAAAACTCCCAATTCTTATAGTAATTCGGTATCCTAAACTTTCTCATCTTGGTCAATCCAAATTCTAAGGTTATTTAGCACACTAGAAAATACATCGAATCCTAGCCCTACCAAGATCATGTCACTACAGGAGGGCGGGTGTTACAAAGCGCTATTTAAACGCTAAGTCGCACGCCTAAAGATTGTGGTTTCGATTAGGGGCACTACAGAAATACCCACCCCACCCCTCAAATAGCCGGCCCTTTTTGGACGACATAAGATAAAAGTAACTATAAAAGCTTTTTACTCGAATCGGAAGAGCTTTCTAGGTGCCTATCAAGTGGGTGGATAACTATAAGTCGTGAATGAGTCCATGCTAGGCTTGTAGCACAAATTGGCGACGAGATTGGTGGAATGCGATAACGGCATTTCTAAATGTCGCGCTCTAGGGAAAGAGGCATAAATAAGTGCGTCGTACATTTGTAAGCAACGTAAAAACTGGGTCTTACACTATAAAATAGTCAAGCACATCCCTCTGTCTAGTCAGAAATGTCCCGCTGACTTGTGTGTCCTATCGACAGTACAATAATTTAGTAGTCACTATTTATACACCCACACCACTACTCACGTATCCCCGTATAACCACCCACCACTCATCCTCTCTTAATTTCACATATTTGTTCTATTGATTTCTCGATCATGTTACGGATTTTCATTCTCAGGATGGCAAGGTACCAAGGTGGATGGAGATCGACTTCTAGAATGGCATCGATGAGAAATGGCAGTGCCGATGCGACTATGGCATGTTCTCAATTCTCTCATGGCATAAGAGGGCATCGAGACTTGACCGCTTATTCATGGCATGCTGATGAGTGGAAAATACACTCATCTGTATCCTCGTTTAATCCAGATATTACTCATAGATTTGATAAGATTATCCCTCTAGACCTGTCACTAACCATTAATTATTGTACAGATGTGCAAATCCTCTTGATTATTTATTTCCTTGTATAATGGGCACATTATTGAGAAAATCGGGACAAATAAAGGAAGAAATAGATTCATCTCTGTGCCCCTAGGAATGACTGTTAGACGGTGTTTGACCATAGGTGAATTTGGACACATTGTCACAAGAACAGTAGGCTTGTGAAAGATGCACATTTACGAGCAAGTTAAATAAGCAGAAAGCAGGAAGATGATCATCTTTCAAATTATCAATTATTAGTACTTTAGGAAAGTAGTATGACATTATTTTTTACATCGTCGAGTGTGGATGCTGAGTACAACATTGATGACCATAGCTAGAGAAATCGTTTGGAGACGTTGTTGAAGAGACCATAGATGAAGAACATCACGGACAAAAATGTTTGGGTCATCGCGAAGGGGACATGGATGATGACATGGCCACAGAGCGATCGGTTAAGCAAAACCATAACCGTGACGTTCTTTTTTAACGAAATAGAAGATAAGACTAACAAAAATCACATGCACATCTTCTTGTGTTCGTGAATGTTCTCGCGTTCACAACTTGCAAACAAAGTCCCATGCCATCAGCATGTTAGTTTAGCATAGAAGGAGAGTCTTACATTACGCGTCGTAAGTAATTTAACAGGGCGTCTGTACAATCGTGCAGTATGACATACGTTCACTTGTCACTTCGACATAGTTTCGATGTATGTCCAAACATCCTATGACGAAAGTCAACGAGCATATCCTCCATCCTCCATTAATGCATGAAAGATATAGGTTATCGTTGGCACGTCACTAGGTTCGAGTTTTCTTTCGATATATGATGACCGCAATTGCACATTAATATTATAGCTAGTTTCAAAAGTAAGAGTATCGAACCACGGAAAGTTATTTAGTTAAAATCTTAATGTCCTCGTCACTATTCATCAGGAAATACTTGTAAGCTGCCCATGATCTCAAGTAAGAGTGTTTTAAGAGGGTTATTTTGTGCGTAAAGTAAATACTAAAAAGTAAAGCAACAAGAAGACAAATGCGATATAAATGATAATTAAACTGCAGCAAGACGAAGTGTTCTCATGGATTATAGGATCCACCTCTACCATTGGTATTAATCATGATTATGATAAATCTATGTCTTTGTTCACAATATATGTGAGAAGAGCTCTATAAATGAATGATCATAGAAAGACATATGTTATTTTTCATCCCTAATAAACAGTCCGATGATCATAAGCAAGCCACTCTGATCCCTCATAATTAAGGGTTCCCCATAGATATTGATATGAGTTTAGTTAATGGACGCGGATATTTGGCTCCCGAGCTCATATGCACCCTTTATTTGAATTTGATTATTGTCAAAATTTGAAATTTCAAAAAAATATGTGTATGTAGAACTTCAAGTTTTATGTGCGCGCAAAATCGTCACGAAAAATGAACATTTTGGATGACTTGTGCAAAAAAGACAAAAGATAATGCTAAAGTAACGTGCTACGCAAGACAATTTTTTGTCTTTTTTATATAGGTCACAAAGCATATCGATTTTTCGTGAAATGACTTCACGTGAACCTAAAACATGAAGCTACACATGAACATAGTTTTTTTTTGAAAATTTTCAACATTTTGAAATATATTATTTTTGTACCGGGTGCAAATGCACCCGGATTCAAAAATGGATTTTCGTTAGTTAATTTCTTATTATTCCCCTTGACCATATGAATATCACGCCGATACGTCACTTAGCACTGTACATCCAATCATATACCCAGTGGTAATTCTCTCTCTAGTTATGAAGATAAATATTATACGGTCGACTTCACATACTCCCTCCGTCCATAAAAGGATGTCGCAGGCACAGTTCAAATACAACTTTGCAAAAAAGTACCTATTACAATCAAAACGTGTCAAAATTAGCCGTTAAATTTGAACTCCAAACTGACATTTTTGTCTACCTCGTCCTGGCCGTCCGCCTCAACCCCCGCTGCGATCGATCGATCTCCGGCAGCGCGCCACGAAACTCCCGCTGCGATCGATCGATCTCCGGCAGCGCGCGCATCTGCCCGGCACATCGCCTCCCTCGCGCATCCATCCCACGGGAGCAAATCGATCCAGCGACCGATCCATCTCGCGGAGCGCAGGGATCCATCTCGCGCGACACCGGGATCAGATCAGCACATGGATCGATCCTTCAGTAGCTTTTCGCCAGAGCTCAGCTCTCCGTCTTGCCGGCAGCTCCAGCAGCATCGTCAAGCCTACAGACCAACCTATGCTTCTCCCGTCCCGGCTTCTAGCCGGAGCTTAGCTCTGCGTCTCACCGGTAGAGCTCTGGCAGCTCATTTCAGCTTCTCGCAGGCAGCGCCATGTGCTCCGGCAGCTCATCCCCAACCTCCAGGCTGCGCAGGAGGGAGCGCCGGCAGCTCCGGCATCTCGTCTCAGCTTCTCGTTGGTAGCGCTATGTGTTCCGGCAGCTCGTCCCCAACCACCAGGCTGCACAGGAGGGAGCGCCGGCAGCACACCGACAGCTCGTCTCAGCTTCTGGCCGGCAACGCCATGTGCCGGCCAAGGAGGAAGCCAGGACACGGCCGCAGCTTGGCCCTGCACTCCAGGAAGAGGGCCCGGCAGGAGACGTAGGCGCCCGCTCCCAAGGTCGTCAAGGTGCCCGAGCCCCTTTTAACACCACAGAAAGCAAGGTCTCAATTTATGTTGAAACTTGGAAAAAATGGGAGTAACATGGAGAAAATAGGAGTATGCAGAAAATCAAACTAGCAAAGTTTCAGTTCATGTTGAAACTTCAATCATGAAAATGGCAGAAAATAGAGAGCGCACAGATTGACAAACACAGAAAGAACTGCAGATTTGCAATTCTTACCTATGCTATAATGTGACAGAAGGACATATAAAGGATATGCATTGAGAAACTAAAATGCATTGCCAAAAAAAACATATGGACTACTAATTCTACTGCTTCGGAATCATTACCCGTGGAGCTTCATGTTCGGATGGATCAATACCAAGACAGTTCTCTACAATAAAGAGAAATTTAAAAATCAAGATGAAAACCAACTAGTCAATGTCCATTTGGTCCGTGAGAATAAGCTGCTAAAAGGACATCCATTTAGATCATGATCTCAAAACAATCTAATAGTGTCATCTATTTTCAGTCACTACTTTGTTGATAAAATGCCTACTGATTGTTCTATACCAGGACACCTTATATACCTGAACAATCACTGATCATACTGTTGTGTGGACATCTGATAATTACTGCACTTGCCATATAACAATAAGTAAAAAATAGATCATGTCCCAGTACATAACAATCATCAGACGTGTTAGTGTGTACGGATTGATTTGGAAAGCAGAGCAAAAAGAAAAGAACAAAAGCAACGTCTTATTGATAGTTTCCCAAGTTACTTGACATAGGGCATGTACATTTTTAACTTAGTTGAATATTGTGGTTAGAAAGAACATTGATAAATCTATAGTTATTTTACACAACAGATGTACACTAACTGAATTTAAACTGCAGCTATACAAACCAATGAATCCCTGTGCCAACTTTAACTTGATACATAGATGCAGCCATGCACTTCAAATGCCTGCCACTACCACTACTAGCAAAATAATGACACAATTATCTTTTTATGATGCATCTCTGTGGGATAAGAACATCAACAATTCTAGAGCAATTTGCCATTATGGAGTAGCCCTTTTGCTGCACTATTTATTCAATTTAGTTACGCAAAAAAAAAGTGTCAATCTACAATTTAGTTACCACATTGAATATTAGTACTGCTAAGACTTTGGCTGATTTACAACCGATTCCAAGAAAGATTTTGGCTGATTATACAAATGAAGCATAAGACTGAATTAGAATATAATGCAGCCTGGAAAAGGATCCATGAACAAACATGAAGCTTTTCTATCTGATTCCTCATGTAAGGTGAAGGCTTGTCCTTGCCGATTCCCCAAGTCCAGTCAAGCTCTAGTTCGTGAAGAAGTGCACATGACAGTCACATATACCACAATCCCAAGCTCGGAAACCCAACACGCTCAGAAGGTTCAAGAAAGTACAGGCATAAAAAATGACCATGGCGCACATCACATCCACCATACATGATGTTTCAATCCAAGAAAAGCACAAGGAAATTGCAAGGCATGGAATTAACAAGCGAGAGGGAAACAATTACCAACTCGAGCTGATGATCTCCCTCCAGTTAGGCTGCGGTAGGTTGACCGAGCTGGAGACATGTACGAGTGTCCCTCGGTCGCCGGCGCCACCACCACGGCCTCGCCGCCGCACCTTCTACCGCCACCGTCACTTCCTCCTCTCCTCCTTAACCGCCCCCGCCTTCACCGCCTCAACCACCACCAAGTCCATCACCATCGTGGTGCTGACCAAACCTCTCGGCCGGTCGTGCTCAGCAGGTGCAGATGTGATTCCTTGTTGACCCCCAAAGCACCCTGCCACATCGCCTCCGGCTGGTTAAAAAGGTCGAATTTTTTAACCTAAACAAGGATGTACCGCCGGATCCGATGGCGGAGGAGGATACGGTGGTGGAGAAGGAGGATCCGGCGGCGGAGAAGGAGAATCCGGCGGCAGGGCGAGGGGGAGAGGCGACGGGAGGCGGATTTGCGCTGGGAGAGTAGAACTCATCGCTCTCATAACGTTTTGCGAGGAAGAGAGGAGTGTCGGGGACGTTTTCCTTCAGGTGAAAAAGGGCGGGTGGGTTTTCGTAAAAACATCGTCGCGACATCTTTTCCTGGACGGAGGGAGTACTATCTAAGAGAAAACCAACACATAATAATGAACCCACGCCTGATGACACTCAAGTCATGGATCATAGTAATAACACATTAATTTGACCACAAGCTAAACCCACGCCTCACGACACTCAAGTCAAATCCACATATCTCTGTTATTCAACCTCACACAAATCGTCTTCCTAGGTAAAACTTTACACATTGGCATTGCAATCCAAGCTCGGAATTTAGTGCTAATCAGTTGTGTGTTCTTAAGGCAACACCCAGAAGGCAATGAGACTAGAAGTAATCTCCATATAAATCTGATGCTCTACATAATTCAGACGTGCGGATAACTTATATCGGAAGCCGCAAGCTCTCCTGAGATATGATGATCTGTCCAAAAACCAAATGACGCGACGCCACATTAGTTATCTGCCTTTATGATTGCTTTTACGTGCGGTTTTTGTTGCCCAGCACAATTTGTGCCCTTTAAATACCCACGAAAGACTCACATTCTCTTCCTCCTCCAAGTGTCCGGTCTAACGCCAGTCCATCGAAGAACTACTACACCTCTCCGGCCATGGCAACCACCCCCGCCACCGACGTCCGCCTCTCCATCGCGCACCAGACCCGCTTCGCTCTCCGCCTTGCCTCCGCCATCTCTTCCAACCCCGAGTACGCTGCCACCAACGCCGCCTACTCCCCGCTCTCCCTCCACGTTGGCCTCAGCCTCGTCGCCGCTGGCGCAGGTGGCACAACCCGTGAGCAGCTTGTCGCTGTGCTCGGGTCCGGGGAGGAAGGCGAGGATGTGGAGGCCCTCCACGCGCTCGCTGAGCAGGTGGTGCAGCTCGTGCTCGCTGACGCGTCCGCGGCCGGCGGCCCGCGCGTCGCCTTCGCCAACGGTGTCTTCGTGGACGCGTCGCTCCCGCTCAAGCCTTCTTTCAAGGAGCTTGCTGTGGGAACGTACAGGGCCGACGTCCAATCCGTAGACTTCCAAGCTAAGGTGATCATCCTATTCCCTTCCTGTTTAGTCAGTCTCTTTCCTTCGTGGGTCTTTCAAAACGCGAAAAAATAGGATATATAGACGCAGAAATATCACGTGATGACATGTTAAATATCAGTACTCGCTCCGATCAATATTACTTGTTGCAGAAATAAATATATTTAGTGTTAGATACATTCAATCCAATGACAATTAATATGAATTGGAGAGAGTATAATAGATGTTTTTTCTTAAAATAGATTTTCGCCCCGCTATATTAATATAGTAACCTCAGAATACAACCAACAATAATGCTAGGGCAGCAGCACAGTCCAGCCCAAAAGAAAAGAAAGAAGTAAAAGAGAAACAAATCCCGACATCAGGCAGATTAACGAAATGAAAATGACTCGCAACCGCTGCGCCCTCCGAAGTTGTCCCACCACACTCCTAGCCCTCCGACGCGCCGTGTATTAAGCAACACCTTCAAGAAGGAATACGACGCCGACGACACTGTTGCCCAGACTTGTCCTAGGGTTTCCCCTAGTACACAGAGGGGAGTGGGGAAGGGGTACAGCCGACGCCCCTCAGGAGGGACGGTAGCACTCGCAGGTATCACCGCGTCGATGCTGACCAAGCCGACAAGGATTTCTCCCGACCCCCAACAAACCAGTACCCCGATCGCTCCGTAGCGCTCCACCAACCTTGCCACCCACCAACACGGTCTTGCCGCCATCATCCTCGTCTCACTATGGTCGCTGATGCGAGGTCTGCAAGATGGATACAAGGGACCGCGGGACAAGAGGGTAGCACGGCAGCCTCGCGGGAGGGACCGACCTCCACCACCACCAAGACGGTAGCCGACCGGGCGCAGCAGCAGGGGCACACCAGGCCCAAACCGGCCGGACCCAGATCGGGTCCACAAATCCGCCGCCGCCACACTGCAGTAGGCGCGCCGCCGGTGCCGCCCCTAGTCCACGCAGACAACTTCACCAGCTTGTAGCAGCAGTACCTAAGCTAGACAAGAACCAACCCGCCCAAGCCCAGATGTAGCCTGAAGGGCTCAGATCTAGGACGGGAGGGCTCGCCGGCCATGCCGCAAGCTCTGCCCACGCCCGCCGCCAATAGATGCCTTTTGGATGGGAAATTATTTTTATAAAAGAGAGTCTATGCTACAGTTGTCATTAAACCAAACATGTTTTTCACTTGGTTTTGACTACTAAATGTAAGATTTAGATTGAAATTGCATGCAGAGTAGGTTATTGGGAAAAAATATGTTCTATTGTCCAATAAACCAAAACAAGCTATATAAGAAAATTTCTAATAATAGAATCCCCCAAATTATCTAGTCCCTCTGTCTCCTTTCTGTCTCAAAATAAATGTCAGAAGTTTATCCAAATTTGGATGTATCTATGCACTAAGATATATCCAAAAATAGATAAATTTGCGATGTCTATTTTGGAACAGAGAGAGTATAAGATTTATTACCTCCATTCCTAAATATAATGTTTTTGTAGGCTAAAACGTTTTATAATCCCGAACAGAGGTAGTACAAGTTTACTTAGTTGTGCTTTACAAAGGTTCTGATAGTTTGGTGTACATGTTGTGATGACCATTTAGTCTGCTCATGTGGATTGTCTTACTATTAAGATATACTCTCTCCATTTCAAAATATAAGATATTTTAGTCCTTTTATAAAACACATGTATCTAGACGTCTTTTAATGTATAGGTTCACTCATTTTGCTATGAACCTACCCACTAAAAGGTGTCTAGATATATGTGTTTCGAAAATGTTAAAACATCTTATAATTTGAAACAGAGGGAGTATATATGAAACATATTGAAAAGTTTCCGCGTAAATGCTTTATGAAAACCTTAGTATGCCGTTTCGGATTTTGAATGTCATCATTATCTTTTACTCATTTAATCTAATTCTTGTTTTCAAAGAAAAGTACAGTTTTGGTTTATCAAAAGGTTGGTAGTTAATTAGTCTATTTTCATTACATAATCATATATGTTCAGCGACATTTATTATGGATCCGGGGAGTATAAGTCTGCTTGTTGTGCTAATTATTGATGTACTTTGCATTTGCTAGCCTGCTGAAGCTGTTTCTCAAGTGAACTCATGGGTAGAGAAAGTCACAACAGGTCTTATCCAAGATGTCCTCCCTCAAGGATCTGTTGACAATAACAGTGCATTGGTTCTTGCTAATACCCTTTATTTTAAAGGGGATTGGCATCAGAGCTTTGATGCATCTAAGACAAAGGACGACATGTTCCACCTTCTCGATGGGAGCTCAGTTCAAACACCATTCATGTCGACCACAAATAAGCAATACATCTCGTCACCTGGCAACTTGAAGATACTTAAGCTTCCTTACCACCAAGGTGGGGACAAGAGAAAGTTCTCCATGTACATTCTTCTTCCAGAAGCACGGGATGGCCTTTGGAGCTTGGCTAAAAGGTTGAGCACCGAACCAGAGTTCATTGAGAACCATATCCCAACAACGCAGGTCGAAGTTGGGCAATTCAAGCTCCCTAAGTTCAAGATATCATTTGGATTTGAAGCTTCTGATTTGCTCACTCGGCCTCCAGTTACCATTCAGCCCTGGAGCGGATCTTTCGGAGATGGTGGACTCATCAGTGGCACAGAACCTGTACATCTCATCTGTTCACCACAAGTCGTTTGTCGTAGTAAACGAAGAAGGAACTAAGGCTGCGGCATCAACTACTGTAGCGACCACTACTTATTCAGTGCCCCTGACTATGGATTTTGTCGCGGATCACCCTTTCATCTTCCTCGTCCGAGAAGATGTCTCCGGCGTCGTGTTGTTCGTCGTGTTGGTAACGGTGATAGAAAATAGCTTGATGGCCTGAAAAAGACTAAAGGCAAACTGAAATAAAGAAGGAAGCAAGCAAACATGTAACAGATCTAGTAGCAAACGGTGTATCAATGCTTAGAAACAAGGCCTAGGGATCATACTTTCACTAGTGAACACTCTCATATAAATATATTATTCTTTATGATACTACTCTTAACTACTCTCCAGTTGAACACTCTAATCGATGGTAGGGCTATAACAGCACACCTCAAAGTAAGCCTTTCCCATCTAGAAAACCCCACACTGTCACCTTGAGTACTAGATGAGTCCAACAAACACCACAATTTCATAAAGACATCCAACTCCAAATATAACTCATAACAAGTATTTGTAATCTCTAGCCTAAGTGCCACCATGGTGAGCACGCTGTCACTTTCACACACATGGGGAGAGCAGAGATCTATTAAAGCACTTGAGTAGCAAGGTAGATCTATAGATTACAAGCTCATGACCATAACAAGATCATGCATAGAGAGAGATGAACACATAGCTACCGGTAGAACCCTTAGCCTCGAGGGAGAACTACTCCCTCCTCATCATGGGAATCAGCAATGGTGATGGAGATGGTGGTGGAGATCAATGGAGATGGCTCCGGGGGCACTTCCCGGCAGGTGCCTAACAGACTTTCTGTCCCCGAATCTCCCCTTGGTGGCGGGCCATGGAACTTTTCATGGATTTCTGATTGACTATTTAGGGTTTTGGTATCGGGAGGCTCTTATAGGCGAAGGAGGCAAGGTCGGTGGAGTGCCAGGGGGCCCACACCACCTGGTGGCGCGGCCAGGGCTAGCCCGCGCCACCATATGGTGTGGCTAGGCCCTGGCCCTCCTCCGTCTCTGCTTCTGGCTCCGTGAGTCTTCCGGTAAAATAGGAACTTTGGCTTTTGTCCCGTCCAATTTCGAGAATATTGATTTTCTGACTTTCCTGGAACCAAAAATAGCAGAAAACAGGCAACTAGCACTATGGCTCTTGTTAATAGGTTAGTCCAAGAAATCATATGAAAAATACTCCAAAGTGTGGACAAAACATAAGAAAGTAGATAAAACCAAGCATGGAACATCAAAAATTATAGATACATTTGGAATGTATCAACATCCCCAAGCTTAACTCCTGCTCGTCCTCGAGTAGGTAAGTGATAAAAAGAAAGAACAATTTTTGAGGTGACATGCACCATCAAAGACTTGATCGAATTATTTGCAAAACATTCAAAGCTGGGATCATAGTATTTCAACCATAGCATGAAAGACAAAGTTCTAGCAATAAGCAAAGAAACTATGATGCAACATGAAAAGGCACAAACAAAAGATTCATGAATAGCAATGCTTTGCAAGACGTTTGTTTGTTTCACATAAAGAAACATAGCATACTAGTATTCAGCTTGTCCCTCAATAGAGTAGCAAATATAAATGCATAGGACACCTTCAAAGTTCACAAGAGTGACTAGATACAATAATTTCAAACAAGCAATAACAAGTTATGCATCAATCAACTAGTCTTGGGACAATGCACATAGAACTAAGAATGGCCACTATGCTCTCAAAGTAGGTGCATAAAGATAGAAGGTGGAGACTCAATATAATGGTGGAAGAAAAGCCTTTTGTAAAAGGAAGTAGGGATTAAAGTCTCATAAAGAGCTTCCAAAAATTATGATACTTAAAGCTTTCAGCTCTCGTTGCCCCTATCATAAGCATCTTGAAGTGATTAAGGTTAAAGTGAACAAACTATGGTGTATATGCTTGACGAAGTATAAGTCAGAAATCTCATGTCCCTTGTATACGAGGGCCGCTCCTCATGCTACTCAAGTTTAGTCATCGGTAAGTTCTTGTCATTGTAAGTACATGTGTATCATTGAGAACCGCCAACGGGGTACCCCTTGCCCGATGATACGGAAGAATCCCCATATCAAAATGACAAGGCAAGCAGACAACGAGCATCTCAGCATTCTTCTTATTTACCATGGGAATATGGTGCTTTTTTCGCTCTTTCCTCTTTTCATAGTATCTCTTTTTTTCTCTTTTTTCTCAATATAGGACTCTTTTTTTATAAGAAGAATGCTTCATAGACAGCTCACTATGGTTACGCCGCAGGTTTCCACCATGTCAACATGGATTAGACCAGCGGCCCAGGCGTTTCTCTAACACATATACATAACTCCATGGACTTACAAGCTCCCCTTTCATTTCACACCGACGACATCCATATACAAAAGAGCATGATATCAACTAGGTACAAGTACCAAGTGCAATGTTGAAAGCGTTCCCCATGAAAGCATGGTTCTGCTAATTCCCAACAAATAAGTGCAAGCATATACAACATAGACGACACAATGGTTCAAGTTTATTAAGGGCAAGAAAAGTAAAGTGTGCCATCAAGTTCGTGAGAGCTTTAATCACTAGTTTTCTCATAACAAGTGGAAGGTAAACAAAAGCATGAATATACTTGGAATAGCATAAGCTAGTAGGTAGGTATGGTGACCTCTTTGGAATAACTTGGTTTAGGGAGTTGGATGCATGAGTGGAACTCATACTTGGTCGTGGAGGCTCGCAAAATACTGGGAGCGACAAACTAAGAGAGCAATAATGGCCATAATCATGCAGAGCGACAAAACATCATTGATCAAAGCATAAAGTGATACTACAAGTTGAAAACTAAAGGATCATAAAGGCTATGGTGACTTGAGATAGTCATAACATGGTGTGAGCATGCACCAAGTCAACCCAACTAAAGCATCAAAGGAGAACACCACTATACTATGCTTTAATATGCTAAAACAACGCATGATTCATCCAAGGCACATTAAGCAATCTCAATTGTTTGTAACAAGTAATGCTACAGCAAAGAATACTAAGCATAAAGCCAAAACAATATCAAGCATGGCATGACAGAGCATAGGCCACAGTCAAAAACAAACTCTTTTTACCACATAAGTATGAACTTTCCTACTCTTTTCCAAACCAAACCAAACTATTTGCAAACCAATGCATGAAAGAGGGGGTCCAACCAATTTATTCAGAAAACTAAGCAAACCAAAGCAAATGAAAAACCAAAACAAAAACGAAAAATAGGACGCTCCAAGAAAAACACAACTGTGCATGAGACAATAAAAATGAAGCGTTTGGAAGAAACCTGAGATTTTTATTGATGAAAGAGGGGATGCCTTGGGCATCCCCGAGCTTTGACGCTTGTACTTCTTGGATATTTCTTGGGATGACATGCGTGGCATCCCCAAGTTTGAGCTTTAGTCCATCTTTCATCTCATTACTCATTCCTTCCATACACCTGAAATTTTTCCTTCATACAAAACTTCACACAATCTTTATTAGCAACATTAGTGCACTCAAGATAATAGGTCTTAAGGTTCAGTTATAACACCAAATAAACTTCCTTTAGAACACTAGATACTGTAGCACTTCCCTCAAAAAGCTTAATTCCCCAAAAGAACTCAAAAAGGAACCAACAAGAAGCAAATGCAGAAAATGGCAGAAATCTGTCAAAACAGACCAGCAGGTAAAGACGAATTCTAAGACCTTCTGTTGCTCAAATCAAAAAGTGTTGAACTAACAAAAGTTAGATAACAACCTGGGGAAGAAGCACAAAACATTACAGCTCAATCCGACATACATAGCTCTCTCACGAATTTTTACGGTGAAGCACAAAAATCTGTTTAGGGACAGCAACTTTCCCAATCATTACTTCTTTCTCATTAGAGGTTACTCTTGGCACAAAAAGCAAATAAAAAGGATAATGAGAGGTTATTACAGAGGTAATAACTTCCAAGACTCATATAAAACTTTTGGGTTATCTCCCAATAAGTACTTTTCTTTAATGCCTTTAAGTTAGGCTTGATAGTTTGAGAAGATGCTCACATAAAAATATGAATTGAAGTAGAAGAGAGCATCAAGAAGCAAATTCAAAACACATTTAAGTCTAACCCACTTCCTATGCATAGGAATCTTGTAAAGAAACAAGTCATGAAAGCACAAAGCAACAATCATAGTAAAGCAAAACAAGTGCAACTTCAAAATTTTCAACATAAAGAGGGGAAACTTAATATTATTAAGATGCATAAAACCATGTTTACCTCTCTCATAATAACTTTCAGTAGCATCATGAATAAAATTAACAATATAACTATCACATAAAACATTCTTATCATGAGCCACATGCATAAAAGAATTAATACTCTCCACATAAACATAGTCATTCTTATCAATTGTAGTGGGAGCAAATTCAACAAAATAGCTATCATTATTATTCTCATCACCATAATCATCAAATATAGGAGGCATATTGTAATCATAATTAATTTCCTCCTCAATAGTAGGTGGACTTAAAATATCATATTCATCATTGTAATCATCATATATTGGAGGTTTGGTATCATCATAAGCAATAGAATAGCTATCTTCCAAAGATGGGGAACTAAAAAGATCATTTTCATAAAAACTAGCTCCCCAAGCTTAGACTTTTCCATAGCATTAGCAATAATGGTGTCCAAAGAATTCATACTAACAACATTGCTATTAGCATGCAAATAAAGTTCCATAGGTTTTTTAATTTTCTCTTCAAACACTTCATGTCCTAACTCAAGATAAATACTATAAAGGTCTCTAATTTTTTTGTTGTTTTCCATCAAGCCTAACTAGTGAAAACAAGAAACAAAAAGACAAAATTGCAGAATCTAAAGGAAATAACTTCGATCACTCACACCGGAGGATGTGAGTACCTTTTAACTTACCTCCCCGGCAACGGCGCCAGAAAATAGGCGTTTGCCGTGGGAGGTTCTTCTTCTTTAATCCTCCGATGTGAATACCTTTTACCTTACCTCCCTGGCAACGCTTTAAAATAGCTTGATGTCTACGCACTTCTATTCTTGTAGACAGTTGTTGGGCCTCCAAGTGCAGAGGTTTGTAGAACAGCAGCAAGTTTTCCCTTAAGTGGATCACCCAAGGTTTATCGAACTCAGAGAGGAAGTGGTCAAAGGTATCCCCTCTCAAGCAACCCTGCAATCAAGATACAAGAAGTCTCTTGTATCCCCAACACACCCAATACACTTGTCAGGTGTATAGGTGCACTAGTTCAGCGAAGAGATAGTGAAATACAAGTGGTATGGATAAATATAAGTGGTAATGGTGATAGAAAATAGCTTGATGGCGTGGAAAAGACTAAAGGCAAACTGAAATAAAGAAGGAAGCAAGCAAACATGTAACAGATCTAGTAGCAAACGGTGTATCAATGCTTAGAAACAAGGCCTAGGGATCATACTTTCACTAGTGAACACTCTCATATAAATATATTATTATTTATGATACTACTCCTAACTACTCTCTAGTTGAACACTCTAATCGATGGTAGGGCTATAACAGCACACCTCAAAGTAAGCCTTTCCCATCTAGAAAACCCCACACTGTCACCTTGAGTACTAGATGAGTCCAACAAACACCACAATTTCATAAAGACATCCAACTCCAAATATAACTCATAACAAGTATTTGTAATCTCTAGCCTAAGTGCCACCATGGTGAGCACGCTGTCACTTTCACACACATGGGGAGAGCAGAGATCTATTAAATCACTTGAGTAGCAAGGTAGATCGTCATGACCACAACAAGATCATGCATAGAGAGAGATGAACACATAGCTACCGGTAGAACCCTTAGCCTCGAGAGAGAACTACTCCCTCCTCATCATGGGAATCAGCAATGGTGATGGAGATGGTGGTGGAGATCGATGGAGATGGCTCCGGGGGCACTTCCCCGTCCCGGCAGGGTGCCGGAATAGGGACTTTCTGTCCCCCGAATCTCGCCTTGATGGCGTGATCATGGAACTTTTCGTGGATTTCTGATTGACTATTTAGGGTTTTGGTATCGGGAGGCTCTTATAGGCGAAGGAGGCAAGGTCGGTGGAGTGCCAGGGGGCCCACACCACCTGGTGGCATGGCCAGGGCTAGCCCGCGCCACCATATGGTGTGGCTAGGCCCTGGCCCTCCTCCGTCTCTGCTTCTGGCTCCATGAGTCTTCCGGTAAAATAGGAACTTTGGCTTTTGTCTCGTCCAATTCCGAGAATATTTATTTTCTGAGTTTCCTGGAACCAAAAACAGCAGAAAACAGGCAACTAGCACTGTGGCTCTTGTTAATAGGTTAGTCCAAGAAATCATATGAAAAATACTCCAAAGTGTGGACAAAACATAAGAAAGTAGATAAAACGAAGCATGGAACATCAAAAATTATAGATACATTTGCAATGTATCAAATGTCAATAATTCTGAAGTGGTCTGGAGCCTTGTGCTTTAAGTTGCTTCTGAAATTTGATCAAGCAAAGATGAGAAAATGTCACTTTATATCATATCTAGTTGTGTTTGTCTATCTTTGTAAGAGACCGCTGATGACCCACAAGTATAGGGGGTGTATCGCAGTATTTTTGAGGGAAGTGAAACCCAATTTATTGATTCGACACAAGGGGAGCCAAAGAATATTTATAAGCCTTAACAACTGAGTTGTCAATTCTTCTGCACCTGGAAACAATCTTGCTCACAGCAGTTTATCAGTAGCAACAGTTTTGTAGTAGGAATAGCAAAGTAACTGCAGTAGTAAAGCAAAGACAATAGTAACAAAAGTAGTAAACAGTGGGATTCGAGTGTGGTAGGCATAGGGATGGATGGACGGGCGTTGCATGGACAAGACAATTCACATAGCAATCAGAACATAGGGCAATTGTAGATAAATAAGATAAAGCATCCAAGTACTAGACAATCCTAGGCATGCGTTCCATATATAGTCATACGTGCTCGCAATGAGAACTTGCACAACATCTTTTGTCCTGCCAGCCCGTTTGCAGCGGGGCCTCTAGGGAACTACTGGAAATTAAGGTGCTCCTTTTAATAGAGCACCGGAGCAAAGCATTAACACTCCGTGAACACATGTGATCCTCACATCAAAGCCTTTCCCTTCCGGTTATCCCGATTTACATCACTAGGCCATAGGTTCCGGACAACGACGTGTGTATACAACTTGCAGATAAGACCCAAAACAATACTATCATAATGAATAAATAACATGTTCAGATCTGAAATCATGGCACTCGGGCCCTAGTGACAAGCATTAAGCACAACAAGTCGCAAAAAAGTCATAAAGCACTAATAAAAGATACTAGGCACCATGCCCTAACAATCTGATGCCATTACATGAACGATCTCATCCAATCCTTACCAACCCCATAGCCTACAGCGGGGTATTACTCACTCATAGATGGGGGAAACATGGATGGTCGATGGAGAAGCGATGGTGATTATGATGGCGATGATCTCCTCCAATTCCCTGTCCCGGCAGGGTGCCAGAACGGGGTTTCTAGTGCTGTTTCGTGGAATCTGGTGGTGGCGGCGGAGCGGAACTCCTTCTGGAAAAACGTCGAACCCCCCGAAGTTTTTAGGTCAGAAGGCTTCTTATAGGAGAAGAGGGAGACTAAGGGGGTGCCTAGGGCCACCACACCATGCCCTGGCGCGGCCAGGCCCAGCCTGCGCCTGGGAGGATGTGGCCAGCCCCTGGCCCTCCTCCGTCTTGTATTCTGGCTCATGGAGTCTTCTAGAAAAATAGGCACTTTGGCTTTTGTCCCGTCCAATTCCGAGAATATTCATTTTCTGACTTTCCTGGAACCAAAAACAGCAGAAAATAGGCAGTTGGCACTGTGGCTCTTGTTAATAGGTTAGTCCAAGAAATCATATGAAAAGTACTCCAAAGTGTGGACAAAACACAAGAAAGTGGATAAAACCAAGCATGGAGCATAAACAATTATAGATACATTTGCAATGTATCAACATCCCCAAGCTTAACTCCTGCTCGTCCTCGAGTAGGTAAGTGATAAAAAGAAAGAATAATTTTTGAGGTGACATGCACCATCAAAGACTTGATCAAAATATGTGTAAAACATTCAAAGCTGGGATCATAGTACTTCAATCATAACATGAAAGACAAAGTTCTAGCAATAAGACAAAGAGACTATGAGGCAACATGAAAAGGCACAAACAAAAGATTCATGAATAACAATGCCTTGCAAGACGTTTGTTTGTTTCACATAAAGAAAACATAGCGTAGTGGCATTCAGCTTGTCCCTCATAGAGTAGCAAACATAAATGCATAGGACACCTTCAAAGTTTACAAGAGTGACTAGATACAAATAGTTTAAAACAAGCAATATCAAGGTATGCATCAATCAACAAGTCTTGGGAAAATGCACATAGAACTAAGAATGGCCACTATGCTCTCAAGAAAGTGCTCATAGAATGTGTGGAGACTCAACAAGGAAATGAACAGGTTTTGAAAAGTTTGAAAGGCTTCCAAATGCTGAAAGTATGGTACTCATTAGCTTTGAGCTCTCACTGCCCCTATCATAAGCATCTTTAAGTGGTTAAGGTTAAAGTGACACAACTAACAGGATATGCTTGACAAGTTATAAATCGAAGTCTCATGCCCCTTACTTACGAAGACCGATCCTCATGCTACTCAACTTCAGTCACAAGTAAGCTCTTGTCATTGTAAGTATATACATATCATATATAACCGCCAACGGGGTACCCCTTGCACATGACACATGAGCTATCCCATAATCAAAATGACAAGGGAAGCATACAATGAGCATCTCAACGATCTTTTTATTTACTATGTGCATATATTTTTACTGAGGATGCTTCATAGAATGCTCATTATGGTTATGCTGCAAGTTTCCACCATGATTAGGCATGGCTTAGGCTAGCGGCCCAAGCGTTTCTCTAACATACATACAAACTCCATGATCTTACAAGTTTCACTTTTATTTCACCCCGCCGGGATCCATAAGCAAAAGAACATGATATCAACGAGGTACTAAGTACCAGTGCAATGTTGAAAGCGTTCCCCATGATACATGGTTCTGCTAACTTCAACTTATAAAGCACAAGCATATACACAACAAAGAAGGACGCAATGGTTCAGGTTTATTAAGTGTAAGAAAATAAAGTGTGCCATCAAGTTCGTGAGAGCTTTACTAACTAACTTTCTCATAACAAGCAAACATTTTATTCAGAAGAAAACAAGGCATATTGAATATGCACGGAGGTAGCAAATGATGCTAATGGGTAGGTATGGTGGACACTTTGGAAATATTTGGTTTAGGGGAGTTGGAAACATGAGTAAAACACTCAGTGTAAGTGAAGGCTAGCAATAGTAAGGGAGTGACAAACGAGAGAGCAATAATGGCCATAATCATGCAGAGCGATAAAACATCATTGATCAAAGAATAAAGTGATAATACAAGTTGAAAACTAAAGGATCATAAAGGCTTATGGTGACTTGGGATAGTCATGACATGGTGTGAGCATGCGCTAAGTCAACCCAAATAAAGCATCAAAGGAGAATACCACTATACTATGCTTTAATATGCTAAAACAACGCATAATTCATCCAAGGCACATTAAGCAATCTCAATTGTTTATAACAAGTCATGCTACAGCAAATAATACTAAGCATAAGGCCAAAACAATATCAAGCAAGGCATGACAAAGCATAGGCCACAGTCAAAAACAAGCTCTCTTTACCACTTAAGCATGAGCTTTCCTACTCTTTTCCAAACCAAACCAAACTATTTGAACACCAAAGTATGAAAGAGGGGGTCCAACCAATTTATTCAGAAAACTAAGAAAACCAAGCAAACTAAAAACCAAAACAAAAACGAAAAATAAGACGCTCCAAGAAAAACACAACTGTGCATTAGACAATAAAAATGAAGCCTTTGGAAGAAACCTGGGATTTTTATTGATGAAGGAGGGGATGCCTTGGGCATCCCCAAGCTTTGATGCTTGTACTTCTTGGATATTTCTTGGGATGACATGCGTGGCATCCCCAAGCTTGAGCTTTAGTCCATCTTTCATCTCATTACTCATTCCTTCCATACACCTGAAAATTTTCCTTCATAAAAACTTCACACAATCTTTATTAGCAACATTAGTGCACTCAAGATAATAGGTCTTAAGGTTCAGTTATAACACCAAATAAACTTCCTTTAGAACACTAGATACTGTAGCACTTCCCTCGAAAAGCTTAATTCCCCAAAAGAACTCAAAAAGGAACCAACAAGAAGCAAATGCAGAAAATGGCAGAAATCTGTCAAAACAGACCAGCAGGTAAAGACGAATTTTTTCTAAGACCTTATATTGCTGAAATCAAAAAGTGTTGAACTAGCGAAAGTTAGATAACAACCTGGGGCAGAAGCACAAAAATTCACGCCTCAAAAAGATGTCCAGAGATTTTACACGAATTTTTACGGTGAAGCACAGAAATCTGTTTCGGGACAGCAACTTTCCCAATCATTACTTCTCTCTCATTAGAGGTTACTCTTGGAACAAAAAGCAAATAAAAAGGATAAAGAGCGGTTATTAAAGAAGTAATAACTTCCAAGACTCAACTAAAACTTTTGGGTTATCTCCCAATAAGTACTTTTCTTTAACGCCTTTAAGTTAGGCATAAGGAAAAACTAAAATGGATAGAATAGAAGTAAGCGGAGATAATCATGGTGAAAACATTGTTTTCTTCAATGAAATCCTTTTGTTAACAAGGTTGATCAGGTCTTGTTACCAAAGCAATTTCATATGAGACAAAACTTTGTATTCCACTAATGATTATGTTACCTTAACCTTGATAGCAATGGTCCCAATCATAATAGTTTCAAATTTTTCTATTGGTATGGGACAATATATTTCTCCAACTTGAATGCCTTCAACATGTTCAATTGAATTCAGACCATAAGTCCTTTCAATCTTCTTGGGGAAATAGACAGTATGTTCCTTGTCATTAACATTGAAGGTCACCTTTCCTTGATTACAATTAATAACAGCTCCTACAATATTAAGAAAATGTCTCCTAAGAATAATAGACATATTATCATCTTCAGACATTTCAAGCACAACAAAAACAGTTAATATCAAGCAATTGTGAGCCACCTGAACAGGTACATCCTCACATATACCCACAGGAATAGTGGTAGATTTATCAGCCATTTACAAAGATATATCAGTTGGAATCAATTTGTCAAGCTGAAGCCTCTTATAGAGAGAGAAAGGCATAACACTAACTCCAGCTCCCAAATCACAGAAAGCAGTTCTAACATAACTGTTCTTAATAGAGCAAGGGATAGTTGGAATCCCTGGGTCTCCAAGTTTCTTAGGAACCTTACCATTGAAATAATAATTAGCAAACAAAGTAGAGATTTCTTTATTAGGGATCTTCCTTTTATTTGAGACAATGTCCTTCATATACTTTGAGTAAGAAGGCAATTTAATAGCATCAGTCAAAGGAATTTGCAAGAATAAAGGCTTCATCCACTCACAAAACTTATTATAGTGTTCTGAAGGGAATATGCCCGAGAGGCAATAATAAAGTGGTTATTATCTTATTCCATGTTTATGATAAATGTTTATTTTGCATGCTATAATTGTATTGATCGAAAACATCAATACATGTGTGCTTAATAAACAAAAAGGGTTCCTGGTTATGCCTCTCTTATAGACTAGCTTGTTGATTAACAAGATGATCAAGGTTTCCTGATCATAGACATTGGATGTTGTTAATAACAAGGTCACACCATTGGTGGAATGATGTGATGAACATTCATCCGAAGTATAGCATTACGATCAAGTCATTATGTTTATATTGCTATAACATCATACGAAGTAATCTTAGTCCTTAGACCATGAGATCATGTTAATTGCTAACACCGGAAGAGTATCTTGATAACATCAAACGTCACACCGTAACACCGAAAGCCCTAAGCCACGTAAAACTTGCAATTGATAAATTAGAGGCGTCTAGTTTAGATCGTTGCTGGGCTAGTGTATTGATATGGTATTGTTGTAAGTAGATGTATGATAGATACTCTTACAACACACTCAACGTGTAAGTTCCATAGACCTTGGACTTACACACAAATGAATGATAGAGATCATACCACGATGCAAGTGATAGAGATTAAATGCATGGACCATATCATCTCACTTTACACATTAGATGTTAGCATCTTATATTGCTAGTTTGGCGCTTTTAGTAGCATTGTAAGATGATCCCTCATTTAAATATCAAGATAAAATGTGTTCTTCCTTAAGTATGCACCGTTCTATGGATCGTGTTTCGAGACATCACGTGATGATCGGGTGTTCTCAACTCTACGCTTTCATGCAACGGGTGTAAGACAGTTTTACACACGCGAATACTAAGGTTCTTACTTGGCGAGCCTAGCATGTACAGACATGGCCTCGGAACACGGACCGAAAGGTTAAGCATGAGTCATATAGTTGATGTGATGACCATATTGATGCTCGCCTTTGAAGCTACACCGACTCACGTGATGATCGGACTTGGTGTAGTGGATTTGGTTCATGTAATCACCAAAAAGACACGAGGGATGTCGTTTTTGAGTGGGAGTTCATTTCTAATTTGGATTAGTCGAACTCAATTTGTCATAAACTAAATCGAAGTGAATTTGCATAATTTGTTGTAGTCATTGGCATTTGTTCACTACCTTATGCTTAGTTTTAATTGAGATAATAGAACTATAGAATTCTAGATATTTACTTTACGAACTGGTATCGTATTGTTTTGAATGCCAATTTAAAGTTTATAAGTCCTATTGCAAACTTTCAGCAAACTCTATTTACTCCATGAAGTTTAATAAGTAGTATTAAATAGAGAGTAAGAATTCCAATGTTAGTATCTAAAGTATCATGTTTGCCTCCATGATTATTGATATTCAAAAAGTTGTTTTAATATCAAGATTATATTGGAGCTGAAAATTGTTTCAGAAACCATCATTTGTGAAAGATATTGTGATATCTGAAACAAAGTTTTTGGTTGCATTATGATAGAGTGTAATTTAGCAAAATACATGTTCTCATATTGTATGAGAATTTGTGAAGGATGGAGATGCTAGGCATCCGAATCTCCCAAAACGTTTCGGGAACTAAAATTATACTCGTCATTCTTCCTTATAGGCTATAGTAGCTTGATCATGAAAGTTGTCATGATAAGGATGAATAGAAGATGTAAGTAAAATGTTTACTACACTAATAGATTACAAAAGAAAGGATTTTTGAAAGAACACCAAACATTTGATGATGGTAATCCACTTCAAAGTGCAAGTCCAAAGGTATTAGTATTTGACTATATACGCTTTGTACTATGTGTCATGTGAATGACACCACTATTGATGTTGATAAATTCTTTTAAAAGAAAAGGAATTGCTGAAAGAGAATCTATAAAATATTTGGCAGAAAATAAAAGGTTGGAGATGTCCAACTTAGGTATATAGAAGATATACATGTTATGGCTATATTCCTTGCTTGTTAAACAATGTGGTTCTTAGGTATTGGATACCGAATTGGTTGGTATGAAGTGTCATACAGGACAACGCAATTCATGAACTACAATGGCCTAAGTAACCAGCAAGAGAATGAGTGATGATGTTCATCGAAAACAAATAAAGTGTTATTGTGTTTTTCGTTGTCATCAAACCAAGCCTTCAAGATTTGTTTAAATAATTGTTATTTTGTTCCGATATTATGAGAACAATGGCTGTTCAAATAATTACCGTATTCCATAAAGGATGGATGAACTTTTACAAGTCTAGTTGGAGAAATCACATCCATAAACACTATTGCTAAAATGTCACAAGACAAATGATTGAAAGATCACTTATGAAGTGACATCGCTGTTTGAATTATATTTGAAAGAAAACATGAAGAAACTCCATGTTGATGGAATTTTAGGAGTCCTTGATTTTGATCAATTGACGCATGTGAGACTTTCCTCGAGATAATTGAAACTCCGTTCATAGGCCAAAGAGGAACGGGTGACTAGCTTATTGGAAATTGTGCATGCTGATGTGCATAAGTCCATTATGTGTAGCCATATGCAATGGATCTTTTTGCTTCATATGCTTTCTTCAAGAATTTGAGTGAATATATCTGTATATTTACTTAATAAGGAAGAAGTATGAAACATTTGAAAATTGTTCAAAGACTTTCAAGATGAAGTGGAAAATCATTGTAACAAGAAAATAAAGAGTTTATGATTCGATCATAAAGGAAGATATTTGAGTTACATGTTTAGCAAAAACACCTAAGACTTGAGGAATTGTTCCATGATTTGTGTTTCCCGATAAACCATAGGAGTATGGCATATTCGAGAGATAAAATCAAACCATGTTTGACATGGTAAGATCAAGGGTGTCATTTATAAAACCGCCATTATGTTTTAAGGATTGAAGCTTTAGAGACTACCGCTTTTACACTGAAAAGAGCACCATCGTGATTCGTTGAAATGACACCATATGAGTTATGGTTTGGGATAAAACCCGAATTGTCTTTTCTTAAATTTTGGTATGCTATGCATAAGTAAAATGTTTACAACCAAAGTCGGATAAGCACGTCTTTGTAGGTTATCCCAAAGAATTTGTTGGGAATTTCTCCATAACATCGAGGACAAAAGAGTTTGTTACTTGGAACGTCAAGTTTCTTGAGAAGGAATTTTTCGTGAAAAGTTAAGTGGGAGGACAATAGAACTTTGATAAGGTTGTTGAACCTTAGCTATATGTGCTAAGTAGCGCTTGCCGGAGAAAGTGTCGATGGCCACAATGCTCATGGCTCTCGTGATTACAAAAGGTGTGATCTCGGAGATTAGAGTTCCTATAGAACCGTGTGGGTCGATAAGAATCAAATAGTAAGATTTGATAAGCAAGTCGTTATTGTTTTAACAATGATGAACCGACTACATGCAAAGAAGCGATGATGGGCCGTGACTCCATAAAATGACTAGAAGTCATAGAATCCGTGATAGTATCCATACACGAGAAAACAAGTTTTTGAACTTGGAAGACCCTCCAGAAAGGTGTGAAGCCTATCGGACGTGTTTGGATCTATAAAGAAATAAGACATGGATGTTTAACATCTATGAAATAGTCAACATGTCGGAAAGAAGTTTACGACAATGTTCAAGGAGTTGACTATGACAAGATTTGATCTTTCATAGCGATATATAGTCTTGACGGATTAATGTAGCAACCACTACATATAATTTGGTATATGGTAGTTGAATAAACAAAACAAGGTTCTTATAATAGAACAGTTACCTAGGACGTGCACATGACATGGTCCGAAGGGTTTTGTTAATTCAAAGGGTGCTAAAAGGGCATGCAAACTTCAATAGTTGAAGTAAGCATAGCGGAGTTAGAATCTTCACCATGATGAAATTGTTAAAAGAGTTTAAATTCATCGGAGATGATGAAGATGCTTGCATTTGCAAGAAATTAAGTGGGAGCGCTGAGACATATTTCTAATACATTATGTAGAGGACACATTGTTTATTGGAAATGATATATCTTGTATTGACACAAGTTAAGAATTTCATTAAAATAAGATTTCGATGAAAGACTTGGGCAAACCAGGAATATTTGGCATCAATATCTATATGGATAGATTAAGGCGCAAATATGGTTGTGCCAGACATACATATATGAGATATTGAAAGGGTTCAATATGGAAACAACAAGAAAGGTTCTTGCTGCATGGAAAGAATTGTATTTAGATTCAAGTGTTTCAACACTTGGTGAGTAAAATCACTTGAAGATTCTGATCGATTATACCATGATATGTATATATATCCAGAATGTCCTATGCTCTAAATGTTATGAGCATATACCAGAATGATTAATAGTAAAGATATTCTTATGAGCTTTGGAAGAACTAAGAATATATCATGTATAAGTGACAAATAGTTAAAGGTAGTTCATTGTAAAGTGTTACATTGATACTAGTTTTGTCACAAGATACAAATTAAATTTATCTCAATTTAGACTATGGGTGGCACAATATAATGGAAAGGATGTTCCATGATGGATTTGGATGAGTTCCAAAGTTGAGATATTGTGACGGATACTACAACAAAAGGCTAAGTATATGACTGCTATAGTAGCAGCATAGGAGGGCATTTGTCTTAAGTAGTTTGTTATCAAACTAGGTGTGGTTCAAAGTGGGCTAATACTATGAAGATATATTGTGTGACAATAATATCAACATATTTTAACCCGAACGAACTAAAGGTCTCACCAGAGGACCAAATTTATACAATGCCATCTCATTTGAGAATGAGTGATGCGTGAGAGCAAAGACATGCAAACACACACGGACCTGAAACTGTCAGATCCGGAGATTATGTTAACCACTAGCAATAGCGTATATGCAACACCAGAAAGCCATAGGTGTTCAATACGCAAAGTTTTTCAAACTAGATTATTGACTCTAGTGCAAGTGGGAGACTGAAGGGCATATGCCCGAGAGGCAATAATAAAGTGGTTATTATCTTATTCCATGTTTATGATAAATGTTTATTTTGCATGCTATAATTGTATTGATCGGAAACATCAATACATGTGTGTTTAATAAACAAAAAGGGTTCCCGGTTATGCCTCTCTTATAGACTAGCTTGTTGATTAACAAGATGATCAAGGTTTCCTGATCATAGACATTGGATGTTGTTAATAACAAGGTCACACCATTGGTGGAATGATGTGATGAACATTCATCCGAAGTATAGCATTACGATCAAGTCATTATGTTTATATTGCTATAACATCATACGAAGTAATCTTAGTCCTTAGACCATGAGATCATGTTAATTGCTAACACCGGAAGAGTATCTTGATAACATCAAACGTCACACCGTAACAGGGTGACTATAAAGGTGGGTTCAGTGCTACAAAGGTGTTATGTTGAGGCTCATGGATCAAGAGTGGGATTTGTCCATCCCGATGACGGATAGATATACTCTGGGCCCTCTCGGTGATATCACATTGAAATAGCTTGCAAGCAAGTGATGTGATCACTAGAATGTTATATCGCGGGAACGAGAAAAGAGTGCATGTCGGTAACAAGATCAAACTAGGTATGGAGATACCGATGATCGAATCTCGGACATGTAATATATCGCGGGACAAAGGGATTTAGTTACTAGCGTTAAAGGTTCTCACGATCACAGAAGTCATCGTTGAATGTGTAGGAGTCAGTATGGATCTCCGGTCCCGCTTGATTATTGATCGAGAGGGTCTCGATCATGTCTGCATTATTCATGAACCGTAGGGTGACACACTTAAGGGATACCGACACCATTTGGAGCAAATATGTTTGGATAAAGATTTAAGAAAGCTGGAATTATTTCAATAGACAAGAAGCTGTTTGGGTGAAATTGCTGAAATTGGTTCTGCATGTAATATTGAAATGTTGCAGGGGGTTTTATGTGAATGTTTGTTAATTAAAGTAATTAACAAAATTCTGAATAAAATTAATAAAAGAGTTTATTAAATGAGAGAGCATTAAATTTGGAGAAATTTAATGCATTTAAAGTGGAGACTTTAAAAGAGAATGTGAAGGGGCAAATTTATGTGGAGGGAGTTACCACCACATGAATGGAGGAGGTGAAGAGACACCTCCTCCATGCGCCATGAAGGAGGAACCCCTCCTACTATAAAAGGCCACCCCTCACTTCTCACACACACCTCCTTGTGAAGGATCTCTCTCCCCTCTAGTATTATTCCCCATGGTCTCGGATTAGCGAGATACATGTTCCAGTGGCTTTATCGGAAAGGAGTTCTTGCTTACGCTGCTTTCTTTGGGCGAGGGGCGGAGGTTGTCGAAGTGCAGGACGTGTGTGCGATCACGGATGCACTGCTTTGCTGCGGTGCTGGACTTGATGGTCTGGAGCTGGATCTGATGGACGTGCTGGAGCTGGACCTGCTGGACTTCATCACGATCTTGAGATCGGCAAGTGTACGACTACATCAACCACGAGTTCCTACTCGTTAACAAAGCTCGTTGTCTACGAGGGTAAGTTCCCGTTTCCACCCGTTGCTATATACCTAGTAGATAGATCTTGGCGTGTAGTTCGCACCGTAGGAAATTTTTTGTTTTCTATGCTGCGAACCCAACTTGTTCATCTTCTTTTGACTTGTGTTTCTTATCAGGGAAAGGCATAGGTTTTTGGACCCAAGGTTCTCTTTCACTACCATGTTTCTTAGCAATAAAATCTTCTTTGGTGTATTTAGTAGTCTTAGTGTGGTTTTCAGGTTCTTCTTCAACTTTTCTTCATTAGGAACTTCATTTTCTTCAATACCACTTTCAATTTCAGCATCAGAGATAGATATACTATTAGGATCTATAGCAGGTTCAGAGGGTTCTACAACAGTTTTATTTTTTTTCCTTTTCTTACGAGTAGAACCACTATTTTCAGCTTGTCGAAAATCCTGCTCAATTCTTTTGGGATGCCCCTCAGGATATAGATGATCCTGGGTAGCAGCACCACTTCTAGTTCTAATTTCATAAGCATGTTTTTCTTTAGCAGCATTAATTAGCAAGTCGTTTTGCACTTTAACGAGTTGATCTATTTGAGTTTGAACCATTTGAAAGTGTTTAACAATCATTTTAACATCATTAGAGGTTCTTTCCACAATATCTTTCAACTCAATAATAGCTCTAGTGTTTTCCATTAGATGATTTTGCACCCTTTTATTAAAGTTATCTTGCTTAACAATAAAGATATCAAATTCTTCTAAGCATTGATCAGGAGGTTTAGAGTAAGGGATATCACCTTCATCAAAGTGTTGGAGAGAGTGTACCTCAATAGTGGGTGAGTAGGAAATAGGCTTACATAATTCTTCTATAGGAGGTAAATTCTTGACATCGGCAGCTTTAATTCCCTTCTCCTTAAGACATTTCCTAGCTTCCTTCATCACTTCATCATTTAATTCAATAAATCCCCTCTTCTTTGATGTTGGAATAGGCTTAGGAATAGATGGTTCAGGTACAATTACTTCAGGTATAGCTTGTTTAGGAGGAGTCCAATCTTCATAATTCTTGCTTATTTTAGCAATTAATTCCTCAGCTTTCTTAGGAGTCCTATTCCTAAAAACACAATCAGCACAACTATCTAGGTATGTCCTAGATTCCTCGGTTAGTCCATTATAAAATATATCAAGAAGCTCATTCTTAGGTAATGGACTTCCAAATGTGCATGAATCAAAGCACAAAACCTTGCCCAAGATTCGGGCAATACCTCTTTTCTCCTGTTTGAAATCAAAAGTTCTGCAAAATAGCATGTCTAGCTTTGGGAGGAAAATATTTATGCGGAAAGTACTAATCAAGCACTCGGCTATCAATAGATCCAGGAGGTAAATTACTAAACCAAGTTTTAGCTTCTCCTTTCGGTGAAAAGGAAAATCTTAGCAACAAAGTAAGTACGCATCTTAATATCATCAGAAAACAAGCCACTCATGGTAGAAAGTTCATTCATATGTGCTACCGCACTTTCATTCTTAGTCCCACAAAAAGGTTCTTTCTCGACAATAGCTATGTAAGATAGATCGAGAGAGAAATCATAATCTTCATCTGTAATGTTTATGGGAGAAGCAGCAAACTTAGCAGCAGGATACAATTTGGGTCTAATAGTACGCCTCTAAAGGAGACTCTTAGCAGCGCTCCTATCATGGGTGTTCTTACATTCTTTAATAAACTCATCGGTCATCTCAACATACTCTTCTTCAATATCATAACTCTCACTAGACTCAGGTGAGCTAACAGGTGTGGTAGTGTCTTTATTAGGAGTTTCGGTATTTCCAGCTATAGTTCTAGCAATCGTAGCATCTAGGAAAGGACCTAATGAACCACTCTTATCAAGCACAGTAGAAGCAGCATCATAAGCATCAGAAGTTTCAGATTCAGCAGTAGTAGTAGTGTGTGTAGCATATGTATGTGGTGGTGTAACGAGCTTACTTATAACAGACGGTGAATCAAGAGCAGCAGAGGTGTTTAGAACCGTACCTCTTATTATAGTGGATGGTAAAATAGGAACCTTGCCATCACAAGACTTACCCATGATGGATGGGTAGCAGTGAACAATAGAGAATCCAAGTGAACTTGATAAATAAAGCTATGCTCCCACAGCAGTGCGGAAAATAGTCTTGATGACCCACAAGTATAGGGGTGTATCGATATTTTAGGAAGTGAAACCCAATTTATTGATTCGACACAAGGGGAGCCAAAGAATATTTATAAGCCTTAACAACTGAGTTGTCAATTCAGCTGCACCTAGAAACAATCTTGCTCACACAGTTTATCGATATAGCAGTTTTGTAGTAGGAATAGCAAAGTAATGATGAGTAAAGCAAAGCGGTAGTAACAAAAGCGATGGCAATTGGGATTAAGTGTGGTAGGCATAGGGATGGATGGGAGGCGTTGCATGGACAAGACAATTCACATAGCAATCAGAACATAGGGCAATTGCAGATAAATAAGATAAAGCATCCAAGTACTAGACAATCCTAGGCATGTGTTCCATATATAGTCATACGTGCTCGCAATGAGAACTTGCACAACATCTTTTGTCCTGCCAGCCCGTTTGCAGCGGGGCCTCTAGGGAACTACTAGCAATTAAGGTGCTCCTTTTAATAGAGCACCGAAGCAAAGCATTAACACTCCATGAACACATGTGATCCTCACATCAAAGCCTTTCCCTTCCGGTTATCCCGATTTCTGTCACTTCGGGGCAATAGGTTCCGGACAACGACGTGTGTATACAACTTGCAAATAAGACCCAAAACAATACTATCATAATGAATCAATAACATGTTCAGATCTGAAATCATGGCACTCGGGCCCTAGTGACAAGCATTAAGCACAACAAGTCGCAACAAAGTCATAAAGCACTAATAAAAGATACTAGGCACCATGCCCTAACAATCTGATGCCATTACATGAACGATCTCATCCAATCCCAACCATCCCCATTGCCTACAATAGGGGATTACTCACTCATAGATGGGGGAAACATGGATGGTCGATAGAGAAGCGATGGTGATGATGAAGGCGATGATTTCCTCCAATTCCCGTCCGGCGTGGTGCGAACGGAGTTTGGTGCTGTTTAAATGGAATCTGGTGGTGGCGGCGGAGCGGAACTCCTTCTGGAAAAACATTGAACCCCCCGAAGTTTTTAGGTCAGAACGCTTCTTATAGGCGAAGAGGGAGACCGAGGGGGTGCCTGGGGCCACCACACCATGCCCTGGCGCGGCCAGGCCCAGCCCGGGCCTGGGGGGTGTGGCCAGCCCCTGGCCCTCCTCCGTCTCGTATTCTGGCTCCTGGAGTCTTCTTGAAAAATAGGCACTTTGGCTTTTGTCCCGTCTAATTCCAAGAATATTCATTTTCTGACTTTTCTGGAACCAAAAACAGCAGAAAAGCAGTACTGTGGCTCTTGTTAATAGGTTAGTCCAAGAAATCATATGAAAAGTACTCCAAAGTGTGGACAAAATACAAGAAAGTGGATAAAACCAAGCATGGAGCATCAAAAATTATAGATACATTTGCAATGTATCAACCGCCCTAGTGATCCTTCCACACAAACGAATAAGCAGGACGGAGGTGCGGCAGCTGAGTCGTGTGCCTGGGCCTCTGATTCAGTACAACCTCCTCCCACCTAAACTCGTATAAACTCGTATAACCTCAAACACAAGGACGGCTCAGATCGCTTGATACGCCTTCATAATTAGTACATACACCATATATGTAATCATATAGAAAACCCAATATAACTCAACGAAAGCCATACCTGTACTAGTACGACTTGTACGTGAACAGAAAAAAAACATCGATGTACGGATCATCGCCTGCCGAGTACGCCGGCGACGGCCGTGTCCGTGTGGTGGTACCGGTGGTATCCGGTGAGCCAATGACTTGTCCTTGCCGGTGCACGCCTCGGCTTGGCTTTGTAGGTGTGTGCCGGCAGGGCTAGCACGGGGGCAGCGGCACGCAGATTGGCGGCGGAACGGCGGAGGCCATGGCAAATGTGAATGGGAGCTTGGGGAGGACAGCTGTACAGTCTAGCACGATGTCCAGCAGCATACCAGACAGTCCGGCGCAGTGTCTGGTGGCCTACCAGAATGTCTGGCGTGGTGTCTGTAACTACCTCGGTGAATTACGCTCTTAGTTGCATGCCTCGATGAGCGAAAGTGGTTAAGGTAGTACGGTGGGGCCTAGGGGCCACTCACAGGAAGACCTTTCGGTCGTCCTAACCACTTCTAGAACATCGGGACAAGAACGAGCGGCGTAATCGGCAGGTGAAGGGATCAACTACATACACAAGTGAGTATGTATGCAAGCCACCATACAACTGTTCACAGAGCCATTCCATCTAAAAGAAATAGAAATATTGCAACGCCATACGGCAAGATCCAAATATCCTAGATAGAGATAATAGTTTAGGATAACTCCTCATACATCAAACATCAGAGTATCAGGCGGGAGCGGAAAACAAGATCCGAGTACGGATAAGAAGCAAATCGGCATAAGATGTCACATAAATAAACACATCCCACCCACAGATCTCACGGATCCCCGTTCCCAGAATCTCTATACCGAGTGATCGTTGCCAACATCATCCGTCTCCTCCACCCAGTATCCATCTTGCGAATACACCTGTTCATCTGAATCAAACAATTTATCGTGTGAGACCCTAGGGGTACTTAGCAAGTCTTTATGCCTCTAAAGGGGACATAAACCTGGGGTGACGCAATTGCAGCAAAAGATAATAACTAACAAGTCTATAGATACTTGCTAACCATCCGCCTAACCAATGATAGACGGATGTTCGTTAATTAGTAACATGATTATAACAAGATAATTAGCAGATCCATCCTCCTTCTAAACACCAACGAAAGCGGACGAACAACCCATCCGTTGGCAGTTTTATTAACCATTCCATGAGTGTTACACTATTTACTAGTCAGGTACTTAGTCAAATTCAAAGTGGTACTTTAGTTATACTTGTCTATGATCGAGAAACTGTGCTCCAAGTCGTCCATAACCGCGGACACGGCTTTCAGAAAGATTTACCCTGCACGGGTGCACAAATAGCAACACACACTCGATCAACCTCGGAAAAACCAAATCAAAACCCAACAAGGCATTCACGACAAAGCGATCATAGGATTCAGAAACATTTCACGGGGCCACCCCAATAAGCTACCCGCAACGAAGTTGGCCGGCTCCAAGACAGACCCAGGGTTTGCGACGACGGCTGTAAACGACTGGGAACCCGAAAGTGTGACTGGGCTTGTCAATACCGCGAAAACGTGGCGCGATCCAAAATAGTACAGGTGCTCCACGCACAATCTTAAATAAAGCAGTAAATCATGGCATAAGTACAGGATAGTAATAAAGCCCCAAACTACTTTGTGGCCCCAAGAAATAAGAATGAATCAAGCTCTGGCTCAGGGGGGATCCATAAGGCCTCGCGGATGTGGATAGTGCGAATAGTCGAGGAACAGGAATCAATTACTCGGGGTCCTACGGGACACAAGTGAGCATGAAAAGCCAAATAGCAGATATTGCCCACTGGTGCCTCTTTCATTAGTTATCCCATTACTACTCAGGTTAAGTTGTTTAGGTACCTCGTTATCAGACACTCACATACCCTACACATGCAGTTCTACGACTCGCATGGCTCAAACAACTCCTGTAGTAATGGCTCATGGGATGGAGGAACAAGCTTCGGTGGGGTTTAAAAGTAAAGGCTATGCAGTACTTGGGATTCAATTTAATGCAATCGCGACTCAATGATGCAAGAATAAGATAGAGGCAATAGGTGCTATATCTATGCAAGCATGTGGTAGTGCTTGCCTGGCCGCTCAGTTGAAGCAAGAGTCAGATCTGGGTAGTGCTCCTAGGATTCCTGATATATCCCCTGCTCGGCGTCTATTCGAAGAAGAACCAAACAAACAAGGGCCAACATAAATAAAGTGCACAAGCATATGAATTAAAATGCGACAAGCAAACAAACATGTCATGATGAATGATGCACAATTTACATGGCAATAAAGTAGCATGGCATGTGTGAGGTGTGGGATACAAGAATAAAGCATTTTATTAAGTTTTAGTCATGTTTTGCTCTCATATAAGTTTCTGTATACTTTATATTTATATGATGCATGCTGCAATTCAGAACATGGAGTGCATAGTTAGAATGGGCTCGTCGCGTTGATCAATTTAGACATATTATTTGTCGAATTTGGAATTGTAGAATTAAAGTTATTAATTTATTAAGAAAAGGGCATTTTATTGTAATTTTAATCATCTCGAAATTTTAAAGTGTTCAAACATTATTTTGAATAGCCTATTTGAATTCCTCACATTTTTCTGCTTCAAAAACTTGTTTCATTTGGACTTATAAAACAAAAGTTATTAAAAACAGATTTAAAATTCTTATTAATCCTTTTCTAAAATTGTTTTAAAAACAGATAAATGCCCAGACTTTTTGTACCCAGCCAGATCTAGCCTAAGGCACTAACGGGTGGGACCGAGCTGAGCTGGGGGATCTGCTTGGTGAAAACATTTTCTCACCGACGCAGAAGCTAACCGCTGCAACTGACTGGTGGACCCGTTGCTAGAGCGGGCCCACGCGCCAGCGGGGGTGAAGGGGTTTGCCACTGCGGCTGACAGGTGGGGTCCGGTTGGAGCGCGGGTTAGGGATTACGAAACCGCGGGTGCTTTTCTGCAAAAAGGTTGAAGGGGCTGACCGGTGGGGCCTGGTGTACCATGGGTTAAGGCAAAAGATTGGGGGGGGAATGCAAAGTGCCAACTGGTACTGTTTTTCTTCCCTTGCGGCTCAAAAGCCCGCATGAGCGTCTTGGTGGCGGACGGGGATCGAACTCACGTCATGGCCTTGTGGCAGCTACCGCTAGGCTACGGGAGGGTTGTTGCTGGGTTGCTACTGTGGCAGGTAAGGCTCCCAGCTTGGCCGGAAGGAAACGGCTTCACAGCTCGCCGCACAGAGGGTGCTCGACGGGTGGTCCGGCGGGAATAGTGGACCCGGGAGAGAGAGGGGATGTCTAGGAGGGAGATGAGCTCACCGCGAGGTTGCTAGAGGTGGTGGATCGGGCAGGGGGCGGCCGATCGGCGACGTAGCAGGCGGCCGGCCGGAGCTAGGGTTTGGCGGCGGTGTCTGCAGATGCAGTGGTCGGCTCCTCCTCGGCTCCGTGTACGGGGCGACGCAGGGTTCTCCTCTAGCCTTCCTCGACGACCAAACACCACACCCGCCTCCTCCTAGCTAGGGTGGCGAGAACAACACCGACGGTGGGCGCCGGCGATGGAAGAGGGAGGGTGGCGGTCGGTGGAGAAGGAGAGGGAAAGGGAAAGGCCCTAGGGATAGATCTGGGCACGAGAGAGAGACGGGAGGGAGTGGGTAAAGCAGAGAGGGAGAGGGGAGATGCCGTGGGGAATCGGGGTGGAAAAGGTGGCTCGGGTGGTCACCTTTCCCTCCTTCCTCACGTGCTGGGCATGGGGAGGCTAGGAAGGCAGCTGCAGGTGGGGCTTGGTCGGGAGAGAGGCTAGGCTCGGGCTGGTGGGACTGCTTGGCAGCGAGCGAGAGAGAGAAAAAGAGAGGACCGAGAGGGGAGGCTCGGGTAGATGGCATGGATCCGTCTAGGGTTAGGTAGGGGTTGGGGGTAGCTCACATGGGGTAGAGAGGGGGCTAGGTGGGCCCCTGCTGGCAGAGAGAGGGAGAGGGGCCTCGGCATGGTGAGCAAAGCGGGGCTAGGGTTAGAGAGAGAGATTAGAGAGAGAGGCTAGGGTTTAGGGGTGATCCTCCAAGATCAAGCTAAGGTGGAGGGTGAGGATGGATAAGGATAGGTAGGGGTAGGGCTAGGGTTTTGGTAAAGCATGATCATGTGCATGGAACATACACAAAAGAGGGGTGATGAGGGTGGAAGGGAGAAAAGCACAAGGTGGTGAGGATCTAGATTAAGTAAAATGGACTCCACATGCGTATGCATGCACTAGGGCTCAACAAAACAAAAAGAATCACTTGACATGATTCCCAAAAGTCCATGCTTCACTCCCAAAAACAACTAAAAACCAAAGGAGAAAGATATTGGTAGTTTGCATGGCCCATGCATGGGCATTAAATGCCATGTTTTATTCTTGTGAAAAATAATAATAATGTATCATGGCATTATTCCCATGCATCCCCAAAATGTGGAGTAAAGGCCAAGCAAAAGAAAATTGAATTGGATCCATCCCAACCCACATGAACTAGATTAAATGCCAAAAGAAGTAAAAGCTCATGGGTAATTAGGATGGTGGAATTATAAGGTGGTGACAAAGAAAGGTGATAGAGTTTAATAAAAGATATGCCCCCAACTCAACTTGGGCATCAAGCATTTATCAAGAACCAAATACAATATATCAAGAGCCAAATACAATTACTAGTGCATATGAGAGAAGAACCAAATGAAAAGGGGTTTTATATGATGCTCAAATGCAAGGTGGCATGATGACATGAGCATGATATAATTATGATGCAACAATTATATGTAGGAAGTAGCCATTATATTACTAGACCATGTAGCATTACATATGTTAGACAGATGGGATGCTACAACTCTCCCCCACTAAACATGAATCTCG
Source organism: Avena insularis (assembly GCA_023614405.1). Classification (NCBI taxonomy): domain Eukaryota; kingdom Viridiplantae; phylum Streptophyta; class Magnoliopsida; order Poales; family Poaceae; genus Avena; species Avena insularis. The sequence goes on along the minus strand of JAJUPC010000120.1, from coordinate 626,507 downwards.
CCCCGAGATTCTAGGAAGAAGAAGAAGACACGAAGAGGGTAGGATACTTGGCACGGAGCTCATCCTCGCATTTCCAAGTGGCTTCATCAACGGAATGGTGCGACCACTGCACCTTGCAGAACTTGATGGACTTGCTGCGAGTCCTTCTTTCTGCGACTTCAAGGATTTTTATGGGGTGTTCTTGATAAGACAGATCTTCTTGGAGATTAATGAGTTCATGGTCCACGGTCCTGCCGGGGTCCTTGAAGCACTTCTTGAGTTGAGATATATGGAAAACATCATGGACCTTGAGTTTTTCAGGGAGCTCAAGAGCATAAGCAACTTCTCCTCTTCTTCCACGAACTTTGAAAGAACCGATATATCTAGGAGCCAGCTTTCCTTTGATACCAAAGCGGTGCGTGCCTCTCATGGGAGTGACACGAAGGTAAACGAGATCACCAGGGACATACTCCATGTCCGTGTGCTTTCTGTCATAATTGCTCTTCTGGCGACTTTGAGCAATCTTCAGGTTTTCAAGAATGATGTGAACCTTCTCCTCCGCTTGAGTTACAATGTCGGGGCCAAACAATGTTCTTTCACCTGCACCCGACCAACCAATCGGAGTTCTGCATTTGCGTCCATATAGAACCTCAAATGGTGCCATCTTTAGACTTTTCTGGAAGCTGTTGTTGTAAGAGAATTCAGCATAAGGAAGACATTCTTCCCACTTCATTCCGAAAGAGATAACGCAAGCACGGAGCATATCTTCCAGAATCTGATTGATCCTTTCAACTTGTCCTGGCGACTAAGGATGGTAAGCTGTGCTGAAGTTCAATTTTGTTCCCAAAGCATTTTGGAAACTTCCCCAGAACTTGGGAGTGAAGATGCTTCCCCGGTCTGAACTGATCTCAAGAGGAACTCCATACAGAGAGACAATTCTGTTGATATAGAGCTCAGCCAACTGAATTGCAGAAATTGTTTCCTTGACAGGAAAGAAGTGAGCCACTTTAGAAAGCATGTCGATGACAACAAAGATTGCATTGTTGCCCTTCTGCAACCTTGGAAAACCAGTTATGAAGTCCATCTCTACTTTCTCCCATTTCCATTCCGGAGGCTTCAATGGCTGTAGAAGACCGGAAGGTTTTTGATGAACAGCTTTAACTCTGCGGCAAACATCACACTCCCAGACATACTTGGCACAATATTGTTTCAACCCAGGCCACCAATACTGTGTTTTCAAGTCCATGTACATCTTAGTGCTGCCAGGGTGGATAGAAAGAACAGAATCATGTGCCTCCTTAAGAACTTGCTCTCTTAAACCCGGGTAGTTCGGAAGAAACATCCAGTGTTCAAAGAAAAGAGCGCCTTGGTCGTCGACGTGGAAGGACTCATACTTCGGAAGCTGAATGTTGGAGATGATGTTTTTAGTGTAAGGATCACCAAGTTGAATGGAGCGAACTTTTTCTTCCAAGAGAGGAGTTGCCAGAAGGTTCAGAAGATACCCTTGATCCACAATTTCAAGGTTGAGCTGACGGAATTCCTCACACAAGAGAGGTTGTTATTCTTCCACCATGAGATTGTTGACATAAGCTTTTCGGCTGAGAGCATCGGCCATCACATTAGTTTTGCCCGGAGTGTAGTTGATGGTCAACTCGAAATCATTAATTGCTTCAATCCACCTCCTCTGACGAAGGTTGAGATCACGCTGTGTGAAGATATACTTCAGACTCTTGTGATCAGAAAAGATCTCACAACGGTTGCCAAGCAAGTAGTGCCTCCATACTTTCAAAGCAAACACAACTGCTGCGAGTTCAAGGTCATGTGTTGGATAGTTGAGCTCATGAATTTTCAACTGACGAGAGGCATATGCAACGACTTGCTTTTCTTGCATAAGGACCGCACCCAATCCTTGCAAGGAGGCGTCACAGAATATCTGGAAAGGCTTTGATGTATCTGGAGGAATCAAGACTGGTGTGGAAGTGAGCTTCTCTTTGAGTGTTTGAAAGCTTGCTTGACATGCAGGAGTCCAAAGGTATTTCTTGCCTTTCTTGAGGAGATCGGTAAGAGGCTTCGCAATCTTCGAGAAGTTACGAGCAGCGACGGCAGTAACTAGCCAAACCAAGGAAACTCCGGACTTCTTTGACATTTATGGGTGGAAGCCAGTCAACAATTGTCTTAACAGTTTCTGGGTTGATGGCAATGCCCTTGGCAGAGATAACGTGACCAAGGTAGGTGACTTCAGGCAGCCAGAACTCACACTTGGATAACTTTGCATACAGACGGTTTTCCCGAAGCTTGTTTAGGACACACCAAAGGTGTTCTTCATGTTCTTCCTTTGACTTAGAATAGACTAGGATGTCATCCAGATAGACCACAAAGAACTTATCAAGATACTCCATGAAAACCGAGTTCATAAGCCTCGAGAAGGTGGCAGGTGCGTTGGTGAGACCGAAAGACATGACCGTGTACTCATATAGGCCATAGCGGGTGGTGAAAGCTGTCTTGGGAACATCTTCTTTGCGAATCTTGATTTGATGATATCCACTTCTCAAATCAAGCTTAGAGAATACCACAGCTCCAGCTAGCTGATCGAAGAGATCATTAATCCGCGGAAGGGGATATTTATTCTTAATGGTTTTAGCATTGAGAGCCCGATAGTCAACACAAAGTCTATCAGTCTTGTCTCGCTTCTTCACAAAGATGGTTGGGCTACCCCAAGAAGAAGTACTGTGCTGAATGAAACCCAACTTCTCTTGTTCATCAAGCTGACGTTTGAGTTCAGCCAATTCAGCAGGACCCATTTTATAAGGCCGCTTGGAGATAGGAGCGGTACTAGGTTCAAGCTCAATCACAAACTCGACCTCTCGGTCAGGAGGCATACCCGGTAACACTTCAGGAAAAACACCTGGGAACTCACAGACCACCGGAACACTCTGAATAGCTCCCATAGCATCGTCATTCAGAGCCGCCAAAGAGAAAAGCTGAATTGCAGGAGTCAGACTTGGAGAATAGACTATATGGCCTTCAGGAATTTTCAGAGAAACCGAGCGTTCAGCATAATCAATCACAGCTACATTTGCTGTTAACCAATCCATGCCCAAGATAACATCAATGTCAGAATTGCCCAGAATAATTAAGGAAGCCGGGAACGAAGAACCACCAATCTCAATTTGATTGCCATGGCTGATTTTAGAAGCCCTCATGTTTGATCCAGGAGATTGCACCATGAGGCGAGTTGGTAAAGCATCAGAAGGTAACCCATTACTCTCCGCAAACTTGTATGACACAAATGAATATGATGCACCAGAATCAAACAAAACTCATGCAGGAACTGAGTTAACAGGAAGCATACCCATCACAACTCCAGGTGTATGCTCAGCTTGAGCGACGTTGACACAGTTGGCACGAGCAACAGTAGACCCGGGCTTAGTGTTGATGTTGAGAGCCCGAGGTGGAGGTGCACGAACCATAGAAGAGCTTGCCACAGGTCTTGGAGGTGGTGGTGGAAGAGCTTTGTTGTTCATTGGACAATTCCAGTGTTGATGCCCAGTGTTTCCACAAGTGTAACAAGCACCAGGTGGATGTGGAGGAGCATAGCCAGGGACTCCACCAGGCGCTCCAGGGTAGTTGTGGTTGTAGCCCCTAGGAGCAGCAGTGAAGGAGTTTGGTGGCCTTGCCGTGTAGCTTGACGGTCTTGGTGGAGCCGGGAGCGACGGTGGGGTGTTAGGAACCCACACGCGGCGCTTAGAAGGAGCTGACATACCTGAAGAGCTTGCTGCGTCACGGTTGTGTTTCTTGGACTCCTCAAACACTTGCCTACTTGCTTCTTCCTGCAGAGCTGTATGTTGGAGTTCCAGAAAAGACCCCGGCCTTGCATGAGTGATTGCATATTTGATTGATGCATTGAGCCCTTGTCTGAACCTCTTTTGCTTCTTCTTGTCATCAGAGATCTCATCGCCACCATACCGAGAAAGGTTCATGAAGTTTCTGATATAGGTATTGACATTGTCATTGCCACCTTGAGGTTGAGAAACACTTCCTTCATCCTCTCCATGACAATTTCTGACAGATATTGCTCTTTGAAAGCTCCAGTGAACTGTTCCCAAGTAGGCTGAAACTCAGAGTGGTTTGCCTTCAGGTAATTCTCCCACCACAGAGCTGCATCTCTCTTCAGAAGGTGAGTGGCACATTTTACCCATTCTTGCTCAGGAACATCAGCAGTCATCAGTAACCTTGACATCTCACGCAGCCAATCATCTGCGTCCAGAGGCTGATCATACACCTCAAAGTGGTGTGGGTTGAACTTCAGAAAACTCTTGATGTCTCCTCGCTTGGGAGGTGGAGGTAGCGGAACAAACTCATTCCTCCTGACACTTTCTTCAAATCGCTGTTGGTTCTGCTGCATTGTTCCCAAGGCATTAGCAATACTTGCCAACGCAGCCCCCAGTTTCGGTGGTATGTCCTCCTCAGAACGGCGTGGTGGTGCCATCCTGTGATTGATATAAAACACAAGTCAGTACCATAATGGAGAATAATAATAATCCAAAATAGTACCAAAATGGAATTAACCAAGATTAAAGGATACAATTACTAAGATGATATTAAAATATCAACAAAGTTCAAAGCACCTAGAAGATATTAAGCATATCGCACATGACTGAACAAGGAGTGTGGTACACAAAACTATCAAAGAAAAAATTTCCGCAATTTTCGGCATTACAATACCACTATATGCGCAAAAACACTTAACGAATCAAGATTAGTAACTCTACCAATTCAATATACAAGAGCGAATGATAAGAGTAGTGGTATGGTCGCGACTCCATCCCGCACTCAAATCATTACTCCGCACATGAATAAGCAAAACACATATCCCAACACCTTCTTTTTAAAAAAAGAACCTAAAGATTAGTAACTACGGAAACAAACACCCCAAACAAGATAACATCGGATAACAAAGAGTAAGATAGATTGCACCGGCATACAACGAATCAGATAGATCGTGTCGGTTTACAACGGCCTGTCGGTATGGAATGTACCAACAGTTGATAACCCAAAAAGCAGATAGCGACAACAAGGTTGGATGCAACAGATAGACAAGGAATTACACACACACACAGACACACACACACAACCTATGGTACTACGGAACCCAGAACACATGAATCCTAGTTTGAATTTTAGAAGAGGATTGAAAAGGTTACACTTTCTTACCAGAAAAAGGGTGGGTGGGTGGGTAAGAAGAAAAATGGAAGCAGTCCTACTCTCACGTTTTTGTTTTTCCCTAGTATACATAGCTACTAAAATATTTGCTAGACTGACAACGACCATTTGGCTGAGACCCTGAAGGGCGGGATGGCTCTGATACCAATTGTAACTACCTCGGTGAATTACGCTCTTAGTTGCATGCCTGGATGAGTGAAAGTGGTTAAGATAGTACGGTGGGGCCCAGGGGCCACTCACATGTAGACCTTTCGGCCATCCTAACCACTTCCAGAACATCGGGACAAGAACAAGCGGCGTAATCGGCAGGCGAAGGGATCAATTACATACACAAGTGAGTATGTATGCAAGCCACCATACAACTGTTCACAGAGCCATTCCATCTAAAAGAATAGAAATATTACAACGCCATACGGCAAGATCCAAATACCTAGATAGAGATAATAGTTTAGGATAGCTCCTCATACATCAAACATCAGAGTATCAGGCGGGAGCGGAAAACAAGATCCGAGTACAGATAAGAAGCAAATCGGCATAAGATGTCACATAAATAAACACATCCCGCCCACAGATCTCACGGATCCCCGTTCCCAGAATCTCTACACCGAGTGATCGTTGCCAACATCATCCGTCTCCTCCACCCAGTATCCATCTTGTGAATACACCTGTTCATCTGAATCAAACAATTTATCGTGTGAGACCCTAGGGGTACTCAGCAAGTCTATATGCCTCTAAAGGGGACATAAACCTGGGGTGACGCAATTGCAGCAAAAGATAATAACTAACAAGTCTATAGATACTCGCTAACCATCCGCCTAACCAATGATAGACGGATGTTCGTTAATTAGTAACAACAGTTATAACAGTATAATTAACAGATCCATCCTCCTTCTCGCTTACCAACAAGAAAGCGGACGAACAACCCATCCGTTGGCAGTTTTATTAACCATTCCATGAGTGTTACACATTTACTAGTCAGGTACTTAGTCAAATTCAAAGCGGTACTTTAGTTATACTTGTCTATGATCGAGAAACTGTGCTCCAAGTCGTCCATAACCGCGGACACGGCTTTCAGAAATAATTACCCTGCAGAGGTGCACAAATAGCAACACACACTCGATCAACCTCAGAAAAACCAAATCAAAACCTAACGAGGCATTCACGACAAAGCGATCATAGGATTCAGAAACATTTCAGGGGGCCACCCCAATAAGCTACCCGCAACGAAGTTGGCCGGCTCCGAGACAGACCCAGGGTTTGCGACGACGGCTATAAACGACTGGGAACCCGAAAGTGTGACTGGGCTTGTCGATACCGCGAAAACATGGCGCGATCCAAAATAGTACACGTGCTCCATGCACAATCTTAAATAAAGCAGTAAAGCATGGCATAAGTATAGGATAGTAATAAATCCCCAAACTATTTTGTGGCCCCAAGAAATAAGAATGAATCAAGATTTGGCTCAGGGGGGTCCATAAGGCCTCCCGGATGTGGATAGTGCGAATAGTCAAGGAACAGGAATCAAGTACTCGGGGTCCTACGGGACACAAGTGAGCATGAAAAGCCAAATAGCAGATATTGCCCACTGGTGCCTCTTTCATTAGTTATCCCATTACTACTTAGGTTAAGTTGTTTAGGTACCTCGTTATCCATCAGACACTCACATACCCTACACATGCAGTTCTACGACTCACATGGCTCAAACAACTCCTGTAGTAATGGCTCATGGGATGGAGGAACAAGCTTCGGTGGGGTTTAAAAGTAAAAGTTATGCAGTACTTGGGATTCAATTTAATACAATCGCGACTCAATGATGCAAGAATAAGATAGAGGCAATAGGTGCTATATGTATGCAAGCATGTGGTAGTACTTGCACAGCCAGAGTCGATTGATCCGGTAGTGCTCACAGGATTCGATATATCCACCTTAGGCGTCTATTCAAAGAAGAACCAAACAAACAAGGGCCAACATAAATAAAGTGCACAATCATATGAATTAAAATACGACAAGCAAACAAACATGCCATGATGAATGATGCACAATTTACATGGCAATAAAGTAGCATGGCATGGGTGAGGTGTGGGATACAAGAATAAAGCATTTTATTAAGTTTTAGTCATGTTTTGCTCTCATATAAGTTGCTGTATACTTTATATTTATATGATGCATTCTGCAATTCAGAACATGGAGTGCATAGTTAGAACGGGCTCGTCGCGCTGATCGATTTAGACATATTATTTGTCGAATTTGGAGTTGTAGAATTAAAGTTATTAATTTATTAAGAAAAGGGCATTTTATTGTAATTTTAATCATCTCGAAATTTTAAAGTGTTCAAACATTATTTTGAATAGCCTATTTGAATTCCTCACATTTTTCTGCTTCAAAAACATATATCATTTGTTTCATTTGGACTTATAAAACAAAAGTTATTAAAAACAGATTTAAAATTCTTATTAATCCTTTTCTGAAATTGTTTTAAAAACAGATAAACGCCCAGACTTTTTGTACCCAGCCAGATCTAGCCTAAGGCACTGACGGGTGGGACCGAGCTGAGCTGGGCGATCTGCATGGTGAAAACATTTTCTCACCGACGCAGGTTAAGCCAGCCTGGCCACCGGTGGACCCGTTGCTAGAGCGGGCCCACGCGCCAGCGGGGGTGAAGGGGTTTGCCACTGTGGCTGACAGGTGGGGTCCGGTTGGAGCGTGGGTTAGGGATTATGAAACCACGGGTGCTTTTCTGCAAAAAGGTTGAAGTGGATGACCGGTGGGGCCTGGTGTACCGCGGGTTAAGGCAAAAGATTGTGGGGGGGGGGGGGAATTGCAAAGTGCCAAGTAATGCTTTTTTTCTTCCGTCTTGACTCTGTGAAAACTAACCGCGAACCTTGCAATTTGGCAGAGACGGGATCGAACTTCAAGCCTTGTGGCAGCGGCAACTACCGCTGGGCTAGGGAGGTTGTTCTTTGGGTTGCTACTGTGCGGCTAGGTAAGGCTCTGCAAAGACGCGACGAGGATTCATGAGCTCGCGCATGAGGGCGCCGACGGGTGTGGTCCGGCGGGAACAGTGGACCCGGGAGAGAGAGGGGATGTCTAGGAGGGAGATGGGCTCACCGCGAGGTTGCTGGAGGTGGTGGATCAGGTGGGGCGGCGATCACGACGTGCTGGCAGGAGGCCGGAGCTAGGGTTTGGCGTCGGTGTCTTGATGCAGTCGGCTCCTCCTCGGCTCCGTGTACGGGGCGACGCAGGGTGCTCCTCCAGCCTTCCTCGATGACCAAACACCACGCCCACCTCCTCCTAGCTAGGGTGGCGAGAACGACACCGACGGTGGGCACCGGCGATGGAAGAGGGAGGGTGGCGGTCGGTGGAGAAGGAGAGGGGAAGGGCAAGGCCCTGGGTAAGGATCTGGGCACGAGAGAGAGACGGGAGGGAGTGGGTAAAGCAGAGAAGGAGAGGGGAGATGCCGTGGGGAATCGGGGTGGAAAAGGTGGCTCGGGTGGTCACCTTTCCCTCCTTCCTCACGTGCTGGGCATGGGGAGGCCAGGCAGGCAGCTGCAGGTGGGGCTCGGTCGGGAGAGAGGCTAGGCTCGGGCTGGTGGGACTTCTTGGCAGCGAGCGAGAGAGAGAAAAAGAGAGGGCCGAGAGGGGAGGCTCGGGTAGATGGCATGGCTCGGTCTAGGGTTAGGTAGGGGTTGGGGGTAGCTCGCATGGGGTAGAGAGGGGGCTAGGTGGGCCCTTGCTGGCAGAGAGAGGGAGAGGGGCCTCGGCATGGTGAGCAAGGTGGGGCTAGGGTTAGAGAGAGATTAGAGAGAGAGGCTAGGGTTTAGGGGTGATCCTCCAAGATCAAGCTAAGGTGGAGGGTGAGGATGGATAAGGAGAGGTAGGGGTAGGGCTAGGGTTTTGGTAAAGCATGATCATGTGCATGGAACATACACAAAAGAGGGGTGATGAGGGTGGAAGGGAGAAAAGCACAAGGTGGTGAGGATCTAGATTAAGTAAAAGGGACTCCACTTGCGTATGCATGCACTAGGGCTCAACAAAACAAAAAGAATCACTTAACATGATTCCCAAAAGTCCATGCTTCACTCCCAAAAACAACTAAAAACCAAAGGAGAAAGATAGTGGTAGTTTGCATGGCCCATGCATGGGCATTAAATGCCATGTTTTATTCTTGTGAAAAATTATAATAATGTATCATGGCATTATTCCCATGCATCCCCAAAATGTGGAGTAAAGGCCAAGCAAAAGAAAATAGAATTGGATCAATCCCAACCCACATGAGCTAGATTAAATGCCAAAAGAAGTAAAAGCTCATGGGTAATTAGGATGGTGAAATTATAAGGTGGTGACAAAGAAAGGTGATAGAGTAATAAAATATATGCCCCCAACTCAACTTGGGCATCAAGCATTTATCAAGAACCAAATACAATATATCAAGAGCCAAATACAATTACTAGTGCATATGAGAGAAGAACCAAATGAAAAGAGGTTTTATATGATGCTCAAATGCAAGGTGGCATGATGACATGAGCATGATATAATTATGATGCAACAATTATATGTAGGAAGTAGTCATTATATTACTAGACCATGTAGAATTACATATGTTAGACAGATGGGATGCTACAGTGTCCGGCGGCCTACCGGACAGTCCGGTGTGGTGTGGTGTGCGGCAGGAAGCTAGATAGTCCGGTTGTGAGATGGCCGACGGCGGCGGTGATGGCCGGCGGCGGCGGAGGTCGGTGTTGTAGAGGAGTGGGGTCTGCTGTGTAGGAATGCATGTATCTACAGATCCTGATCCTGATCCGTATCTCTATACGTAGGTAATACTTGATGTGGCTATAGGTTCATATGTATACGTGGCCGTATTTGTACGAGTTTAGGTGGGAGGGGGTTGTACTAGATCAGAGGCCTTGTCGCTAATACATACCAGGTCAGCCACACCCCTTTGGGTGTCAAGAGTGGTGTTCCCCTCAATCCAAGATTGCTTCGTTTACATGGTATCAGACCATCAATTCAATAGGGAAAAGGAAAAGGCGTATGAGCAAGCAAAATAAGCCCGGTCTCAACTATGTGTATATGCTTGCGATTAGTGGTGCTATTTTTTTGGTGATTATGTGGACATGAAACACGATGAAAAATACCAAGAAACTGGAAAAATTGATTTAAGCGAAAATATTCATCATCCTAGTCCGATTGAACATGTAAAATTTTCTTTCGAAGAACACGTTTAACATGATCTTGAAACTGAAGAAAAACATCAAATACATCATGTTTACGCATGAGCAAATAAAGCCATCTTGAAAATATGCCTTAGAAGCAATAATAAAGCTGTTGTTATTCATATTTCATTGTTCATGATATTGTTTATTGTCCATACTATAACTATATGTATTAGAAACTAAATACACGTGTGGATAAATAAACAACATAGAGTCTCTAGTAAGCTTCTTCTACTAGTTCGTTACTCAAGCAATGGTTAAGGTTTCCTATACCATGGACATTGATGTCACTTGATAACAGGATCACATTCATTAGTAAATGATATGATGGATAAGACCCTTAATAGTAAGCATAACTTCTAATTGTAATGTCTAATTTGTTTATTATCGTTTTAAATATATGTCAAATATAGTTTAATTTTTTCGGATCTTAATAGTAAGCATAGCTTCTGACCGTCGTCACGAGCTTGTTTCCTACCATCCCTTACGTTGGCCCTTTTGCAAAACTATCCTCCTACCTATGGCCATCATCTAAGTCATCAGTTTAACTAGTCAAATTCCTGCCAAGTCATTCAATTCGTATCTGAAGTGTCCGTGGTGACCGTACATGACCCAGCAACGCGTAGTTAGTGACTATCAATTTAGCTTTATTAAGTACAGGGACCAATGTAATTTATACGGACAAGTTTCATGACTTTCGATGTATTTTATTCGGCGAGCGAGCAGGGTGTTGCTAGCAGCGCAAGTGACGGGGTAGAAAAAGGAGTTAAGCAGGATACGAGGGTAGGTCGTCGCGTCTCGTCCGCATGACTGGTCTAGCTTCTGGCTTGGACGAACTTGGCTGGCCCAGCTGTTCTGGGCGGTTGGTTTCTTACACAGTAAAAGAGCTAGCTGTGTGTCGTATATATAAACCCGAAACAAGAAAAATAATAAGAGTGCCTAAAGAATAGACAAGTATATTTTATTTTAAGAAATCGATGGACTTGTGCTATTTTTTTCATGATTCCTTTTCTCTTGCCCAAGTGATTCATTACTCTAAGTCTTGCCGGTTTATATACGTTCGCAATGTTCATAGAGTGTGTCAACAAGATGAATCGAGAATCAACAAGGTGAGAAACAAAGGAATTGAATTACTCACGTGGTTGTGATGGCTGCATTTGCTTGGTGATTAAAGCGAGTGTCTAGCCGTTTTGAGGGTGTGCCATGGAGCTAGTGAGGCGATGAGTGAAAGTCAAGTATGGCTAGACTCGATAGAGCGATGACAGCCCAATGAGCAAAGGGGCACCAACTACTAAGAGGAGGAGAGTGACGCATGCCTCGAGCTTGTCAGCCTTCAAGTGGCGAAGAGGACGAAAATGCTGAGAAGGCATAATTAGTTTGTCTGCATGACGTGGTAGAAAAAGTAAACGAATGACGCGATCCATTGGTGTCGTTCAAGGGAAGTCTCTTTCAATCAATGGTTCTCATCTTCAATGATGGTTGCTGCTCTGGCGCGTTGGTCCTTTGAGACCTTAGCACGACGATTTTCCGTCTGTCTATTACAACAAGCTCTATTACGATAAGCTTTACCTGGCTCTGATAATGGAGGGGCGAGCGTGCCTTCTGCTCGTGCTAGTGTCTGTTGGTCGTCGCTAGGTGGTCCACTAACCTATTTGTAATTTTTATTACTTTTAGAATTATTTGTACTTTTGTGCGATTATTAATAGATCGGTGGAATTTCATAAAAAAATTGACACACGCAGTTTAGGAAAAATTCATGCCAATTTTTTTAAAAAGAACTTTGCTACCCGAACGACCGGTCTTCAAATGGCAAATCATGCCGATCAAACTAGACAGATTTGCATGCATGCAAATAAAACCAAAACTGCTGATGTCAGCTGCATTTAATGCAAATATTCGTAAATTCAAAATGTTCTATAGTTCAAATTGTTTATCCGGTTGATGGTCCGTTTTCACGTTAGGCCAGTCGCGACGAGATCTTCAGATCTCATGTCGATATGTTTTGAAAACTCTTTTTCGGACCAAAAAATTATCCACATATAATAGATAAGTAATCTAGACTGTACTATGTAAGTTACACATCTGTTAATACATAAGTTATCCATCCCACGAACGGATTATGTTTGAGTTTTTGTATGTGGACGAAAAACAAAAATGTGAACTCCTCCGATATGGGATTCTCTGTCGCCAACTCGATATAATAAATGGGGTCTTATACCGCACTTGACCACCATCCTAAGTCGTAGTAAACAAATATAACAGGCAACAAGTAGTCTAGCGGCTCAGTGTCATCACCCGTCACCACTAATGCATCGACGATGATGAAATCTCGGTATCCTAACACCTAGAGTACCGCGTCTTAATTAAACTACCTTATAGCTCATATTTAATTAACTAAGCTAAAATACATGGGGAAATCGAGATTTTATGAGGCGAAACAAATATAAAAGTTATTCACATGAGAAATACGAGAACATCTTCACCTAACCAATTTATATGGTTAACTTATATGTATCGGGGTGGTTAACTTAACTACTATGACATGGATAATGTACGTGTTAGGGGTGGGTAACATGACTTTGTTTGCCCCAAAAGTTACCTACCAGTAATATGAGAGTTATCCAGGTTTTAGTATGTAAGTTACCCACAAAATAACATGTAAATTATCCATAACTATAAAAATTACACAAAGATAAAATATAAAAGTTATTCTAGCGGCTCAGCTTCTTCGTTCGTCGTCGCTCTCGCGGCGTGCGCGCGACTCAACTTTAAAAGGCTACCGCGTAAACATTAAGCATATTTTTTTAATAAATTAAAGTTAATCTCCTTTTGCATATGATATAATAAATGGGGTATTATGCCCTGCAACCTACCACTCTAAGTCATAGTGAACAAACGCAACACGCAACCAGTAGTCTCGTGACCCGACTTCGTCGATGTCGCTACCGCGACGTACGGGTGATGGAGCATCGAAGGGTGTTAGGGTACCGATTCTTTATCGCTCGTCTATGCTAACACATCGACGACGATAAAGTCTCGATACCCTAACACCTAGGCTACCGCGTTCCAATTAAACTTACTCAACACGGATGTAAAAATGTTGTTATCCAATACGTTTATATGGTGGATAATTGTGTTAGAAGTGGATAACTATTTGGTCTAAAAAAATTATCAGAACATATCAACATGGGATATAGTTTTGAAAGTCTCGTCGCGACTAGTCCAACGGTGAAAACAGATCTTAAATCAGAAAAACGGTTTGATCTATAAGATATTTTAAATTTTCAATTTCATCCTAAGCTGATCGATATAGCGCGTTCACATTTCCGCCAAATTTGGCCAACCACCGTACTTCCTTAGAATATATTTCCCAAAAAAAGATGGACATTGCTACCAAGGGAAGCCTTGAAATAGCGCAATTCTAGCGAGCGTTTCCGACCCGCGATCCCGCGTTCCGACAGCGATCCTACGTCGTCGCGCCCCGCCCTTCCCATTCCGGATGCGTGACCAGTTCCAAAAAGGGAAAGCTAGTTTTTCCCCAAAAAATTGGGACCATCTTCCTCTCTGAGCAAAAACCCAAACCCGAAACCAAAATCCCCCAAGATCTAGCGCTATCCCCCTCCCTCGATTCCGCACCTGTCCATATCGCCTTCTTCCTCTAGCCAAGATCGTCATTGAAGCTAACCTTGATGTACAGCGCCCTGCTCCTAGAAAATAAAATCAGGAACACACAGCAAAAATAGCAGGTACTTCTCAAATCAAGGAAAAACCTTCAATTCACCATGATTTTGGTAGAAAATTATCTATATGGTTCTCAAGATGACAATATACTGCTGCGCAACATGAATCTAAACGAAAACATGGCATCAACAACTAATTTACTCCTCAATTTTGCATCTGAGATATGTCCAATCTTGTTCAAACTATAAGAAATCAATCATCTTGAGCTTCAGTTATAGTATATGTTGATCCCTACATTACAAACAACTAATTTAGGACAACTAACAACTAAATAGACATGGCATCTTATTATTGTTTCATCCTAGATTCTGACATGATGAATATTTTGGTTGAACAGCTATGAAACCATGGATATTGACCTTAATGCGGAACCAGATCAAGAAATAGACGAAGAGGAGCATGCTGATGTTTCACACACAAATGCTATTGTGCAAGTTATGAATGAAGGTATGGTGATTATATGCAATCAACTTATCCAGCAGTATTTAAACAGAAGTTATCCATGCATATCAGTACAAAGTTATCCACCAACTAATACTACAGCTATACAGGCATATCAGAACAAGTTATCCACTAGCTAAAACTATAGTTATCCATGCATATCAGTACAAAGTTATCCACTAGCTAAACTATAGGTATCCATGCATATGAGTACAAGTTATATACTAGCTAGAACTACAATTATCCATGCATATGAGTACAAGTTATCCATGCATATGAGTAGAAGTTATCCACTAGCTAAAACTACAGTTATCCATGCTTATTAGTAGGAGTTATCCAGGCATATGAGTGCAACTTATCCACAAGTTTTAAAATTAGTTATCCATGTGATATTACTCAAGTTATCAACCATTTAATTCAACAATTATCCAGTCATGTAGGTGCAAGTTATCCACATAGCTAGCACTATAGTTACCCATGCTACATGTAGAATTTAACAACAATATAAACACTATAAATTATATATAAATGTTATGTGTGACTAAACATTGGAAATACAGTCGTTATGTTTACGATAACTTGCTAGTTTAAAAAGTTACCACCTATTAGAACTGCTGTGATCCATGACTTTTCATTATATTTACCCATTCCTGCAAAAAAAGAAAAATATAGAATAACTAATCCACCATTTTATACATCAGTTATCCATGAATATAAATACAAATTATCACCCATTTTATTAAGCAGTTATCCAGACAGATAGATGCAAGTTATCCACACAGCTAGCACTATAGTTACCAAAGCTTTTAAGTAGACTTTAACACAAATATCAACACTACATTTTATACAAAAGTGTTGTGTGTGACTTGCCATTCAAAGACAACCAACATATCTATGAAATAAATACATGTTATCCTAAAAGGTTACCCGCTAGATAGGGATAAGTTACCAATAAATTTTATCTTCTGTTATCCACGACTTTTCATTGTGGTTACTGATGACCCACAAGTATAGGGGTGTATCGTAGTATTTTTGATAATTAAGAGTGTCGAACCTAACAAGGAGCAGAAGGTGTTGACAAGTGGTTTGGATCAGGAATTCTCTGTAAATACTTAGCAAACGGATTTTTAGAGGTTTTTGGTAATGCAGATAAATAAAGTGCGAGTAAATAAAAGACAATAATAATAATTGCAGCAAGTGGACCAATCCTTTTTTTAGCAAAGGACAGACCGGTTGTGTTACTTAAGATGACCAAACGTTCTCAGGGACACATGGGAATATTGTCAAGTGCTTTCGCTTCATATAGTTGATTAATCTTCTCTGGTTGGATAAGTGTTGTGTGGGTGAACCTATGCTAATGTACTGACCTTCCTATGACTAATACATACTTGTGATTATACCCCTTGCAAGCATCCGCAACTACAAGAAAGTAATTAAGATAAAAACCTAACCACAGCCTTAAACTTTGAGATCCTACACTCTCTTATGCAAAGGTTTCCTAATGGGGGTTCAGATTTCTGTCACTCTAGCAACCCCACGATTAGTAGCCAAATACACAATGCATTTCCGTAGCCCCATAAAGGTGAAGTATCATGTAGTCGACGTTCACATGACACCACTAGAAGAATAGCACCACAACTTAAATATCAAACCATTAAATCTTTCTCAACACAATTTCACTACTAACAACATGATTTCTCCCATGTCCTCAAGTACTAAACGAACTACTCATGAGACATCATATGGATCAAGATCAGAGATGAAATAATGATAAGTAAAAATCTGAACATGAACAATACTTCAATGGTTCCACTCAATAACATCAACTACAACAAGTAATCAACACCGGGAAAGTTTCCCCTAAGAACTATGTAAGATTCAACCCAATTGTTACAGCGGTACGGAGTGGTGATGATGGTGCTGGTGGAGATGATGGTGGAGATGATGATGATGATGATCCTGATGAAGTCTAGATTGATGACGGTGTTGATGGCAACAATCTCCCCTCTCCAGGAAGGAATTCCCTGGCAGATTTCTACCTGCCGTAGAGCTCTTTCTCTCTCTATAGTTTCCGCCCTGCAGAGGCGAAGGAATCTTTCTGTGGTCGCCCCCTAAGTCTTAGGGTTTCGAGGGGATTATATACGCCAAAGGGCGATGTTGGAGATGGGCCAGGGTGGCCACACCACCTCGTGGCGCGGCCAGGGGGACCCGCGCCAAGGGGTGGTGTGGGCCCCCCGTGGCCCATCTCCACTCCTCCTTCTAGCCTCCTTCTTCTTCTGGAAAAATAAGAATTTCCATATATTTTCTGGGATTTTCTAATCTTCGCGAATATTGCATCTGGACAGCTCTTTTTCCATCAGAATCCTAACTCCGGTGGTTCATCCTCCAAAAGTCATCAATCATGCAAAAAAATAGATGAAATAACATAAGTATCATCTCTTAACATGAAATATATCAGTGAATAACAGTAAATTATGATATAAAATAGTGATGCAAAATGGACGTATCAACTCCCCCAAGCTTAGACCTCGCTTGTCCCCAAGCGAAAATTGAGCTCAATAAACATGACCACAGGTTTATGGAGTGAAGTGTCAATAAAGAGAATACGTACAAGAAGCATCACATTCATCAATACACAAATCATAATATAAAACAAGTCAATATTATATAACTTAACTTGCAATGAGTAAGGGAAACACAATAAAGATACAAAGAGTAAATCATAATTGGTAATGGTAAACTTTGTTCTTGGTCAGAGAATGGTTAACAAATTGCAAGAGTCAAATATAACGGGGTTTTCAATGATAGCCTTCAAAGTAATATTCACTAAGATAAGAGTAGTGTGCAAAATAAGGAATATAAGAAACATGATTGAATAAATCATCATATGGATGATTGAATCACGACAACTCAAATGCTTGCTTGAGATAGAAAGGAATAGGTTTACTGACTCAACTAAAAATTAAAAGATAGGCCCTTCACAGAGGGAAGCAGGGATTTCAAGTTTCATAAAGAGCCTCCAAAAATTATGGTACTTACTAGCTTTCATCTCACATTGCCCCTATCATAAGCATCTTGAAGTGATTAAGGTTAATGTGAGGGAAAATATGAGTTATATGCTTGACAAATTATAAGTTAAAAGTCTCATATCCCTTGAGTACGAGTACCAGACCTCATGCTACTCAACTTTGGTCTCCGATAAGTTCTTGTCATTATAAGTGTATGTGTATCATAGAGAACCGCCAACGGGGTACCCCTTGCCCCATGACACAGGAGCTATCCCATATCAAAATGACAAGGCAACAGACAGTGAGCATCTCAGCAATCTTTTTATTTTCTATTTGCATAGGTTTTTATTGAGGATGTTTCATAGAATGCCAATATGGTTATGCTGCAAATTTCCACTATGATTAGGCATGGCTCAGGCTAGCCGCCCAAGCATTTCTCTAACACATATACAAACTCCATGAGCCTACAAGCTCCCATTTTATTTCACATCACCGGCATCCATAAACAAAAGAACATGATATCAACTAAATAATAAGTGCAATGTCGAAAGCGGACCCCATGATAACATGGTTTTGCTAACTCCCAACTTATAATTTGCAAAGCATACAAGCTTCATAAGATAGTCACAATGGTTCAAATTTATTAAGTACAAGAAAATAAAGTGTGCCATCAAGTTTGTGAGAGCTTTAATCACTAATTTTCACATAACAAGTTTAATTTGGAAGATAGATAAAACTTGAGAATTTACTTGAAATAGAAATAATGCTAATAGTTAGATATGGTGGACAGAAATGGCATAGGTTTTGGTTCAAGGATTGGATGGACGAGAAGCATTCCCTCTCAGTACAGGTTTTTGGATAGCAAGGCTGGGTAGCAAGCATAAGAGTTGAAGGAAATAAACAAACATACAAGTGATAAAAACAATCATGCAATCTTCCTTGGAAACACAAAAGATCTTAACTAGAGAATACTAAGCTTATAAGCCAATCAAGAAAGAAAGATAATGAAATTATATTTCTAAAAGTACTTTTCTCTTTTCCATTCAATCCTCAAATAGTGTTGCTACTGACCCGAGCTAGGTTTGCCAAAACCAATTAAATTTACTTAATGATCCCAAAGTGATACCAATACTAACAACAAGATCAATCATATAACAGAAATTGCAACCTAAAATAAGATGTGCAAAAAGTAAATGATAAAACTTCTCATTAATATTCCATAACAGCAACTCACACGAAGGGATACATAGATAACTAACTGGAGGAGAGATACTTCCACAATGCAAACCATCCTATATGATAACTTCTCTATTCATGATATGGCTCTACTAAAAAGGTAAGAAGATGAAAGATAATGATGTGATACCGCGACACTCCCCCAAGCTTGAAACAAACCAAGGGGATGCCAAAACCTGATGACGAATTACTCCTTCGATGGTGGTGGTGTTCTCTCGTCATCATCCAACTTCCAAGGTAAAGGATACCCATCAACAAAGGACATCTTGGTTTCCAATATCCTGAAACTAGCAGCAGAACTTATGTGTTTAAACCTAGCCTCATACTCACAGTTTTGATTTTGCATGTCGTAGAGCTATTCTTGTAGTTGGTTGTTCGATGGAGTGAGAGAATTTCATCCCTAAGCTCAGCAGTCTCCTTTTTGTGCTCAGCGATGAGTTCTGAACTTATCTTATCGATGATGTCCACTTCGTGTTCTACCATCTTCTTATACCTAAAGACTTCTTGCTCCAGTGCTTCCATCCTGTCCTCCAGACTACCTTCTCCTTTAGGGCCCTAAACCTCTTTTATCTATACCTTCCCATCTTCGAGCAAAAACTCCTTGGGGTGAATCTTCAACTCATACATGAATGGGTTGATGATCTCCGCGGAGGAATCCTCCTTGGGTGATCCAGAGGAAGACATTGTGGCTCCAAAACTGAGAATCTGCCTGTCAAAAACAGATCAAAACGAAAACACGACGAGAACATGATATACCGACCTCGAGGGATCCGGGGGATTATATATTACAAAGTTTAACAACAAAAGGAAGGTACTGGGAGAAAACAGGTTGGAGACGGGCTCCGGGGTGGCCACACCCCTGGTGGCGCGGCTAGGTGGGCCCGCGCCACGGGCTGGTGTGAGCCCCCCGGGCTCCGTTTCCGTCCCTCTTTCGACTCATTATCTTCCATGTTAGATAAAAACTGCAAAAATATAGATTGAAAAGTTTTTCGCGCACCTTCTCTTACCAGAATTACCTATTCAAAAACAGACTCTGCAGGTTTCTGAATTTGGTCTTTAATAAATTCTTCCGGAGTCACCACTTGAATAATATTAATATCTTCATTGTAGGAATCTCTAGAAATATAGTGCTTGAGTCTTTGACCATTCACCACTTGTGTAGTGTTGTCTCTTAAGGAAGAAATTTTTATTGCACCTGAACGATACACCTCTTCAATAACAAAAGGTCCTTCCCATTTTGAAAGTAGTCTTCCTGCAAAAAAACTGAGATGAGACCTATACAATAGAACTTTATCACCAACATGAAATTCTCTCTTAAGAATTCTCCTGTCATGCCATCTTTTAACTTTTTATTTAAAGAGTCTAGCATTTTCATAAGCCTCACTTCTCCACTCATCTAAAGAACTCAAGTCAAACAATCTTTTCTTACCAGCAAGTTTAAAATCTCTATTAAGTTCTTTCACTACCCAATAAGCTTTGTGTTCTAATTCTAAAGGAAGGTGACAAGCTTTTCCATAAACCATTTTGTAAGTTGACATTCCCATAGGATTTTTATAAGCAGTTCTATAAGCCCATAAAGCATCATTCAACTTTTTAGCCCAATTTTTTCTAGATCTATTAACAGTCTTTTGCAAGATAGATTTAATTCCTCTGTTTGATAGTTCTACTTGCCCACTGGTTTGGGGATGATAAGCTGAAGCAATTCTATGATTAACGTCATATTTAGCAAGGGTCTTCCTAAAACCTCCATGAATGAAATGTGAACTTCCATCAGTCATAAGATATCTAGGCACTCCAAACCTAGGAAAGATAACATCCTTAAGCATTTTTAAAGAGGTCTCACCATCAGCACTTTTTGTAGGTATGGCTTCTACCCACTTAGTAACATAATCAACAACAACAAGAATATGAGTATAATCTTTCGAAGGAGGAAAAGGACCCATAAAGTCAAATCCCCAACAGTCAAATGGTTCAATAACAAGAGAGTAACTCATAGGCATTTCATTGCATCTAGAAATATTACCAACTCGTTGACATTCATCACATGATAAGATAAACTTTCTTGCATCTTTAAAAAGGGTAGGACAATAGAAACCTGATTGTAGAACCTTTTGTGCGGTTCTATCTCCAGCATGATGCCCTCCATAGGCACTACCATGACATTTCTGCAATATCTCTTTTTGTTCATATTCTGGAACACATCTTCGCATAATACTATCCACTCCCTCTTTATATAAATGTGGGTCGTCCCAAAAGTAATGCCTCAAATCATAAAAGAATTTCCTTCTTTGCTGGGCTGTAAAAGTTGGAGGCAAATACTTGGAAACAATAAAGTTAGCGTAATCAGCATACCAAGGACTCTCTCGCGCGAGCTTACCTTTATTGCAGCCAACTGTTTGTTTGGAAAACTATCATTAACAGGCATAGGATCAAAAGAAATGTTTTCCAATCGAGATAAATTATCAGCAATAGGATTTTCAGCACCTTTCCTATCTACAATATGTAGATCGAACTCTTGTAAAAGTAACATCCATCTAATAAACCTAGGATTAGCATCTTTCTTTGTCATAAGGTACTTAATAGCAGCATGATCAGTATGAATGGTAACTTTTGAATCAACAATATAGGGTCTAAACTTATCACAAGCAAATACAACAGCTAAGGACTCTTTTTCAGTAGTAGCATAATTCTTTTGAGAAGCATCAAGAGTCTTACTAGAATAATAGATAACATTCAACTTTTTATCTATTTGTTGTCCAAGAACAGCACCTACAGCAAAATCACTAGCATCACACATAATTTCAAAGGGTAAATTCCAATCAGAAGGTTGGACAATAGGAGCAGTAATTAAAGCTTTCTTTAGAGTTTCAAAAGCTTCCTTATAATCATCATCAAAAACAAAAGGTACATCTTTTTGGAGAAGATTAGTAAGAGGTTTTGATATCTTGGAGAAGTCTTTAATAAACCTTCTATAGAAACCAGCATGACCAAGGATACTACGAATACCTTTGACATCCCTAGGACAGGGCATTTTCTCAATTGCTTCAACTTTGGTTCTATCAACTTCAATGCCTCTTTTAGAAATTTTATGTCAAGGATAATTCCTTCATTAACAATGAAGTGGCATTTCTCCCAATTAAGAACAAGATTAGTTTCTTCGCATCTCTGCAAAACTTTATCAAGGTTGTGCAGACAATTATCAAAAGAAGTTCCATAGACAAAAAAATCATCCATGAATACTTCCACAATTTCCTCACAAAAACCATGAAAGATAGCAGACATGCATCTTTGAAAAGTAGTAGGAGCATTACACAAACCAAAAGGTATACGCCTATAAGCATAAGTTCCATAAGGACACGTAAAAGTGGTTTTCTCTTGATCTTGTTGTTTAACAGCAATTTGAGAGAATCCAGAGTATCCATCAAGAAAGCAAAAAATGAGTCTTCTTAGACAACCTTTCTAACATTTGATCAATAAAAGGCAGCGGGTAATGATCTTTCTTACTAACTTTGTTAACCTTTATGAAATCAATGCACATCCTATAACCAGCTACTACTCTTTGGGGAATAAACTCATTATTCTCATTAGGCACAACAGTAATTCCTCATTTCTTAGGGACACAATTAACAAGACTAACCAATTGACTATCAGCAATAGGATAAATAATACCAGCATCAACGAGTTTTAATACATCATTTATTACCACTTCCTTCATCTTAGGATTTAAACGGTATTGATGTTCTACCACTGGTTTTGCATCATCTTCTATATTAATAGCATGCTGACATATAGTAGGAGAAAACCCTTTTAAATCATCAAGAGTATAACCCATAGCTCCTCGGTGTTTCTTCAATACTTCTAATAATCTTTCCTCTTCCTTTCCTAAAAGTTTAGAACTAATAATAACAGGATATATTTTCTTATCATCAATGTAAGCATATTTAAGATCGTCGGGTAAAGGTTTCAGATCGAAAATCAGATCCTTTTTAGGTGGTAATGTGGAACCCAAATCTTCCACAAGTAAGTTATGCTTAAGCATCTTGGGTTGGCAAAGGAGAATATCATCAATCTCATTCCTTTCTTCCATGAAGATCTCACTTTCGTGGTCTTCCATGTATTGCTGCAAAGCATTGTTAGGAGCAAGAGAAATAGAAGCAAGTTGTTCAACTCTGAAATCCTCATCAGGCAATTCATTTTCATAAGGAACTTTAGCAAATTTTGAAAAATTAAACTCATAAGATTCTCCATCAAATTTAGTTAAAATTTTCTCCCTCTTACAATCTATAATGGCTCCACAAGTGTTCAAGAAAGGTCTACCAAAAATGATAGGACAAGTTTTACTAGCAACTGAACCAAGTACTAGAAAATCTGCAGGATATTTAATCTTACCACAAAGAACTTCCACATTTCTGACAATACCAATTGGGTCTCTCTATTACTAAGGTGAATAACCACATCAATTTCTTCTAGTTCAGAGGGACCAATTTCATGCATAATTTCTTTGTAAAGCTCATAAGGAATAGCACTTGAACTTGCACCAATATCACATAAACCATAATAGCAATGATCGCCAATTCTAACAGAAAGCACAGGGACACTAGCTTTCCTAGTTCTACTAGGATGTGACCACAATATTAGAAGCATCCTCACAAAAGATAATGTGTCCATCTTCTACACTTATAGTGACAAGGTCTTTCACAATTTCTACTATAGGTTCAACGTTTATTTGTTCATCGGGTTTTATAGCTTTCTTTGTACTTTTGTTAACCACACTAATTATCATAGAATGCTCCTTTACCTTATCAGGGAAAGATATTTTCTCGATGTATGGCTCAAGTAAAATATGATCAACAGTGCAAACTTCAGTATTTCTAGCAGAAACACAATCAACAATATCTTTATATGGTGCATGGTACGTGTTCCATTCCTTTTTGGGAATTTCAATATAAGAGGCAAAGGCCTTAAAACAATTTGCAAGAACTTGAGAATCAAGACCATAAGCAAAACTAATATTATGAAAGTCATCAGTTCCCATAAAATATTTAATGCATTCATAATCATAATTTATACCTGACTTTCTTCCTATATCATTCTCCCATGCTTCAGCATTGTCTTGAATACGTTCTAGAAGATCCTATGTAGCTTCTTCTTTCATACGTGTAAATGATCCAGCACAAGAAGCATCCAATAAATCCTTATCATGAAGAGAAAGCCTTGCATAAAAGTTATTGATAATAATATTATTAGGGAGCTCATGAATAGGACATTTGAGCATTGGTGACTTCAGTCTCCCCAAGCATGGGCGGTACTCTCTCCATCACAAGACCAAAAGTTATATATTTGATTCTGATCTTTATGAATCTCACTAGGAGGATAAAATTTGGAATAAAAGAGAGGTACAATTTCCTCCCATTCAAGAGATTGGCCATTCTTTAGCAGCTTATACCATTCCTCGGATCTTCCTTTCAATGATACAGAGAATAACTTTTTCTTACCTTGATCTATTGTAATACCTGCACACTTGAACAATCTGCATAATTCATGTATAAAAAGCAAATGATCACCGGGATGGACAGTTCCATCTCCAAAATAGTAGTTATCCATAACACTATCAACAATTTTTGTAGGTATTTTAAAAGGATCAATTTCAGCAGGTGGTGGTTCATCTACTACCTTACCAGCAGTAGTAGCATTCCGAAATAAGAAACTAAGTGAATTATCCATATTGAAAATAAAGTAACAAACATAAATAAACAATACGCACAGTAGAAATTTCCTTTACCAGCTCCACTCTTCAATAGCGCTTCACTCCCCGGCAACGGTGCCAGAAAATAGTCTTGATGACCCACAAGTATAGGGGGTGTATCATAGTATTTTTGAGAAGTAAGTTTGTCGAACCCAACGAGGAGCACAAGGTGTTGACAAGTGGTTTGGATCAGGAATTCTCTATAAATACTTAGCAAACAGATTTTTAGGGGTTTTTGATAATGCAGATAAATAAAGTGTGAGTAAATAAAATACAATAATAATAATTGTAGCAAGTGGCCCAATCCTTTCTTTAGTAAAGGACAAGCCGGTTGTGTTACTTAAGATGACCAAACGTTCTCGAGGACACATGGGAATATTGTCAAGTGCTTTCGCTTCATATAGTTGATTAAATCTTCTCTGGTTGGATAAGGGTTGTGTGGGTGAACCTATGCTAATGTACTGACCTTCCTAGGACTAATACATACTTGTGATTATACCCCTTGCAAGCATCCGCAACTACAAGAAAGTAATTCAGATAAAAACCTAACCACTGCCTTAAACTTTGAGATCCTACACTCTCTTATGCAAAGGTTTCCTAACGGGGGTTCAGGTTTCTGTCACTCCGGCAACCCCACGATTAGTAGCCAAATACACAATGTATTCCCCTAGGCCCATAAAGGTGAAGTATCATGTAGTCAACGTTCACATGACACACCACTATAAGAATAGCACCACAACTTAAATATCAAACCATTAAATCTTTCTCAACACAATTCCACTACTAACAACATGACTTCTTGAAATGGATCGTATGGGCACCTAGAGGGGGGGTGAATAGGTGCTACACCAATTTTTAATTCTTTTTCAATTTTAGGCTTAGCACAAAGGTAAATTCTCTAGATAAACTAATGTGTGGAATTTCCCTATATGCAAACCTATCTACTAGCGAGTAAGGAGCGAGTGGAAGAGGAACGAGTGAACCGAAGTGAAGCACGCGGAGACACGGGATTTGTTTGACCGCAGTTCCTTCCTTGTTAAGGGAAGTACGTCTGCATTGGAGGGGTGGGCGGTACTAAGACCACCACGCCACAAAAGGCCTCGCCCTGTTCTCCGATGGATCTCGCCACAATAGGCCTGATCCACCTTCCACTCTAGGTACCCTTCGAGGCGGGCACCGGCGCCTTTACACAACTAGCGGGGCAACAACTCCACAACAACTTGGAGGCTCCCGAAATGACAACAAGCTGCCACAAGAACAAAGTTGTCAAATACAATAACACGATCTAGGTATTAACGAGAATACTCGATTAGAGATTTCTCCAAGTGAATGGAGAGGAGTTGAAGCGCTTGATTCTTGATGTTGATGATGAACTTCTCCTCCTTCAATTCCACCAAGGATCAAGACCTTAGGGTGGTTGAAGTGGGAGATCGAGATTTAGAGCTCTTGCACAGGGTCTGGTCAAATTCGAATGAATCAAGAGTTCTGAACGTTGGGGAAGAAGGGGTACTTATACCCCCTTCCAAAAACCAGCCGTTGCACACTTTGGGGGCCGGATTATCCGGCCCAAGTGAGGGCCGGATTATCCGGTCTGGGGAAACTCCGCCCCAGACTCGGAATATCCGGCAGAAAAACCGCCCCCTCTCTGAGCGTCGCGCCGAGCTTGCCCTTGATCAACTTCTGGGGGCCGGATTATCCGGCCCTATGCGAAGACCGGATTATCCGGCCTGGGGAAGAAAAACCGCCCCAGTTCGGATATTCTGGAAGAAAATCTGACCGGATACCGAGCGACGCGCCTTGGCTCCTTTTGCTCGAAAACTGGGGGCCGGATTATCCGGCCCTTGCGAAACCCGGATTATCCGGCCTGGGAGGAACGCTTCGGATTTTCCGGGAGAAAATCGGCCCGAACATGAGCGA